>OX344762.1:25985949-26501586 GCA_947034895.1 Rhytidiadelphus loreus | reverse complement strand
CTTTTGCTTTTGCTTTATTTGTTGTTGCTGTTGTTGTTGACAGAAATTGAGTCCAATTGAAATTGTCAGCAGAAAAAAGAAGAGCCTGAGCTAGGAATTCAGTTCATTTAAATTACACGTTGTTTTTGAGTTTGCGCAATGAAGACTTTCATCAGAGTGTCAGGCTCTGGTTGGTTGCTGGCTTGCGAGGGGGGGAGTTGACGTCTATGGGGGAAGTCTGTGTAGGCGGAATCTGCTGCGGCTATTCTGGACTTGTTGCGGGCGCGGCTCAACCAAAGTAAATTTTTTGGACTCCAGCCATGTATGTGGCAATGGTTTGGAAGATAAAAGCCGACATCTTAGGGGCGTTTCAGACCATGTTCCATGTCTCAAGTCTTCCAGAATTTTCAACATCTGATTGGTGGAAAGCTGAAATTTGGGACTTGGGGCTTCACACATCAGAGCATCCCCACCAACGT
Source organism: Rhytidiadelphus loreus (assembly GCA_947034895.1). NCBI lineage: Eukaryota > Viridiplantae > Streptophyta > Bryopsida > Hypnales > Hylocomiaceae > Rhytidiadelphus > Rhytidiadelphus loreus. Next base: position 26,501,128 of record OX344762.1, on the reverse strand, counting down.
GTTCTCTATCCCCAAACTTGAGACCTCAAACTAGTCAACCTTGACTTTATAGAGATGAGACCTCGCGAGTTCTCTATATGAGCTCCAATATAGGGAATTGGGCCCAACTTTTACCGAGTTCTCTATAAATTTGGGGTAGAAATCTTGTTTCGAGACTTGTGCGCGCAAGCTTCTGTATCCCCATCCCCATTTGAGGTCCTCTCCCTAAATTTTTAGGGATACAGAACACGTTAGTGGGGATGCTCTCACTCCAAGAAATCTTCATAGTAGCACTTTGGGGGAGTTTGGGCACCATGGAAGTGGGACTTGGAAGCTAAGTTGGATTTAGCAAGAGTGGAGACCCCAACTTGCCTTATCAACCTCTAAGTCCCAACTACTATTTTGAATATAAAAATTAGAAAAAAAAAACCCATGTGAGCCACCCTCATTGGGCCATTGGCTGAAATTATGCCCTAATTTGTCTGGAGAAGATTTAATGTTAAAATGCCTCCAAAATGAGGTTTTGACTTTTTGACCTTCTTCATGGGCACTTAATTTCTATAAAATACTATTTAAAAAACAAATTGGGACTTTGACCTTCACACTAAGAAGTCCCAAGTTCCACATTTGATATTTCTTATTCACCGCCTACAACCCAAAGAAGTTGGAATTTGACCTTGAATCAAGACTTAGAAAGTTGGGACTTCAGACATAGTGTAAAACACTCCTTGCAATATTTTTAACTATGTTTTTTAGTTTGTATTTCACAGTTCAGTGCACTAGGCTTGTACACTAAGTTCAATGAATTTGCAATTCAAGAAAAACTCTCTCGCATTGCTAGCCCTTGGTTGGGGTCTCATTCTTACATTAATTTTCATTGAAAAATTCCATTAGTGCGTCCCACCATAATAACACTAACTTACACTAATTTTGGGGGGAATGATCCTATCTAAGTTTTAGATTTAGTTTAAATTAAGTAGTTTTGTTTAACACTTGAACTTTTCATTAGGTAAATCATCCTAGTACTATATATATTCAAGTGGTTTAAATAGCTAATCACGCATGGAATGGATGCACACAAGGTAGCATTAATCCCAAGAGGACTAAAGAGCCTATTTGGGAGGGGGTTGGTTGAGAAATCAAGTAGGCTATGTTGACTTTGTAGTTTGAAATTTCGACATGAATTCTTTTAGGATGGATGCTAATCATCCTAATCTACATGTGAAGCTTTGTTGAGGGTCATTTTAATAAATATTGCAAAAATTAGAAGCCTTTTTTTTTTATACATTCAATGCCTCATTTTCTTGGCACACTCACAGGATTCCAGCTTCCCAATTCCTTTCTGGAATTAGAAGGTCTTAGCTGATGTCTAAATTGGTCTAAAAAGCTGCTAAAGGTCGTGATTTCATGTTTAAACAATTAGACATTTTAGAAATACCTCCCTAGTTTGTTGCCCTAGCTTCATCATAATAATCTAATAAACAAGTGTACTACCCCTGAAACAACTGAAACTAATTTAGCATTGTACTGCAGATGAACTGCCCCCAAATGACTTCAATCTGCAACGCCACATTCTGCGTATACTTTCATTCTGTAGCAGCTGAAAACAGGGCTGGGCAACGTCTGTATTTAGTTCATACACAGTGCCTCTCTCCTCTTCTTCTTATTGGAGTTATTAACGGCATAGTCAATTCTCTGGGTTTTCCTTCAGTCTTGTTTTTTCCCCGTTTTTTTTCCTCCACAGTTCAGTGGCGGCAACTAATGCACACAAAGATGCCATATTGCACATGCGAAAGTTCAGCTTCCTCCCCTTCCACGGGACGTCGGGACTTGACGTAATTGAAACCAGCCAGTGAGGAAGAAGATGCTGCCTGTCACAGTCCAGACAGTCCAGGTAACACATTGTATATATACAGGATCCGATCCTGAATGTGACAGTCGATAGATAAGAGTCTCGAGGGTTTCGTAAAAATAGAGTGGGAGCAGGAAACGCGGCTGATCTTTCATTTACCATCTTTGCAATGCAGATCCAAACTTCACAAGGGCGCAATCCGTCCGTCGGAAGTCATCGGCTTTATTTGCAAAAAGAGGAAGAAGAAGAAGATTGAAGCCCCAAAAAACTACTCACTCTCTGAAGACTTTACTGTTCGGTGGGACGGAACTTCTTCCTCCTAGTAAAGAGTGAACTTCCATCCATGTTTGTTTCGGATACAAATTTCTGAGTTTTCTAGAGTCGGAATTGCCTTTGCTTAGGTTTCATTTTTATTTGAATAGCGAGAAACTATATTTTAGATTTTTTAGGAGTAGTTTTGCCTTGTTCTCAAGTTGATGAGTGCAACCAAAAGGTTAAAAGTCCAACTTTTAAAATGGTTTTTAGGAAATTGGAAACTTGCCTTCTTCTTTTCATGAGCCTCCTTCCAAAAAAATTTGCTAGCCAATAGTTCTAATTCTCCTCTTGCAACTATTTTACACTCTCATGTATGTTGTGCCCCTTAGTGACATTTATTTATTCAAGCTCTCCAACGTGCATTTTGGAACTTCATTTTCTAGTAACACCCAAGGAGCACAATCTTTTACACTCTACACATGCCACGCACCGGCAACATTAAGTTTCAACACTAGCCATAGGTTCCCCATTAATCTATGACTTCTACCATCCTACTCCTTTGATATACTAGGTATGTCATTTGATGACATGGGGTGAAATTCCATTGATGTCCAAATGCTTGATGGTGACACTCTTCACCATTGGTGCTAATTGACTTTGAATGGTACTAGACTCCCCACTAGGTCCAAGTAACCTCACTTTGAGACTTATTAGTCGAGACTCAATGTATGGCCCAATGTGAAGCAAGACACCATCAAATTGGTGTCAAGGAGTGTCTAAGAGCATTCCACAGTGTCATGAAGGTGAGGCTCCATCACCAACCTAACCACCTATGGCCACTTTCGCTCACCACAACATTATTTTGGAGTGAGGAAGGAGACTACCCCTCCTCGCAGTATACTCTACATAATTTGTAAGGCTCTCCTTCCTATGGATAATCAAGACATTCAAAATAAACTTATCCCTTGAAAAGGTACCCAATTCTAAGCCTTAGCTTCAAAATCAAGCTCTTAAAGACTCTTAATCTTTCCATAGAAATAATTTTTAATTTCAAATTCTAAATCCAAAGTGTGAGTCCACTTTCATGATCTACGATCTCCTTAAATCATTGTGGATTGCTTACTTTCTCAAGTATAATAGTTATTGAGAAAATTATGGCCCTCCAAAGGTCTAGGTCCCTTTAGTGGTATAGTTCTCTGGGACTCTACATCCCTTTGTTTGCCCATAAATTCTAGCTCATAGCTAAGCACTTTATCAACCTCAAGATTCTAGAATCCTAACCTCCTTTGTTTTCCAACAATACGCAAGATACTCTATTTTGACAAGGTATTCCTCTCGGAACTTCCACTTCCATCTTCCACACCTTAGGTTTGTAGAAGAGCTATATCTTTTGACTCACAACTTGAACCCTTGCATTTTTTAGACTCATAAATGCACATTCTCACCAATTTTTCAAGAATGTATGGTAAGCCATGATTTTTGTCCTGAACAAAATACTACGGTGCCCTATTTGCTTGGGACTTCTCATTTCTATTCAACTATTCTCTTGCAATGCTTGCAATGTACATCACTCACCAAAGTGTAATGGGTACACCTTGTTGTGAGAGTCATAACAATGCAGAATTCCAAAACTACTTTTATTTTTCCTAAAGTTCAGCCATCCATTGTACTTAAAGTCTAATCTTATTATATGTGTTGCATTTAGTCTATGGTCTCTCGAGTCTTCAATTTGCGAGACCTTTAGAGTAAAATATTCCTACCTTATATTTGGTTGTAAAGTAAGAAGTCTATAAAGTGACTAGACTCTAAAAGCATTTTTCTAATATAGAGGTACTTATTACTTTCTTCAATACATTTACTAACATAGAGGTACTTATTTGCTTTTAGAACCTTATCTAGTTTTAACTTTCAACTTCATGATTAATTCTACAAAAGTCCAAAAATAATGGAATGACTTGGATTAGATGCCAATTAATTTCATTTACCTTTTAAGGAAAAATTACTGAAAAATAGTTCAAATAGTCAAAGTACCCAAAATTGTGAATCAACTCATGAATGTTTGCTTTATAGACCTCCTACCTTACTCTCCATTTTGCCTCGCATTTTGCAATGACTTGTAGGCTTTGGAGGTGCCCTTCTACCCCTTATCTTGTTTCCTTGTGGGTTGTATTTTTACCCTTGTTTCTATTCACTACACCAAAATGATTATTTAGTATCATATTTGAATAATTGGTTAGTACAAAAATTAGTGTAACCAATTTAACAACACTACCCTTGCACACCGCAAATGCTATACAATGCAACCACTACATCCAATCTTGAATAGAATGTTCTTGTGATAAATAGCTTTGACCATACTAAATAACCATTTTGGTGTAGTAGAAAGTGTGTTTTAGAGTGCCAAGCTCTAACACTGTAGTTTTGTGGTCTATAACACTCCTTTCTCCTAGTAATTAATGCAAGGTGGTTTTTTTCTCTTGCTTCCCAAAAAATAAAAATTATTGTGTTTGGACAATGGAGGAGGAGGCGTTATTTAGGGTACACTTCCATTGCTTGATTGGAGCTGAAACTAGAGTGTCTCTTTCGTTTCCATTGTGTCATTCCACTACTTTGGCAGTTTTGATGGTTCAATCTAAATTGAAATGTACAACTATCCTAGATGTATGGAATCTATACCTTTCCTAGATGTATGAAATCTACACCTATCCTAAACGTCACTTTTATGGTTCAGACTGCACAATCAAAAATCTATACTAGTCCTAGATTTTTGAAATCTATACTTGTCCTAGATCACTTTCACAATTTAGACCAAGTGGTTTGAAAATGGCACATGGAATATTGCCATTTTAACAAAATTGCCCATAAATGCAAAGTAGGAGGACCTACACACATCACACATGGTCTGAGGGGCTCAAAATTAGAAGAAGAAGAAAAAAAGACATGATTAAAACTATAGTTCTGCAAAATTTGGAGGGGGAATCCTGCATTTTCGATAGAGAATCCTGCTTTTAGAGAGCTTGGGATTCCTCGAGTCAACCCAATGGAAACCTTGTCAAGGGAGCTTCCATCCCACACCTCGAGTTCCTGACCCTAGCTAGCCCTGTTAGACTTTGCATCTGCAAAAACCTTCTTTGTGAGGAGCAAGTTCGAAGTAGGTCCACTGCTCTACGTACGTCTGCAGCTACGGACGGACCGCGCCCATCGTCGTGTCTGTCGCTCCTTGTAGTTCCTTTTCCGGCATTTGGAACTTGGAAACTTGATCCCTTTTCAAGGTGCCTGAACTCGCAGCTTGAAGTCTCTCTCCGTTTGGGACCTGTGATCCTGCTGATCTAGCTAGCTGTAGACGGAGGGGGGAGCGTTGAACGAGGACCCTCCGGCGCCGCTCCTGCAGGCCCGGACCTACGGACTTCCTCGCTCCTCCTCCCAGTCCAGTCCAGTTAATCCAGTCTCCCTTGGACAGTCGTAACTTTCATAGGCCCCATGACGCTGTCTTGACTTTTCCTGGTCTGCCGTGACGATGATGTGCATTGCATTTTGTTTTTATACTCGGGAGGGAGGGTCAGTCGATCTGGGGTGTGATCATCTTCTGCAGCGGCAGTGCTGGGAAAACGGAAGGCGGGATTTTCCCTGTTTCCTGGCTGCGTCCGGGCTGGCTCCAAGCCAAGTGTTCCATTGCAGCAGGCGTGGGCTGGGTGGAATGGTTTTCGGGTTTAATGGCCTGGATTGCTGCGGGGCGGGGCGGGGCCACCGCGAAGTGGAGACTGTGCGTTTTGAGGCGGGGACGGGGACGGACTCACGGAGACGGAGACTCCGGACTCCGGAGCGCGGGGGGGATCAGTCGTGTTCCTGGAAATGCTGGAACTCGGTGCAGCAAGGTAGCGGCGACCGCTTTCGCCGATCGCTGAAGCAATTTAGCATATCTGCAGTATGGGAGTGGAGTGGTGTGGTGAGGGGGGAAAATTTCCCCGTTTAGAGAAATAGATTTTTAGAAGGATTTCATACTTTCTGCACAATTTTTTTCTTCAAAGACAAAAAAATTATTATGAATTTTTTTGTATGAAGATGGGCAATTTCGTTGAAATGGCAGTATTACATTGGCATTTGTTACATGAAGGAACGGAGACGGATTTGTACTAATAAGGCACCTATTTGTCTCATATCAAGTATCAATTGTGTCCCATGCGTGCCCAAATCACCACTTGATTACGTATGGCATCACCCCCACTGTCATCTTCTGCAAGATCTCATACCTTAGTTGGTCTCCCCTGAACCACCATTTTAATGGAACACCGCCATTTTAACAAAATTGCCCATGAAGATTCTGTTCAACCCATTCTCGTTGTATTACTTGTATAGGTCACTATATTTCCAACCAAAGGCTACTTACAAAATCAAAAATGCTTTGATTGTGGCTTCCAATGTACATCTTGTGATCATTGTATACTTTTAATGTTACACCTCCCGGATATTTGTAGTGCTCTTGCTCGGAGTTGCAGTCACGTAATCCACAACTAATCAAAAACATGGTAGTCTAACTAGCGAAAATGGGTGGCTGGTTGGAAAGAGTTTGGCTACCTTAGTTGGAGTTGCTCTTTCAAGACTAAAATGAGAAGAACTACATTGCAAGGAAAATTAAGGTTGATACCCCCACAACGGCGACCTTTTGTTTTTGTACTTAATTACTATTTTCAAAGTTTCAAAGTTTTCTTGTTGGCACTTGAAAGGAAGTTTCAATGCACTAAAGAACATGACATTTGGATACAGTATGCAAAAGTTAGGAAAGAACAAAGTTTCATCCTAAAACATTTTCTTCCACATGATAGGTACACAATTACTTTTGGAAATGAGCACAAAGTGAAGATGGTGGTTTAGGGTCAATGGCACATTGTAGGGGGGCCACCTTGTATGCAAATTGACTCCGGTTGAAGTACTATACGACCTATCATAACATTGGTTACTAATGAGGCAAGGGTCCCTTTTGCATCCTTTAAAAGGGGACCCTTCTAGTGAACAAAATTGTCTTATTGATGGCTCCTCAACCAATCCCAATCCTTGAATTAATTGATAAGTCCCTCTTAAGCATCTAGCAAAACATAATACCATCCCAGCATGGGGAGGACCATTGTCTAGTTATAAAACGTTATGATGGTGTAAAAAACAAAAAGAAAGCAAACCAAAATACATGTAGACCCAAGCTGAAATATGGCCTATGGCACAAGAAACAAAGAAACCAAACCAAAATACACTACACCCTACTGGATTGGGCGACACCATGGTCTACCACAGAAGTGTCCTTGTTGGAAATTGTTTTGTGTGAGCAGCGGCCTTAGGAATATTAGTCACCATGGTTTTTATTTTGTAGCAATAATTGGTAAGTGCCCTAACATCATTGGCTTTAATTTGGATGGACCTTGTTAGAATGTTCAAAAATCTTAGCGATAAATTGCATATATGAAAACATGGATGGTCACATATAGGTAATTGAAAGTTCACATGGTAGTGTTTGGCCTAGGATAACTACATCTAAATGTGTCTAAATAGAAGCAATTGAACATTTTTTCTAATATTAGATTGCCTACTTTTGACCAAGGTGGAACTTGTTGGAAGTCAAAAAGAAGATTCTAGTTTCCTTTCTTATGCATTTTGGGGGCACTATGATAATAAATTATGAATTTTTAAATTGTTGAAAAATAGGTATACTCAAACAATCTAAGGCTCTATGAATTTGGATGGTACATTTTAGGCAAGAATTTATAGGAGTCAATTGTAAAAAGGGGTTAGAATTAGGTATAGTTACCTAATTTACATTTGATATTAGTTAGAAACCGAGTTAAAAAAACGTAATTGAAGAAACATGGTGTAAGCTTACGCATGTGTAGATCAAGGAAACAACCCACGAAAAGATCCACATGGCTACTTGGATTACTTGCGGGTCTTCTCTTCAGTCATTTATTTGGTCTTCTACTACTCTATCTCCACTAGTGAGGAGAATATAGTTCAAAGTTGGGACTAAATATCATTGCTACAAATGAACTCTAACTCTAGGTAAACAAAGAAAATGCAAGATACATGCAACATGAAATAGATTTTTTTGGGGGGGGGAGAGGTGGGTAATTATCCTATCCCCTTATTACTATAAAGTAAAATTGCTTAAATCTCTCTTGTCTCTTTTTTCTTAGTGCATAGTTTTCGTGTGATACCAAAAGTAAATCAATAGGCTAAAATGATTATGATTTTTAACTTCTATTTGAAATTACCTATACAATTGAAGCCCAAATTGATAATTTCAAAATGAAATGCAAGGGTCTTTGGCATTAAAATGTGGATTACAATGCATTTGGTGTTCTTTATAATAAAATATACAAAGATAAGAGTGCAAAACATTTGACTTTGGATTATAGTAAAGTAAACAATGCTTGAAAAAAAAAATGGTCCTTGAATTGATCATGATTTTTCAAGAATACGTTTTAGAAAAAGAAATAAACTAGGGATCAAATGGAGGGCTACATTTCATGAATTTTAAAATACCTCTATACCTATTTGATGTTACAAAAAAATCGTTTAATTAGAGTTGCAAAACCAATTGGATTGAAGCAATAAGTTTGTAGCTTTCTATGCCGCCAAATATGCTACTAGTTAGGAGAAAATTTAATTTTATCCCTATTTGCCCAACAGCCCAAGGCACTATATTTTGGTATTGAATAAACTTTAAAGTTATATAAAATCTTACCAAAGTACTATTTTGAGTAGTTTTTAAATTTGAATATTCTTTATAGTCTATTTGAAGCATCAAAAATCCAATTTTGAAAAATTATTCATGATTTTTGTACTCAAGATTATGTGCAAGGGGGGCCTTTGCAAATCTTGATTTTTTAGGGTTAGAAGCTCATAGAGATGAGCCTAAACCACATTGAATCTCTAGGAAAAAATCACATTAAAAATTCATTTAAAAAAATTGTAGCCAATAGATTTTTGAGAAGTTGTAAATTGTATTTGGTTATGCATGTTATTCTTAAGCCTCATATATTCTTCATAACCTCAATTTTAAATTTGGCACGTAAAAAGTGGATTGAAAGATTTCAAATCACTTTCCTAATTTTAACACCAACATTATAATCTTTCAATCATAAGTGATATTGTTGTGTTTTTCATTTTGTATGTGTTCCATAAGCCCATAAGACATCTAGTTTGAATTCATATAGTTACAATATCCAAAAGATTGATAAAACTCATCAAAATTTAGTTTTTTTTTAGTTTTGAGTAAACTCCAAGAAATTCAAAAAGTCCTTGGACATTTAGGGATTAAAGGTTAGTCCTATGCTATTATCACAATGAAGGTGCCCAATAGAGATTCAATAAAAACACAAAAATTCCTTGAGAAAGTTGTATATTTTAAAAGTTATGAAATTGTAGTATTATTCTTATATATTTGTTAGAAAGTCGCCCTGTTATAGTTTCCATATAAGACTTCAAAACTTACCAAACCTACTATTAGATCTTTAAATGAAAAATTATTTAAAATTTGGATTAACAACCAATTAATTATATATGATTAGATACATTATGAAGTCAAAATCTTGTATTTTTCTAACTAAAAAATATTTTCAAATACTACAATAAAATAGGACACTTCATATTATAATTTATAAATTTTGTAATGCTTAATAAGTCATTTTAAGATTGTTAATAGAGAAAATTGCCTACTTCATCCTTAAAAGACTAGAGGTTCATTTTCACCCAAAATTGTCCAAAATTCCCATTTTTTAATTCAGCAAAAAAAAGTTTGAAATCCAACTGCTTATAAGTGTGGTTTTGTCCATCTTGAACCCTTTCAAAGTTTCAAGAGCATTAATGAAAATTATAGAGGCAAGGATAGGACCTAAACCTCAGTTTTGGAAGAACAAACACTAATGTAATTAGCATTACAAAAAATTTGAACCCTGCAAAAGTTTGTGAATGTTTGAGTTCTGACAACCCCGTAGTGCAAGTACAAAAAAAAATTGAAAAAAATAAAATTCAAATTCAAATTCAAATTCAAATGCAATTTTTAATTTGAAGTGCCCCTATAAGGGGAGACCTGCGAAAAAGTAGAAAACTATATGAGTCCTTCTAAAAGATGCATTTTATTCATTCCACTAAACTAAAAACTATATATTTTAAAAACTAATATAGGGTCTATAAAATCATACAAGAGTTTATTTTAGAATATTCTTATAATATTATAAAATAATTATATTTTAAGGACATTATCTATAGTTTGCCATAAAATACTCCTTGGGCACACATGTATATAAGATTTACATGTATGTATTCCCCAAGGAGCCACCTCGGGATGAAAGAGAGAAAGTGACATGATTTTCATAACTTTTTTTATAAAGCTATTATTAACCTCTAAAGGACCAACCTTGAATTTTTGGCCATATAGCTTTTTTGGGTAGGCACATGTGAGCAAAAATTTGAATTATTTAGGCTGAAATTTTTTTACAAGGTTTGGACGAGGAATATCTTCTATGAGTGCTAAATTTCATTTCATTTGAGTACAGAAGTGACAAATTATGATGCAAAATGTTGTTTGATTTCCAATTGGGGTAGGAGGGACAAATATCTTTACACTATAGTGATCATTTTCAAAAAGTGTCTAAAGTTGCGAGGGCAGTTCAAAGAGCAGGCTAACCCAACATGTGTTGGGTAGGTCCATAATTAAGGGCAGGCTGAAATGGTACAATCCAAATAAATGCACCCATTTCTACATTTTGGGAATGCAAATCATAATAGATTAGTTGTCAATGTTTTTTTCCATTGAACAAAAAATAGTGGCCAATTGTGATTTTATTTTATTGTCAGCCTATGAGCAATAACCCTTTTATTTTATTTTCTCTTGTAGCACCACCATTACTGCAACAAGCAACAATAATGCAACAACACTATAATAAGTAGTAGGGTAGCACGTAGCAACAAAGTAGGATCCATAATTTGAAGACTGAACCCCTATTTTTAAAGCACTACTACTCAATCTAGCCCCCCTGCTCTTCAGATTTTAGAATTTCAGTAATCAAAAATATTCTAGCGGTAAAAGAGAGGTAGGATAAGGTCTCCACCATTCAATTTTTGTTTTAAATTTTTTATGAAATAGATAAGAAATTCCTAAAATTGGTCTGTGTTAGGCTTTTTTGTTAATGTTGTCATGACATTGCATTTTTTTCCTATATGTTGTGCAATTCCAAATGTTACAAAAAATTTCAAGCATGTAGCAAACTTCACTTGAAGATTGAATTCAAAGAAGCACAACCATTTTAGACATTTTTTCATACACAAGTGACCTCTTGAAGTGCAACTACCTTGTTTTTTGCAAGGCTAAATGGGCAATTTCATTAAAATGGCGCCATTCCACTACTTTGGCAATTTATAAGGTTTAGACCAGGCGGTCTGAAATGTGCAAATGTCCTAGATGTTTGAAATCTATACCTTTTTAGATGTCTCAATTCTACATCAGTCTTAGATGTCACTTTTATAGTTTAAACCACACGGTTTGAAATCGATTCCTATCCTAGATTTTTGAAATATATATAAATCAAAGATTTCTAGCATCTATATCAGGATCTAGATGTCACTTTTACAGTTCAGCCTAGGCGGTCTAAAAATGGCACATGAAATACCACCATTTTAACAAAATTGTCCATCTAAAAAAAGATTTATTGTCAGTTTGAACACTAAATTTTTTTTCGAGTTTTCTAAACCCACCATACTACAAGATCTTACAGTTATATATGCAATATTTTTTTTTTTTTAATTTTGTGAATGTAATACAAATGGCAGTTTATGAGCATTTTTAGTGAAAACATAGTGAAGGAACTTTTGGGGTTAATAATTGTTTTAGATTTTGTTTGTTTGCAATAAGGATTTCCAAAAAAAAATGTTTTACTCTTCCATTGATACATACAATTGTTTCATTTACATAAATGGTAACATTAACCACCACCCCTCAAAATTAATTGTTTCATTTCTCTACTTAAATGATAAAAGTACACCCCCCCCCCCCCGCCCCCCCTCCAAATCCAATACCAAAAATGAAAAATGAAAAATTCCCGAAATACTAAATAAATAGCTAATTTTAGTCTAATTATGGAAAAAATTTAAATATTGTGTGTACTACCTCAAAGACTTGTCTACATTGATCACTAAGGTGGGGTGACCCATTGTCTACCCTTTGCTCATTGCATATATATTTAGCCACTGAGATCATTTCATATCTCGAGGTTAGTTACAATACTTGTGTCCCAAAATAATTTAATTTTGGAATTTAGATTGTACAAAATGTCATTTTTAAATTTTCAAATAATTAAAAGAAATTATAATTTTGGCATTTCAAATTTCACAATGAACTGAAATCCTTCAAATAAAATTTTCTTTATTTTTTTGGATATTAGTCTAGAAATTCTGCATTTAGGACATACTTCAAATTTTGTTTTACTTACAAAATCGATCCATATATAAGGCATTCACAAAAGAAATTACAAAAGAAAAATAAATCAAGGAATATTCTACATTTATTCAATCATCTCATTTTTGAAAGAAAAAAACTTTCTCTGTGATCACATCAAAAACATATAGCTTCCCATTGTTGTGGCTAGGGGGCGTCTTCTAGTTTATTTGAGTGCAACTACATATGGCTACATCAATTTCCTAAACGGTTACAATCATAATCCAGAAATGTATTTGAAGATTGAAGAATAATGGATGAAATGGATGAAACTCTTGCTTTGTGTACAAATTGCATGGACATGTTCATTGAATTCATAAATTAATTGACACTTTTCAACTCAATTCCGCTTTGTCATAATGTGAACATGAAAACGATTTTCTCTACGTTAGGTTGCATCATAGCAAATTTGGGTCTAGAAGTAGGGATAGCAATTAGATTGGGTTGGTCTACCTTCAATATTTTGGTTGGAAGAAATTTGAGGGGTTAGTTGCACTAGTACAAACTTGAGTTGCATACACTAGGGAAAAACGACCCACAAGAAAATCCATGTGACAAATTTAACTGATCCCACGAAGCTCAAAAAAAATTCAAAACGACTTGAATTAGATGCCAATTCCAATCGTCTCTTTTTAAGGCTGAAAACTTACCGAAAAATATTCAATTAAGAAATCTACCCTCCCCAAATTAATTTCTAGCTCTTAAATGGACCTCGGACTACCTAGCTCTACGTAGTGGGTCTACTCATGTTGACTCATTTTCTTAGTCTCCGCTGCCCAAGTTGTTGGCACTCAATAGATTTTGTGACAATTACCATATTACTGATCCACAATTGGTCCCGCAAATGAATGATGGATGCTGTACGAAATTCTAAAACATTGCCCACTGTAGTAATTCTATCAACAGTGGTTTCACATAGGATTGACACAAAACACAAAAAGCTTGCCGAGCTTGGAATATTTTCAGGAAATTACTGACCCGGTTTTGCTACAGATGGATCGGATCTGTCCCAGAGGACATGGCCTGGCTGTACTGGCCGGGTAGGATAAAAGAACATGGAAAAAATTGGGCTCCAATTCCCAAGCAGATAATCTAAAATCCTGTTTGTTAAATAACGTTCTCAACGACATCCGCGGGCGGATACTTTTGAATTTACATGGAAATTCAATTGGGCTTGGGTGCAAAGTCATCGATACTTGTAACGGTCTCGAAGCATGCCGCAATGGGGGTGAAAACTTTGGGATACATTGTCTTTATGATTGTCTTTTGAAATTGAAAATCAAATACTCCATTTGACATGCCTACGAAATTCCCCACGTGCGGAATCATAATATTGCTAACCAACCTAAACTATTTCCCCTTGGAGGAGGGATAATGCCTCCCTATATGTCTAGGAGTGTGAACTTAGTTATAATATGTAGAAAGAATCATTGGTTGGTTAGGAAGTTGCAACACTAGTGTGGCTTTAGTTGAGTGGAAAATTGCAAGAGCGTTGTTGGATGGTTGTAAGGTTGTCATGTTGTGGCTTCCCCTTTTTGTGGAAGCTAAAGGACCCCCCAAAGTCCCAAACATTAGTTAACAATGTTATAATATAATAGATAATTTTTTCGGAGAAATGAGACAATATCAATTGGAGAGCAAAAATTGATGGTGGAAGCTTATTACTCTACTCCATGCATTCTTGATATGATAACATGATTTTGTCCAGCCACTCCAAAATTTGTCAAGACTATTGAACAATCAATAATGTGGATTTTTTTTTTAATTCTGGAAAGATAAGGCCCCTATTACCAAGGTAGTCACCCAAATACTCTAATTATTAAACCAATCGGTGCATTCTTTGTTTCTATAGTTAACAATGAAGTCATCCATTAAACCTTTTAGGTTTGCACCAACCTTACAAGGTTAAAGTGAAGAGCATGACTACATACTATTACTCATTTATATTAATCCCTAAAGGTTTTGGACTATGTTTTTACCAAAAACACTCCAAAATTGTCATTTCTAGTACAAGTATCAAATTTTAGAAAAAAAAAACATTTTTGGACATGTGTAACTACAAGATCTTGTAGTACACTCATTCGAGAAGATGTGGAAAAAAATCCAAAAATTTCCACTATGTAGATTGCAAGATATTAGTGTTAGAAGTGACAAAGTTTCTTTTGGAGGCCTTGCAAAAAAATGGTTAGTTGCACTTCAGAAGGTTACAATTGTATGAAAAAATGTCCAAAATGGTGGTGCTTCTTTGGATTCATTCTTTAAGGCAAGTTGGTTGCATGCTTGAAAATATTCAAATAATTTGAATTGTCCTTGGAAATATATAACGTACAGGGAAAATATAGTAAGTAGAAAGTAGAAAATGATTCAAAATACTAAATTGTTGAGAATTTTGTTATGAAATTGAAAAATGCCAATTCCAATGGTTGTAATGTTGTAATAAACAATCTACATCCTATGATTTATTCTTTAAATATTGTAAATTGAGTAAATAAAGGACTTCAAAGTTTATTTTAGAGTAAAGAATGCATAATTGCCCACAAACTAAAACTCCTCATAACTTTCATTTCATTAATCAAAATGGAATGATTCAAAGCTTTTCACATAATATAAATCTAGAAAATCAATTTCAAATTATTATTTCTTAAAAAGTGATTTTTTTTAGTTGCATGTTGAGCAATGAAAATCACATATCACGCAATAGTTTTGTAACCATGTAGTCAAAATTTATGAAAAATTATTGTGCCTTAACCCCTAAAGTCCCAAGGCCATTTTTCTGTCAAAAACCACTCAAAACTGCCATTTCTACTGCGTTAGTCAAAAAAAAAAAAAAAAAATCTTTTTTGGAATTGAACCGTAGGATCTTAAACTTTACTTGTTTTAGATCATGTGGTAAAAATTTCATGAATTTTGACCGTACAGATTGAGAGATATGAGCATTCAAAGTTGAAAAAACAAGTTTTTTTGAACACTGGACTGCAATTTTAGATGACTTTGATCTCTATTTGTGGAAAAAAATTACACTGTAGAGTTTGAATTTAAAATTTACTGTGTTGAAGAATTGAGTTGGGAGTCTAGGAAAAAAATTTCAAAAAATAACAACTTGATTTTCATACTTCAAAAAATTGTCAAGTAGAAGTAGGTCCAAGATTGAAAGAAAAACTAAATTGATAATAGCCCTTAGATGGGATTGAAATACAATAATCCCAACGGTGAGATTGTTCTAACAAGCAAATTTAACCTTTTCAAAAAAAAAAATTTGAAAATTGCATTTTGAGATGAATCCTACAAGTGTTTTTTTCCAAAAAGATACTTAGATTGCCCGAAAAATAAGATTGTTCATAACTTTCACATCACTAATCAAAATGTAATGAATCAAAGCTTTAGATGTAGAAAAAAACATTATCTTTAAGGAAAAAAATTTTAAAAAAATTATTTTGAATTTTTGCAATATTTTTTGTGCTGCCCACCGAGTTCAGTTTCAGGCTTTTTGTGGTATAACTTTTTCTTCCGGGCACCGATTGAAATAAAAATTATATTCCTACAAAGCTTATCAGATTTTCTATCTTCAAAAAAAGTTTCAAAAAATTAGGGCAAAATTTCAGCCCATAGGAACCTGCCCGAATTCCAAATTGTCCCCCGAGGGGACAATGGGACTTTAGGGGTTAAAGCTACTCCTTAGGCACATGTTGTGTAAAAATTTAAAGGAAAAAAATTAAAAACTCCATACGTAGTGAGCTACCAAAATCACTATGTTGCCAAAAAAACACAATTTAGTGCTTTAGGGGGTAGGTTATTTCATAAATTAAAATTTGTCTTCTAACAATGCACATAATGTGTAGAGGTCGGTGACATCTATGTAACTTTAACTCTAAATTACTTGGGTAAGCTTTGATAGAACTGTCAAAAATTGGGCCATTTTCATTTGCATTGTGCAAAAATTATATTTTGTATTTCTAAGTATTCAATCGTATAAAATTGCACTAGACTACTTTGAGGATGTGTAGGATTTTTGTTGAAACTTTGACTATATAGATTGTAAGATTGTATTGATTAGGTTGAAGTTAGAAGAAAAAGTTTTTTTTGACTCAGCTTGATAGAGTAAGTACACGATGACTCTCCTTGAAATTCAACTTTTGCATTATATAAAGTTTTGCTTCCTTCTCCTAATTTATTACATTAGTTACATACTTTTCAAATTTCAAACATGGAAAAGGGATTTTGTAGAAGTTATCCGTTGTGCTAAAAAAACTTTGGGCATCAAAGATTGATTTGGGCACCTAACTAGAACAATATGCCAAGGACAAGCTTGCTTCCATATTGAATTGAAAGGGTAGAAACTTCATTGATATGGAGACACCCCTACATCTATGCACATTAGCTTGACAACATTCCATTTTTATTCTTATAAAAATTGATTAGAAGTGGTCAATGAGCCAATGAGTGCATCTAGTGAGGATATGTAGAGACCTTTGTGTTCACTAATGGTGCAAAGAAGTTTTAATGGTGCATGTTATTTGTCCACCCCACCTCATATAGATGAAAGGCCTATTGGATAGTTGGACTCCTTTTTGCTGACAAAGTTAGCAAAGGTCAAAGACATTTATTAGAGTGAAAAAAGTCTCTTTCCATATCAACAAATGAAGTTTCACTACCAACTTTGATTTGAAGAGGAAAAATAAATAAAAAATAAAAAATATAAGATTGCCTTATTATTAGAATGATCTCTAATATATTGATATTGTTTAACCTTTAGTTCTTTAATAGAAGAAAAATAAAAAAGTTTTTATCCAAATTGGATGAAGTTAATCAAATATATAAAAAACAAATCATTCACTTGTTTTTCAAATGCAAGTATGACCAATCAATAAAGGAAAAAACAACAAACATGGCCAATATGATTTTTGAAAGAAGTTTATGTTTCAAAGAGCTAAGTTGATTGAGACCTTGGCCGAATTTGGTAATCAACTTTAGTATGTGGTAGGTCACATTATTTTGCATTTTGTTGTATGCAATACTAAAAATCGCAATTTAACTCTAAATTGAGTGTATATTATACCATTGAAAAAGCATTGTCAAAAACTTTCTAAAGGTATATCTTTCATCCAATTTAAATAAAAATTCCGTATTTGGGATTTTGTTAGAAAAAACTAATGGCAACATATTCTAAACATTAGTACATATGAAGTCTATGGTTTGACATGAGGTCTATGGTTTGAGCACAATCATATATCCGTAGTATATCCGTAGCCTAAGCACAATCATCTAGTTTGATAGGAAAACAAAAAACCTTTTTCACTAGCAGTGGGGGGGCCTATGGATTGCTATTATGTAAGTCTAAAAGTATGAGCAAATGAGCCTAGAAGACTATACACCTATGTTATGGGTGTCTATATTATAAAAACCTTCCATGATTATAGTATAACTATGATATAGGTACCTATATTATTCAAAATAAGTGTTTATATTACAAGCGCCTTCAATGGTTGTAATATATATATATATATATATGCTCAAAGCTCACATGTTCACATTTTCATGCTCACATACTAGTACTATTGGGGTGGCCTTTGGAGTAAATTTCAAGACTTAGATAGTCTAATACTTCTTGTTACGGCTAAATACTTACGTGTCAAAAAAATTAAAATTCAACAAAAATTCAACAATCGAAGAGTTGAAAAGAACGTATCATTTACAAGTCAATACAATTGCAAAGGAATTGATATGAAGACCAATAGTACGTTGGACTATATTTTTATATCAAGTGCAGTATAGGGCAAATTAAATTCTCTTTTCTCTACATGGATTCAATTGACACCTTGGTTTCATTATTAACCTATAAAGGACTTTTCTAGTTCCTTAGGCATTCTTGCATTGGAATAATCAAAATTGTTGATTCCATTGTCAGTAGTTTTTTGATTAGGTGGGCTTGTTGCACTACAAGAGAAAGGGATGTTTTAAGTGTGTTTTTAAGTATAGTCCTAGAGATAAGATATTAAGTAATGACTTTCATGTAGATTTTTAGTAAAAAATTACTGAAAGTATAGGTATTTTCAGTAAATTTTTACTAAAAATAAAGGTCAACATAAAGGTCATTACTTAATATCTTATCTCTAGGACTATACTTAAAACACCCCTTTCTCTTGTAGTGGTTGTATTCATATTTGCATGAAGACCACATACGTTGCATTAATGCAACACAATTACAATTTCTTGATTTTCACAAGGGAGATTGTTTGATCCATAGGTTGGATCATATGAAGCCCAAAGACACTACACATGTAGAGAGAGTAGTGGTGAATAGTATGTGAACAAAAACTCCCCTTGTTTCCTTGCCTTACTAAGCTAACCATTCTCATTTATTTAGTTGTTGGCCTACTCAATTACTCATGTTCATGTCCTAAAATTTCATGCAAAATTCTTTGGGTTGCCTTGCTAGGAACGAAATTGTCCTTCAAAGCAAGTTAATCCCTGAAGGACACAATTTTTTTTAAGGAGACATTGTTAAAAACTGCAGTTTGGGGTATGTTATTCAAAAATGAAAATTGAAACTTTTTTTTGAAACTTCAACTGTATAAAATTGCCCAACATAGCTAACAAAGTTTGACTCCTCTTAGAATGAGATTTGAGGACTAAATTTTTTTTTGGACAATTATATGCCATATTTGATTAGTTACATACATGCCAAATTTCAAAAGTTGATGAGCTTTTTTGCAAAAGATTCCCAAAAGATTTTCAAAAATTGCCCAAGTTGCCCTAGAAATTTAGGGCAACCTAACTTTGGATTCATGCACCTGATCGGAAAAAAAAAATTCACCAAGGAGGTACATGTTCACACATTGTATCCAAATTTCATTGAACCTCCGACCAAAAATGACTTCATAGGAAGCTACCCAAGATTTCTTGCGCATGTTGAATGGGCACGTGGTTCTTTACGGGTTAAATAATGTTACAATGAATAACACTTTTGTTTCACAACATTGGGGGGGATGATTCGATGCCAACTCCTGAGTATATGTTTTGGACCATTGCACCAAGCCACAGACATTGCCAACATGAGAAAGTCTGTTGTAAGTCCGTTGTAAGTGTCGAAACTTCAGGTGAAACACTCCAGAAATTGACTGCAACTATGAAATGATATGATGATGCCGGGTGTCCCAGCTATCAGAACTTTGACTTATCAGAACTTTGACTATATTAGGACAGAGGCACCCTAGGAACACTATCATGATGATTCTGAAAGGATCCCGGCCTTGGTTACAACAGCGGTTGCAATTCACCATTTCTCCTTGGTAAGGTCACCACGACCTCCCCTCCACCGTGCAAGGGGAAGGTCGCCGGAGCCGCAAAGTGTCTCACAAATGGTCAAACAATTCTTGTTCCATAACGATATAGGGATGATTTATATCCAAGTTTTTTTTAATACGTCCGTTTGTTGTCTCTACCCATTGGTTCAAAAGCTCAAAAAGTTAGGAAGCCAAATGAAAATGAGACATGTATGTGTTGCCAACAATTATAGTTATCGTGTCATGGTGGACTCATCCATAAAATTGTCTACCAATGAGGCAGGGGGCCCTTGTGCACCCTTGGAAAGGGGCCCCCTATCATTAGAGAAATTCTTAGCCCACCAGAGGGCCGCTCCATAGTGACCAAATCAATCTATTAATCGCATAAGAATTAGTAGGGGCATATAGCCCCACAGTGCATTGTTAGAGTGGGTGAATATCGCGAGAAGACGTCAAAACTTCAATAATGAAAGTATAGTAGAAGTCTGTTTAATAATCACCCACGTGAACATACGAGGTGATTAATTGGAAAATTAAGCAAATTCAATGAAATTTAGAAAAATGAAGTGAATTTTCAAGCTAGTTGCCAAAAAAATTAGGAAACTCTTACATTTTCCAACTAGCTTCTAAAGCCATTTAGTTTAAGATATTTAATGATGAGAAGAGAATCTCTTTATGTACACATGGGGTGGTAGGAAGTAGAACAACCCATGTATGTAGTTTAGAATTTGTAGCTTTTCAACCACTCATGGTTAAGTTTAAAATAGGAATTGTGTTAAAACTAGAATTTCAGACCTCATTTAGGCATAGTAGAATAATTTTTATCAAAAACCTTTGAACTAAATAAAGTTGGAGAATCAAGATAGTTTTCATGTACAAAAATCCGTTTGAATTTTAGAGCCTCTAATAAAAAGTTATGGGCAAAATTTGGAGAAGGTTTTTGAAAATGTCAAAGAAAATCTCGCTTTCAACCCCTTTTAGAATTTTGTCCATAACTTTTTATTGGAGGATCTAAACATCAAATGGATTTTTGTACATGAAAACTAGTTTGATTTTTCAACTTTAATTTAGTTCAAAGGTTTTTGAAAAAATTCATTTTACTATACCTAAATGGGGTTTTAAATTCTAGTTTTAACACGATTCCTACTTTAAACTTAACTATGAGCGGTTGAGAAACTACAAATTCTATATCCCACATGGGTTGTTCTACCTTCTACCACCCCATGTGTACATAAAGATATTCTCTTCTCATCATTAAACACCCTAATTTAACTAACTTTAGAATCTAGTTGGAAAATGTTAAAGTTTTCTAATTTTTTTGGCAACTAGTTTGAAAATTCACTTCATTTTGCTTAATTTACAATACTTGAACCCTGATTATTTAACTACTTATATTTGAATTTTAAACCATTGACAGTCGTCGGACATCGCGACTTCCGGTGATCGACTATAGGGGAAAAACAAATCATTAAGCAAAGTTAAATGTAATCTTGGGGTCCTTTCAGCTGCTCTGGAGCGACCCTTTGGAAGGCTGAGAATTTCTCTAATGAATGAACCAAATTGTTTTATTAATGGTTCTTTAGCCAACTTCAATCCTTGAATTAATTGAAAGTCTCTCTCAAGCATCTAGGGAGACATAACTTAATGCCTTCCTTGCACAAATAGGATTATTGCATAATTATACAATGTTATGTCATTTTAAGAGAAAGTATTTCTCATGTCTAGTAGAAATTGTTACCATGCAATTATAGGAATACCGGAACAATTATATGAAAGTTGAAAAAGGATAAAAAAGTTGGGCACGTTGTACAAACATTCAACTCCAATAAAATTACAAAAAATAACGTACAAAATTCAACATGTATAACCTTGCTTGGAGTTTTTAAAAAGTTCTACAGGAGCTTATTGTCATTGAGGGGGTAGATTGTTCAAGTACATCCTTCCAAAATTTGAGAGGAAAAGTCCCCATTGGTGCAAGTTCATTGTGCCTAAATTTCAATAAATAGTTTTTTCAAGCCCTTCCTAAAGGTCATGTTTTTCAACATTTTGAGAAAAAACCCACGTATATCCTATAATTTGTGCAATTTTGCCAATATGTTGGAAAATGGGTTGATAATATATGTGAAAAAATTTAACCAAAATAACTCTCATATGGCATCTTTAAAAAAATTATAAAGTAGAAGGTATTTTTGGGTCATTGCAAGAAACACATGTCGATTTTGGTTCAAACAGCCATAGTATTGAAGTACTGTGAACTTTTGGAATAATTTTTTTTTAAATGAAATAAAATATGGATGATTTGTAAAGCATTATAAAAAATATTATTGTGAAAATTCAAGACAAAAAAAATTTATCTCTAAAAGTTATACACTTTCAAAGAGTGATGGAAAATACCATGAAAATAGACACTTTGGAATTTTATTTTTAGAAAATAATTTTAAAATTCAAAAAATTCAAAAAAAATTCCATTTTTCCTAACTTAGAGATGCTCCTTCTCAACCATTTTTATCTTTGAAAAAATAAAATTGTGTTCTCTACACTTGCGCTAAGGTAGTGCACTTTGAGCACATGTGGAGGGTGGACAATTAACTATTTTTAGAAATCCTTCGGTGAGATTGTATAACTTTAGTATGAGTCCTTGAATACCAATTTTGAGCTTCAAATTCTTCTTTGGGGTCAAAAATAGTACTATAAACCCCCAAAATGGCCAAGGTAGACATCCAATTGGGGGTTGTTTAAAAATAGTAATTTTTTTTTCAAAAATCCCAAAAAATTATACAACATCTAAAACTACCACATGTACCTTCACTTCAAGTTTCATAGAAAACGAACAAATGATGCAAAAGTTATGATAAAAAAACTACATGTCCAAAGTCAAGGGGATACAAAATAGGACAAATATTTCTTGCAAGCACCCTATTGGATGAATGAAAAAAACAAATTGTAATAACTTTTGCCAAAAATTGAGAATATTCATTCAAATAGTGAGAATGTTCTAGTAAAAAATAGTCATTTTTTTAGTTATTATTTATTTGTAAATATCCGAATTTGTCAAAAAACAACTTTACTTGTTTTTTTCTTACCTTCTTTGCTCTCAAAAGAAAACTCCTCATAACCCTCACCTTGTTATTTAGAATTGAATGTACCAAATGTTTTTGAATAGGTATCAATCTACAAAATAAAATGAAATAAAATAATATTTTTTAAAATATATATATTTTTAGCTACTCAGTTTGACATTGAAATCAAAAAAATAATTATAACTTTTGCAAAATGATGTGACACAAAGCTTCACCTATAGATTAGAGCGATTAGAATCCATTCTTAAAATCTTGTGTAGATGTCCCAAATTATGAAGCAATAGAGCCTACTTGAATTCTCAAAAAATCCAAAGAGGCTTCCTTAGTCCTTCAGGGGTTAATATTGCTTTTCAACAAAACTACCAAATTGCAACTTCAAATAGTCTAGTTTCTACTTTGGTTGACAACTCAAGAAGTGTCCTCAAAATTCATATTTGAATTCAATATGAAATTGAGAACCTTTTACCATATTCCTAAATACATAGTAATATAGAAGTTTTTACACTATGATGTTTTAAACTATAAAATGGCATTACACACCTATATTGAGATTTCAATTTTTTTCAATTTTTTTGTATTTGATATGAAATTTCTTCACTTTTCATCAAAGAGTCCTTCAAAATTTCACCATAATTTCAAATCCTCACAAAACAATGTAGAACTTTTTTTTTGTTGGAAAAAAAATGTGATTTTAGCTTTGATCTTATTTACAAAAAATGCTTATTTATGTATAGTAGCAAAATAGAGCATATAGAAGGATTTTGAAGTTTGATTACATTGTCCTTGTTGGTTTAATTTACTTCATTGCTTGTTGTCTAAAAGGTTCATTGTTTTTTTGTAGCTTCTTGCACTATTCCCATTCACAATTTTATAGCCAAGACATAATCTTCTAATTTTGTAATCGTTATCATACTCACATCGCAGTCACATAATTGAACTAGGCCAAGGACTGGAAAAGAAATGTTATAGACTTGGTTTCCCTCAATTATTCATTATTTTAGTTTTAATTTGTATGCTAAAGTATTATTTGTCTTATTTGAAATGGATTCAAGAACTTGTTTTCTCTTTTGTTTTGAAATTTGTTTTGGAATTATGGGTAAACATTTAACCCTCATAAGATACTAATAAGTATCTAATAGATGACAAAATCTTTCTATATAGGACAAAAGTGTAGGTGTTTATCTTTGAAATCTTGTGTGAAAAAGGAAAAATCTCACATAGTAGTTTGACCTCCAATGAGTGCTCTTGTTTTTTTTATTAACAAATGATGCATGCACGTGGTCCCCAAAAGGCTAATTTCTACAATGACTAGTCCATCCTTTTGGGGTTAACCTTGTAACTCCACTTTGGATAGTAAGTGTTTGATGGATGACAAAGAATCCTTTCATGTAAGACAAAAGTGTAGATGTTCATCTTTGAAATTTGGTATAGAAGGAGAAAATCTTACACAATACTTTGATCTCCAATTCGTACTCTTGGTTGTTTTTTAACCCCTAAAGAACCAAATTTTGGGTAGCTCACTAACAATGGAATCTTCATTTATTTCCTTTAGAATTTTCACAAAACCTATGGTCAAAGAGTAGGTTTAAGGCACAACTATTTTTGTAAGTTTTGACTACATAGTTAAAAAGTTATTGTATGATATGTAATTTTTTTCTAGCCCAAACAATTTAAGCAGATCTAAAATATCACTTTTTTCAAAAACGTAAATTTGAAATTGGTTTTCTAGATTTATATATACATGGAAAGCTTTGAATCATTCCATTTTGATTAATGAGATGAAAGTCATGAAGAGTTTAGTTTGCCAACAGTTATGGAATCTTGAATTACTCTAAAACAAACTATGAAAGGATGGTCTAAGGCAACCACAATTATCACCTACATTGAAGCATGGTCGATTTTGTAATTAGCCCATGCTTGGAAATGCAAAGCCCTATATAATAAGAATGGATTGAACAGAATCTTTTCAAAAAAAATTCATAATTATTTTGTTTTTGAGGGGAAAAAAAGGAAAGAAAATTCTAGAACCCTCCTCAAATCTATTTCTCTAAAAAGGGGGGATTTTTCCCTCACCAAATGCATATTGGAAATACGGTAAATTACTTAAGTGGTCGGAATGAGGTCGGCTACCTTAGTGACCCTGAAAATCATCCCTTCGGTTACGATGGAATTCATTTGCTTAAAAAATTCCAAAAACACTCATTGGAAGTCAAACTATAGAAGACATCCCCTTTTTACAACAGAATTCCAAGGATGAATAGTTGTACTTATGTCCTACTAGAAGGATTCTCTACAATCCATTGGACAAAAATTGTCCTCGTCCGTGTTGAAGGGTTAACCTTCAAACTTATACTGTAGCAAATTGTTTATTCCTGAGTGACTGGACCCCTGAAATATGATAAATTCAAACTCACACAACTTTGAGTCAACTTTGAGGAGGCAAAACCTCCGCCAGGGCAGCACTACTGGTTAGCATCCACATGGCAGATGGTTCCAATTGGTTCCACTATGATCAGACCAATATCAAGGGACCCCATTTTGTTGGATGAGACCGACCATGGGAAGTTGGGCCCAATAAGGAAATGAAAAAAAAAAAATGGGAAATGTGGTCGTGGTTGACAAGGAAAATGACCCACAAGAAGATCCACATGACCAATCAATGTACAAAGACCTAAAGTGGATCTCAACCCAATTGCAAGGCCCTCCTGGGTTTTTTTGTGCAACTGCGCCCAACTTGCATCCTATTGTAGTGGAACTGAAAATTCGGTTGGGTTGACGATTTTAGTGTAGGATTGGAGTTTGAAAGATTTGGAATTGGGTTGAAAAGTCATGATTTTATAACTTCCAACGAACACCACCATGCAAGATTCTAGACGTGGCAAAAGGATCAATCATTATTCCACAACCTTGAGAGATATGTTTTGTGTTATTATTATTGCAATTGTCTAGGTGAAGTTAACCTGTCAAGGCCCAACAACTTTTTTTCCAATGGCGAATTGTTTCACTTTTATATTTTTTTGCACATGCACGTGCTTGAGTTTTTTTAATTTTAACCATACAAAAGTAAAGACTACTTTGTCTAGTATGCATGGAATTAATTGTGGAAAATTTTGATTGTTAAATTTTTAGATTATAACAATTTTGGATGATCGAGTTTATAGGCAAAAGACTTAGTTTTGGAGGAAGAAAAATTATAAGATGTATAATGCTTTTTAATCCCCCCCTCCAAAACAAATTGTATTAGAATCTAAAGCAAAATAACGTAGTAGTTTTTAATTTGACAAATTGAGAAATAAAAAAACTCTCTCAAATTTACACACATTTTCAAATACAAAAGAGTAGAAAGCCAAAACTAACCAAATCGGGTCCTACAAAATTTAAGAAAAATTTATATATGCCTCAATTTTTGAAATTTAACAATTGATATTATAAGTATGTTATTTGGAACATCTTCAAAAAACTTGGAATCATTTGAATTACTTTGTGCTCTTAATTACACAGATTGGAATTTTTATTTTTTAAATTGCTAAAAATACAAATTTGAAAAATAAAATATCCAGACCCAATTTGTTTGGATAGAGTAAAGACTAGAAATGTCCAAGAAAAAGTTTTTTTTCATCCCTACTATTCTTTTCATTAGAAAAACATTATGTTTGCTCACTTTTTCTATTAGACTACATTTCCTAAATAAATTCTTAAATACTTCTCACATTCAAATTTTTTAAATCAGAAAATGAAAAAGTATGAAAACTTCTTATTCTACAAGATCCTACTCTACAAAATATTGAGATTTGTTTCACCCTACTGAGAAATTGCCATTGAAAATTTGAAGTAGATACATTGTGTCTTCTTGATCTTTGAAGGGTCAAAAGAACCACTTTAGAATCTACTAAATGAACAAGAATCGTTCGCACTACAAGAGAATTTAGAAAATTGTCCAAAACAACACAACCAAATCAATAGAAAAATTGAATTCTCTAGTAGTGAATTCCCCCTAGAGACAATAAAGGGAAGCTTTGTGTTTTGTTTTGACCACTTATAATCAATGTTTTTTTAAACTAAAAAATGATTTGACTAAAATACATGTAATAAATACTTTGACTTGTCATTCAATTGCCCTCCAAAATTGTGAATTTTACTGTCTAAATAAGTGCAATAATCAAAGGGATGACAATGGGTCATTCTAACTTACACTAATAGCAGTTCTTCTTCTTAGTCATTTATTTGGTTTGCTCCTTTCATGTTTTTTATACAATTAATGATTTGTCCTATCAATGAAGGTGTGAAGTTAATGTCACCTATACAGTTACTAGTAGTGTCTACTAATTTTTTTAAATTTTTTTTTGTAGAAATTAGTATAAAACAATCATATCAATTTCAATATACACTAATTTATTTATTTTTTCAAAAAACACAATTTTGGTTAATTACTAAATTAGTGTTACACACACTAATACAATAAATGAATGTGATTTTTCGGCAGGTCCTAGTATAACCTAAGAGATATCATAATATAGGATTGTATTTATAATTTCTTAAATCTGACAATATAAATCCTAAGATGGCAATTAAATAGACAAATCTATTGTTGCGAGATTTATATTATTATGGTTTTCAAAATTCCATTAGGACTATTTTAAAGAATTGGGAAAGAAGAACGGCCCTTAGAAACCATTATTTACTTCAACGAAGTAGGATTTGAAGTGAACTTTTCATCCATAAATGACATGTGCCTTTGATTTAAGTATAACTCTAACTTAGACCAAGTTATTAGTGAAAGATAATTTTCAATATTTAAGTGAAATCCTTGATTTAATCTAGGTATAAACCACCACTTACAAAAATTAAAAGAAATTCTACATACTCTTCAATCACATTGATTTTAGGACCAACTTAGAATTTTAGAGGAAAATTTATTAATAAAAAAATTTAGGCTAATTAAGTATTCACATTCAATACATATTTAGTGAGATTATCCTTGCACAAAAGTATACAAGTATATAAATATACAATGACAATACGGTTTTGTAGGATGCTGAATATATAAACTATAATATATGAATAAGTAGAATAGTCTCCACTTATTAGAATAATTTAGTTAATGCAAAATGATTTTCTTAAAAATTATAAGAATAGTCATTTTATCAATAGTCAATAAATTGGCTATCATCTTCTTCAAAGGTTAGGAAATTAGTTGGAAAAGTAGATACATGACTATTTTCCATCCATTGGACTAAAACTAGAAATTTAATATTCTTCCATTTTATAGTGTAGTTGTTCATTCTTCCACTAATTATTAGGAAAGTAGCAACGATTTGCTTTGCTTTGTATGAGGTATTTCTTTGAACAAATTGTAAAAAATTTAGCATTTTTTAAGTCAAATTTATTTAAACTTAGTTTTTTTTAACATTTCAGAGGAACAAAAATAAAATATTGCAATTCTTAAGCCAAATGAAGTTAAATAAAGGGTATTTTGAATTAACAATCCCTACAATCATTGGGACATTGTATCTCTCCATGGTACCATTGACAATCAATTGAAAATGTTGAAATCTTGAAAATTGAAAACTTTTTATATCTATAAATCTATGAATTGTAAATATTTAGATTGGCAATTTGCTAGTCCATAGGTTGTAAATTTGTTGCCAATATATTTGTAAATTTATGATTTTTAAAATTTTAAAATTGATAAGTTTATAAAATTCTGAATTTACAAACTCATAATATAGCAAAAAGGGAGGATCCAATCTAACAGGACAATGGACTAGAGATGTACGTTAATGCATTGAGATTAGAAAAGGGCAGCAGACTTGAGACAAGCAAGACTCGGAAACAAATTCCATTAAAAGTCGTAGAGTTTGAATGCCTTGTGGATGTGAACATATTTGAATGGGGACAAAATAACCACGGAAATCTAACTAAATCTCTAAAGTTCGAAGGTTATTTTTTTTCAAAAAACACTCAAAATTACCATTTTCAATGCAAACATTTTTCTTAAAATTTGTTTCATATGCATATCTAACCATAAGATCTTACATTAGATTGGTATGAAAGTGTGTAGAAGAAATTTCAAAATCTTTTGACTGTATCGATTACAAGATATAGGTGTTTAAAGTGAAGAAAATGAGTGACTAAATTGAAAAGCTTTAAATCCTCTTAAATTCAACCCATTGTGCCACAGATTGTGAATTAAATTTCTTTTAATGTTGAGGGATTGAGTTGGGGGTTTGAGAACCTCCTCCCTCCCCTCCCCCCCCCCCCTTTGTGATTTTCATTCTTTAAAAAATTGTTAAATTGAAGTAGGTATGAGATAGAAGGAAAAAATAAATTGTTGATTTAGGCCTATGATAAAATCAAAACACACTAATTCCAATGGTAAGATTGTCCTAAAAAGAAATTATACCATTTGCAACATTTTTTTTTGAAAAAATATTAAATTGAGTTAAAAAACAAATCAAATTTATTATTTTTACAATAATTTGCTAAGATTACTTACAAAACAAGAAACTTCATGAATTACTCATCACTTATTGAAATGGGATGAATAAAATCCTTACACATAGAAATATATATAATCTATAAGAAATAAAATTTAAAAATATTATTTCAAGTTATTTTGTTTTTATTGTTGCCCATCATCGCCTATTTTGGGTCTATTATGGTGTAACTTTTGCTACAAAGCACTAGTTGAAATCAAAATTATGTTCCTATAAAGCTAACCAGTTTTCTTATCTTGTCAAAAAGTTTGAAAAAATCTTGCCAATATCATAGGTACTTTTCCAAACCTTCAATTGTCCCCCAAGGGACTTTGGCACTACTAGAAAATTCAGTTCTTTTGTTGATTTAGTCGCATTGATTCGGTTCATTTTTTTGTTGATTTCTATTAAAATCAACAGATTATTGTCCAAATCAATAAAAAAAGTGAACCAAATCAATGCAACCAAATCAACAAAAAAAAATTGAATTTTCTAGTAGTGTGGGGATTTTAGGGATTAAAATATAGGATAGGATAGGAAATAACAATGCCAAATCAATTGTCGCTTCAATTATATAGTTTTAATTATATAGCATCAAAGTATTATTTTATTTAGTCAAGTGCGTCAGTAAAAGTGAACCCTATTTACATCAATGCATAATCAAACTACAACCTAAAGGTTTTATTGGAATTATTCACTACATGGTCATCATTACAATTATAGAGTAAAATCATCAAAAATAAAAATAAAAATTCTATAAGCAAACTCATTCAATTAGTGCAAGAATTTAATTAGAATGAAAGTTTGAATAGTACTAGACTACTCACACTAATTTGGATGAATGTAAGACAAATGGGACATAATTAGTGCAAATATTTGGATGAAAAAATAAATGAATATATATGAAATTGGATGAAAAGTGAATGACGATCATATTCCTAGAGATAATAAAAAAAGTAGTAAAGACCACATTATATTCATCATATTTATTATACCAAATTCTTTTATATTAGTATGCATTGCAAATTTATCCTAATTTCCAAATCTATGCAAATTAGTATTGATACTAAGGGTACACTAATTGAAGTAGTTTGCATAGTACATATTAGAACTATAGGAAATAAAGCTTTATGTGATGATCATCAAGAGCTATCATTCCTAAAAATTCCTTTCAAAATTTAAAAAATATTAAGTCATCCAAACATGCCAAAATTGCCCATCCAATTCACAAAAAGTCCCATTCAAGTAGGCATTTAGTCCTTTCCCGCTAAATAACGAAGTTTCGTTATTTCAATTGTTACACCAATATTAAAATTGTAGTCAAAACCCAGTAATTTTCTTTTCTTTTCTGAATTTCCTTAAAAATCAAATCTTTGGAAAATTCTTATCAATTTTATTAACACCACTCCCCCAAATCTCCAAGATTTCTCTCCCAAGATATTTTTCTTATTTAGCAATACAGGGAAAAATCATAAAATAAATATAGGCAAAACTTATTATTCAAAGATGTGAAAATCAATTATACTAAAATTTTGGAAAATCAATTAATAAGTTTGACTCCCAACCCCAACCCACTCCCCCCGGCCGGCATTTAGTGTGAAATTCACTCTAATTTCCTTCCAGAATTGGAGGAAGTCCATTGACTAAAAAAGTTATTTGGGATATATATGAGGTCCCTTTGCTCGTGGGTTCCCCCACTACCCAGCAATCAGAACCCAGGAACTCAACTGTTTCAAAAGAAAATATTGTCCTATTATGTTCTAATTGTACACAAAAACAAAAGCAAAAAAACCATTTAAAACCCATTAAAAAAAAAACCCATTAAAAATACCCCCCCTATTTCTGAAAAAATAAAATGGAAAAAAAATAGAGGCAGAAAATACGTTATGTCTGTTTTGTGGATTCCATATCTTGACCCTTGACGGTATGTGGATTGTAGTTGACTCCCCCCTCGGTAAGTGGGTCCACGGCAGGTTAAGGTTGGCTGGGCCATGGACATCATTAAATGCTAACTATAGACATTCACTAAATTGGGCTCAGAAAATCCGGACCATGTGTTTATTGGGGCAATGGCCATATTTGGGGGGGTAAGTAATTTTAAGTTAAGCCATAGTGATAATAAGCTTATTAACCCATGGTTAGCAGGTGGGTTACGCTAACCCACTTGGAATGGCATATCCAAAGTTGGGTTGCATGTCATCGTTTTACTGGCGAAAGGGTGTGTGTGGGGTCCGGGGCTCCGGGACTCCAGGGTGCCCTGCCTCTCCCGTCCGGGTTGGCCAAAAATCTAAGTTGTGGAGTGCTACTAAAGCTTATTACCCGGTGCCTCTACAGTAGTCCTTCTGATTCTGATTTGGGGGATCTGATTTGGTTTGAAATCCCTTTTAGTCCGGGAACTAGGGGTTGACATTCTCAAATTTTTATTCCTGGGGACCTTGTGGGGAGAATGATTTAACATTCTGACAGATTTTCTATTTTCTTTTTCTTTTCATTGGGGGAACAGATGGCACGTTATGACAGGCCGGGGATTATTCACATCACCTTGGCATACCTTGTGCTCATCAATTTCATGTTGACTACATACAATCTGTTTTGAATTTTTTTTGGGGAACAAATGGAACATGTCTATATTACCTCCCCCACTCCCCAGCCATGCATGCATTACACCTAAGGTAAGGTAAGGGCACCAATGAGCAATACTAATTACAACTGAGCTTAGTTGCTATTATTAAGCATAAAATGATTTTGTGTATTGGATCTTATTGGTAAGTGGAAGATGATTTTAACGTACTTTAGCATGCATTATTTGGACATTGTATAAATAAATTGTGAAATTTTAAAGCATTGACTTTAGTTGTTAGTATATTAGGTGTGTTCTCTCTCTCACTCAAATACTTTTCATGTTTGGATAGTGTACATTTTGTATAATCAATATCTCAATTTTTGTGATGTTTTTTGGTTCAAATGTAGGTGCTACATATTAGGTAGTGTTGATTATGGGTGTTCATACTTGAAGAAGGGTAACTTTAGTCTAAAAGACCAACGTGAATGAAGTATATGTTAGAAATGGTTCAACTATGTAAGCCACAATATGGGTATAGATGGTGAATTTCATCTTTGATGTCTATGTGAGGAGGTAGACCTTATAATAAAGAAGTGACATGTTCCTTCCCTCGAGAAATTGTTAGGTCCCCATAAGACCACATACACACACTATATAGTTGGGTGGACTATGGTGTCAAGCACCTTGCCAACATTTGGGTTTGAACTCATGATCACCTCGTTGATGTATCTAAAGCCAGAGCCATTGAACTAATGTTGTTGGTGCTTGTGTTCATACCTTACATAATTCAGATGTAAGAACTTGGAAAATTATCTTGCAATCCATATTGAAACTACCTTAACTTGTAAAGGACCAAGGCACATTTTGGATAGAAATTGTGAAATACTGCCACTTTTAGGATAGTGAGAAAAAATTATTATTATTATTTTTCCTTTCAAAATTCAATCGTACAATTTTTTACTAGACTACTATAGAAATGTGCGGAAAAAATTTCAAAAACTTTGACCGCATGGATTGAAAGATTATAATGTTTGAAGTTAGGAAAAAAAGTTTTTTTTTACCTTGCCAAACAAGGCCAACAACCTTTAATTCCTCCTAGAGTGAGATTTTTACACTACACGTGGTTATTTAAAAAAAACTGCATGTTGTATCATACACTTTACATACATGCCAAATTTTAGAAGTAAAGGAGGAGTTTTGCAAAAGTTGCCCGGGCTGTCAAAAAAGTTTAGGATAACATAACTTTTGATCCAAACACCTTATTGGAAAAAAAAAAATTTAATTCGCACTAAGGGGTTATATGTTCACACCTTGTGTCAAAATTTTGTAAACATCCGACCAAAATTGACTTCATAGGAACCTACTTGAGATCACCTACACATGTTCAACGGTCATTCAATCCTTTAGGGGTTAATCAAATTTGGATTTAGGAACTAAAAGTACGTGAGCAATCAACCACCTATACAAGGGTGGTAAATTATAATTCATTAATCTGTACTATATAGGTTTGACGAAACTCAAGTCATACCATTACAAGCAAAGGATCCAGGGAGCCATAACATTAGGAACAATGGAAAAACACCTCCTTTATGAATAATGTTTGTGCATTTGATACCCTTTTTCTAAGTCACTACTCTTTGTAGCAAAGAAATTGTTTTCACAATCAACATTTTGTTCATTGGACCACGATATGAATCCTTCGACTACTTATTGTTATAGTCAAAATTGAGAACTCATTTAGTTTAATTAGTCATGTAGGTCTCCTTATGAGCCATTTTTTTTCTTGTAGACCTTATATGTTTCCACTAGTGCTTGCACAAATAGAAGTCAAGAACATGGATATTGTAGAAAATAAATGGTGATTTTTATTTTCATTTTTTAATAAAATGTCTATGTTGAATTTTTACCATCAAACATGTCATTTCATTTCAAACAAACAATTTTTAGTCTTGCCATAAGAAAACTTGCGGACACTATGCTCTTAATTGTTGAAGATGTTATCTTTAGTAGAAATTTATATAACTTTCAACTTGCAAATTCTTGTAACTCTATTCTAGAATTTTTATTTCTTCATCCACTCTAAACCGGCTATAATTATGGTTGGTGTCGCCTTGACATGAATAAAGACGAAAGAAATAAAAAAAATCAACCAAGTAAGTACGTCAATGATCAAGTCTTCTATTTGGCAATCTTCTTTGCTGCAACACTTTTGAGGCTTATCTACTCAATAAACACTTCCTTCTTCCACCACATCTTATCAAATTGTTTCACAAGATGAACTTTCTTTTTTCTTTTTCATTTTTCTTGTTTGAAAAGGTTACACCAATTGGTTTTGTCATAGTCAATCATGTCTAGTCATACATTCTTCTTAAGTTGCCTACTGAATACTTTTGGGCTTGGTCTACACATAGCATCTTTGTGTAAAAATTGTTTTGATTGAAACAAACACATGTGTGATTTAATTGCTACTAAATATGCCAACAACTTGATTAAAACCATGTAAAGTTCCAAATACTACGAATGAATTTTTATAGAGCATGTGCATATAAGTGTTGGTAGATATAGGGGTGTAGTGGAGATAGGAGGCAATGAGGTTGCTAAAGAAGGCAAAATTACATGGGGACAAGGTGGTTATAGGTAGAGTTTTGCATAGGTTTATTTTTCTACCTCGTGGGCAATTTCTTATATGCTTTTGTTGTTGTAGTTGAACTTTGAAATGCTGAAATTTTTTTTGGACATTTTTATGTGTTTGAACACTTTATTTTATTCATTGTGGTGTTACTTCTACTAGATTAAAAGAAACTGATTGGTTGCCTTTCATCTTATCTCTTTGCTAATTCTGTAAATGTTATTTTTTTGAATTTGCTTCATTATGAATTTCAAATCCTCTAGTGTTTTGTTACTTCACAAATGACTTTAGTTTCTTGGAAAAAAATGTGTGAAAATGTAGAATATATAAAATAAAGGTTTGAGATTTATATTTTTTATGTTGTATAATTTTTTTTATGTACAAATATTGCATATCACATTGCATTTTGACTTTAATTTGCAATCCCAATTTTTGAAGTGTTTTGCTGATTTATATTTTTTAGCCCCATTTTCAATGTCACCCTTCAAGGACTTCCTTTTTTATAAGTCGCCCTACAAGAAGTCACCTTATGGTACAAAACATGAAGTGTTTTGTTGTCATTGAGGAGTCCTTGTCATATTCCGGCAACTCTACCATACAAAGAGTCAGCCTATGACAAACCATCCCATGGAACAAAATATGTAGTGTTTTTTTGTTTTGGATTCTTGGTCATTTGTGTGATGTCACTTTGCCAAGAAGCCGTTCTTTCCAAAAGTTGCCCTGTGACATAAAACACAAAAAATAAAAAACATTATTGTTTGGAATCCCTAGGTCTATTTTAGATGTCTCCTTATAAGGATTGAGTTATTCTACAAGAAGTCAACCTTTTTAGAAGTCGCTCGGCCCCATGGCACATAACATGAAGAAAAAAAATTATCTTAAATTCCTAGTTTGAAAAGTTTGTTGTTTAGGACAACCTACTTGCAAGCACTCCTTTATCTGAACTTATCTTTGGAAAACATGAACACTTCTAAGAATATAAGACAATTACTATTAGAGTGCATGTAGGTATAAGGTCTAGACTAAAAAACATCAAATAGCAAAGATATTTTGTGATTGAGTTTGGGAAGGTAGTGAGAAGAGTATAGATGGAATGTAGTTATGAGGCATAATACACTTTAAAAGGTGACTACATATAGGGTGAATAGGTCAAATACTAAAGCATTTTTGAAGATTTTCATTTCAATTTTCTTAATTCAATTTTATAATAAATTTATACATTAAAAAAATTTCAAATTACTATATTAAACTAATTAACTCCCTAAAAATAATTTGTATTCCTTTAGTTTGTAGTATACAATAGACTATTTAATTTCAATTGATTTAAAATACAATATAATTTAATTTTTTTACATATACAAATTCTATATATTAACTAATAAAATACGTCAACAAATCATACAGATCTAGAAATGTAAAAATATGAATTTACTACCTACAATTTTTTATATTTATAAATTTATAAATGATCAATTTACCACATTAAAAATTCAAAAATTTGTACTCTGTTACAATTTTTACAATTTTTGAGTATACGTCGACAACGTTACAAAATTTTGGGATTTTTAAATTTAAAGATTAAGAAATTTCAAAATGTAGAATTTCATCTTTATATTTGAGGTTTATCAATGTTCAATAATGGAAAATTTCAAAATTTTAAGTTGACTACATACATTAACAAAGAGAGCAATAGAGTCCTCATATAGAATTAATAATATTATTTCTATCTATGCAAAAATTTTGTGTCCTTTCAAATTTGAGGTGGATTTTTTAAATTACCAATAACTCAATCAATTATAAAATTCTATACAAAAAATTTATATAAGCCTTTTAGGGATTAAGAATCAATTTTCTAATCAAATATTAAGTATCAATTTATTGCTAATTGTAGCCTTTCAAAATGTATCCCAATTTCAATCTTATATTTATAATTAGAATACATTTGAAAGGCTAAATTGAATTGTGAAGATAGTATTTACCAGTTTTATGAAAAATTGTTATTGTTATAAATTTAAAAGCAAGAAATAAAATGAAATGATAAATGGTAAATGATAAATATATTTAATAATTCAATTAATTAAAAAAATCCAAAATCCAAGTATCGACAGTAATGAAGAATAGTATTTGTAATAATTATTTTATTTGTTACATCCAAAACACCTTTGGCTTTGATCTTCAAGACAAATTATTATCACAAAGTTAAATTTTGCCTTTGTATAATAGGTTGATAAAATCTATATAATTTAGGTTTTACAAGTGAAGTAAAGGAATGTGTTAAGCAATTAATTACCTAGACTTAGAAAATGGAATAAAGTTGTAAATTCTATTGTGAAAATACAACGAAAATAGCAAAAAAAATCATAGTTCATGCTTCAACATTCTTTTAGTGTGTGGATATTTTGATAAAGAAAATTGAATGTGCCCGCTTTATAAGCTCAAATATTGAAGTGGAAAAAAAGTTCACGTAGCAATATATTGTGAGTTTTTCTTATAACAATGAGTTTTTTCAATGCGCCTACTTCATATACTCAAAGGTTGAAGTGAAAGAAAAAAATGTGGAGTTCATGCTTCCAGGTACTTCAAATATGTATAGGTGAGTTTGACAACAAATTTTTTCAATGCACCCACTTCATAGACTCAAAGGTTAGAGAGAATTCCACCAAATAAACAATTAAGAAATACAATACAACACAATTCATTATAACTATCATTTTCATTTGTGTAGGCTAAGACCTTAAATAGTATAAGTTTCAACTGAAACTAGAAGTTTAAATCATATACTTTGTAGTTTGAATAATTCAGAGTTTTATTTAGTAAAGTATATAAAACAGAAAATTATTCTAGGGTCTCAATTTTTATTTTGTTTTAATTTTAAAATTTTCCAATTAAATTTGGATACCTATAAAAAAAAAAAAAAGGTATATTGTTAAAACCTTTATAATTTCTCATTTATAATGTTAAGTTCATTATTATTTATATTTAATAAAAATATTTATTTTTATAGTAGATGTTTATTTATTTTTAGTAAATGATGTTTTTAACTTTATATTTAAATTTTAGAATTATATTTCCCATATACAAAATTTTGAGCTAAGTTAGGCAATTATTTAAAATAAAATATAAAAGATTATTTTTTAAGACTTTAAATGTAATATAAATTATCCTATAATACTCCTCGACATTATGAAACATCCAATGACTCATTGACCATCACTTTATCAAACCAAATTCACACCAATGGAATAAATAAGAAGATGTGCTATAAGGGTATCCATGCTTTAGTGGATGGTACAAGAAGAGTTGATTATCAAGAGTTGGTGAGTCTATAGGGGGGTCTCAATTGATTCCTACTACAAAAAGATCCATACATGCATGTTGGACATCCAAGGGTATGGGAGTTCTTAGTATTGAAACAACACTAATCTTTCTATCTACACAAAACATGTAGAAGTTTTTTATGCCACTTAAGGAACTTAACTTGGGATACTTCTTTTTCTTTGTCTTCAAGTTGCTCTTTTTTTCTTTTGAATTTATGTTAGGCCAAAAGAATAATTAAAAACTTTAACAATTAACTCTTAAAATTTTAAACCATTTTCAAGGATTTTTGGATCTTGATTTCATAAGTTGGTTTTGATTTTAAGTCATAGATTGCAAGGTTATAATATAAAGGTGAAGGGTCCTTCAAGGAAATCAAAGTTTGGGCATAGCTAAAATTGACTGTGCTGTGATTGGTTCTTTTGGACATATAACATTTTAGAAAGTTGACATAAGTCTTGCATTTTAGGACAAAAAATGAGTAAAAAATAGTCTTGTAGTAGTGACCACTTCATTGTTAAATTTCAAAATTATGAGATAAATAGAAGATTTGTTATAAATCTGGAGTCAAAATTCAAGATCAAATGTGGTAGAGTGAAAGAACATAAGAAAAGACACACAATAGGAAAAAAATTATAAAAACCCCTCAAATCCGAGAGTAAGATGTGAATTCCAATAGATGTTTGTACCCACAACCACGTAGCTCCAAGTCTAACCTACTATTAGAAAGCTCATTGTAAAAGGACTATAAACGGTCTAAGCTAGGAACCCATTTGAATTTCAAGCTCCGTCATTGTCTAACCTCATTACTTTTCCAATTTCGATAGTTTTCTATGGTTTTCTTCAAAGACATTCTTCACATGGCATGCTATGAATTGTTTCTCAAAGCACGCCAAAAGTCTCCAACCACCTCTCTCCCATTCCAAAGGTTGGGCTAATATAAGGCAATATGGTTATGACCATGCCTACCCATGAACACATGCCTCCACGTACCTCATTGGCCAAAGTTCCTCCATGTGATGACTCTTTGCTATATCTTGACCACCCATGCTTTAGAAGTTTTTGTAAATTCAATAGTGAATCTTCTTATAAATCCCAATACACCCCTAGATAATTAACTTTGTTTTCTTGGGAATGAGCCCAAGTTCAATTGACTCTTCACATTTCTAAGTCAAGAATTTTGTCTATTTTAAAAATGGATCCACCCATTTTAGGTCCCTCAAAGTTTTAAGGGTTAAAATAACTTATGTACTTACATTTCATAATTTCAAAATTTCAAAATTCTAAATAAATAGACTACAAACTTATATGTACTATAATCAACAAATTAAAAGTTTCAAAATTTACAACTTTCATGACCATAGCTTTTAAGAATTAAGATTTGAATTGTCAAAAATTTCAAAAATTCAAAAATCTTCAATTGATTATTTTGGTTCTCTTTAGTTTCTCGAAGATAATTTGAGACATAGTTTACTTGTTGTAATTTTTCCAAAAGCTACCAATGGCCCCTTCAATCCTATAGTTGCCTCTTCACCCACCCATATCACCTCTTCATCCACCCATTATCGCTCCTTCACATGTAATTGTCTTTCATCCACCTGCACAAGCCCCACCCACATTCACCCAAGTTGATGTGGTTTTGGCTTTCCATGTCACTCTAGAGAGCTAGCCACATAGGAAAAATTCATTTACCGAGGGACAAAAAATCCTAAAATCTTAGTTGACATTGATGTCACACAAGCTTAACACTTGTCTAATATGACATGCAACGTCAGACATCCAACATGTCATCAAAACTCGATTTTAGGTCAAACAAAACAATTCTGGCATCAAGAAAGAGAAAGAAATGTTGGACGAGCAATTACATTCTAATCCACTATTGAATGATGTGCATCCAAAATGATCACAATCATTCCTTAATTTTTTTGACTACCTTCCTATAGCCTTG
The DNA here is from genome assembly GCA_947034895.1 of Rhytidiadelphus loreus. Lineage (NCBI taxonomy): Eukaryota > Viridiplantae > Streptophyta > Bryopsida > Hypnales > Hylocomiaceae > Rhytidiadelphus > Rhytidiadelphus loreus. Next base: position 26,461,268 of record OX344762.1, on the reverse strand, counting down.
TGTGCATTATTTTCTAAAGCAAAAATGGCCTTTTGGAAGACTCACTTTGTTCCTAATGCCACTTTAACAAAATTGACTATGACAAATTAAATTCTAAGATCGGCATTAAAAAAATTCAAGTGTACATTGCAAATAAACTTTTATACATTTGACTACTGAAATGTGATGGATCATCACGTCCTCAAATCCACTCACTCTAGATTAGACACTGATAGACATTGACATAATTCCATCCGTATCAGCATGTCATGCCATGAATTGAATTTGGACATAGTTACAATTATAACTAACCATGCTCACATATACACATATATGCAGATGAATCTCACCACAAAATCCTTTGCATTGCACTAAGTGAATTAATAAATGATCACTTTTACTTGATAACTACAATACAAGAAGAATGACTTAATTAAACTTACTCCATTATGTTAAACAACCAAGGAAAAAAATGCACTTCAATTTCACATTTTCACAATCAAGAACTTTCAAGACCAAGGATGATTCAAGCTTCAATTCTAAAGTGCTTTGTTTCTTCTTCCTAGGGATGATTAATTGTCTATGTTTCTAGAAGTGCACAATGTAATCCAATGCTACAACATATCTCTTTCTTGCTCTATACTTGTCTGTTGATTGTCTTCCTAGGGATGATTAATTGTCATCTTTCTAGGAGAGAGCTTGTTTTGTAGATTGTAATTGTTGGCTTGATTTATCTCTAGTTACTTCATTCAATCCATAGGCTAGATCTTGAGTTGGAAATTATTACGATCTTTGAGGAATTCTTGTTTATGACTCATGACAAATGCTTATTTCTTGATCACAAAAAACAATTGACATTTTCTGAAAATTATGTTGCAATCAACACATTTTTTTTGTTTTTTTTGTCAAAAAACAAAAAAAATGTCAACTAGTTTTTATGACTATGACATTATTTTCTACTAGTGGTTGAAGGTTTTGATTGCCACAAGTTTTGTCATAGTTATCAGTGCATGCTTTTTGTACTAGTTTAAAGTTAACAAAAACAAAGTGATTTTGTATTTCTAAGTTCTATAAATATAATTTTTTTTAATATTTTTCTTTGTTTTGACTTTTTGTTGAGGTACATGCAATTTCTTATATTGACACAAACATGTTGTTGGCAGAATCAAGTAACTAGACTAAATCAGGTGACTAGTAGAATGACTCAACTTTTATATTTGCTTTCATTTAATTTGGAAAAATAAATAAATTCAAAGATGACAATCCTATTAGTGTTTATGGAGGAACACAGGGGTATCTAATCTTCACTATGTACACTATCTAAACTTCTTGATGGCATTAGCAACTCCACATGTTTTGTACCTATAGCTTTGCCTTTACCTTGCTAGCACACATGCCAATGCAAGTTTAGGAATAGTCCTTCATCTTTTCATGAGTAAGCCTTGTCTTGGGACGATTTGCTTTGTCTTTTTATTCTTTCTTAGTAACCTTATATGTATGACCAATTTGGTCAGTAGGTGGCTACACATTTTTCATTGTTGTTGTTGGAGAAGTTCTCATGAGCTTTCCTATCTTTTAATAAAGATTGTTCAATGCTTGTATGATTTGGATGACACCTTCATTTCTACCATTATAAATTTATTAGCCTTGGATGTAATTATAAAGATGTTGTGATTTGTGTGTATATGTCAACCAATAATCATGAGTATTAATTGTAAATTGTTAAGACTGTTTGGGTTGGTAAAATTTTTTTATGACTGATTATGGATCTAAAGCAACATTAATTAGCTTAAATTGTTTGTGCAATTGTTTGAAGGTCACCCGGACTTGTTGGTGATCTTTTGAAACAAGTTCCTTCCAGAAGTCCACAAATGCATTGTGCCTAAGTTTGTGAGAGAATAGCTTGAAGAGTAGTCCCTCACTTTTTCATCAACAAACTCATATTATGGACTAATTGCTCTATGATCTTTTAACTCTCTTTTTGTCACTAAGTGACTACAAGTCTCTTGTTGTCATTAGAGAAACTCTCTTGAGTTTATTTGTTGCTTAATAAAGTTTGCCCAATGCTTGCATTTAGACCACTTACTTTCACTACTATAATTGTTAATGTATATATCCTTGATGCGCACCTCCTTGCTCATGTGCCCAGACAAGACCTCTTAGTGCTACGTGTGCATGTGTTACACTTGAGCACCTCCTAGCTTGTGTGCCCATGTGAGAGCCTTTTCTGTTGCATATGCCCATACCTACACCTACACACCTCCTAGCTTGTGTATCCATGCAAGAAACCATGTGCAAGTTCTTGGTAGATGTGGAGTTTGCAAAAACCTCTTGTTATTGATATTGTTGCAAAACTGGAACTTAAAAGGGTCATATCCGGACTTGATTGCTAGTGTAGAGCAATTGTTTGAAGGTCACACGGACTTGCTGGTGAACTTCAACAAGTTCTTTTTAGATGCTCACTAGTGCATCATATCCTAGTCTGTAAAGGAGCAACCTAGATAGTAGTCCCTCAACTTTTCATTAGCAGACATAAAATTTAGATTGTTTTCTCCATGATCTTTTACTACTTTCTTTGTCACTAAGTGACTACAAGTCTCTTGTTGTTGTCATTGAAGACACTCTCTTGAACTTTTTTATTGCTTAATAAAGATTGTCCAATGCTTGCATTTGAACAATCCACTTTCATTGCCACAATTGTTGATATATGCACCCTTAATGTAAAATTCTAATTTTTGTGTGTATTTCAAGGTAATGACAAGCAATAAAATTAATTTTGTGAATTGTTGGGGAATAGCTTTGTGTGGTTAAACCAATCAGAAAATGACTTCAATGAATTAATTAAGGACTGTCTTAAGCTAAGTAACTATATCTTTGATTGTTGGAATTAACATTTGAGTGCTTATCATTATGTATGTCAATATGTGTTGGATGTCTTTAGTATTGTTGTGCCGTGTTAGTAGAAGATTTTGGACTCTCTTTGTATTCATTTTTTGAAAGTGCAAGTATTGAATTATGAATAAACTTTGGTTTTGACAAGGCTGAAATTGGTGTTTTCAATATGAAATTTGGGCTCCCAAAGTATGACATATATGATCTTTTGACACCACCATAGACATTAGATATGTTTTTTGGACGTTTTTGTAGACATTGACAAAAATGTTTGGATTATGATATTTGATGTTGACATCAATGTTTTCAAGGATTGACTTTGACAAGTTTTGAATTTTTCACAAATCTTATTTTTCCTCTACTATTTAGTAGAAGTCATCCGAATGTCATTTTGGACATGTATGGGGACATCCATTGAAACATTTAATTGACATTGTTACATTTATTGAGTCCAAGTTGTGTACAAAATTGGCCCTCATGTATAATGACATGAAAAAAATGTTGATGTGGAATTCAACCCAAGCCATGCAAATGCTACAATCTAATTCCATTACTCATAAAATGTCTAATATCTCAAGTTATAGGATACTAGAGAGTCATCCCATATTAAAAATTACTGTTGATACAACAATTTTTATGAAATATGTTTTAAATTATAATTAAATTAAAAATTAAAAATAAATTAAAAAATGCAAGTTAGATGATTTTGTAGTACTATATTTTTTTAATTGAACTTTTAAAATAATATTTTTTAATAATTCTACATGATGTAACAACAAATTAAATTTATAAATTTATTTTTTATGAAATTTATTTTTGTAATGTATTTGAATTTGTTATACAAATTCAATACATTCAATTTTCAATCCTTTTAAAAACAAATTTTTATGTAATTTTTTAAAAATCTTTAAATTAATAATAAAAAAATTAAAATAAAAAAATTCATTTTGTTATTTCATAAAACTTTGAAGAGAACTTCTACAATAAAAAGATTATAAAATTGGATGGAATGTAAATTTATAGAAAAAGAGGTTATTTATAGAACAAAGAATTTATGGAAGAAAATTTATTTAACATACACATAATAGTATGAGATACAAATATTGAATACACATATAATAATTAAAATGCACTCTCTTTGAAACACAATTAATTCTAGTAGCTTGAGGGAGAATGGAATAAATGCTTCATATAGTGGAAGTAATAGCACGATCATTTTTGTATTTTCCAAATATATCATTATATAAAAAAAAATTTACAATAACTATATAACAAAAATTAATTAATTTTAAAACATAGGAGGGAAACAAATCTTTTAAAATTGTCAATGATGTATTTTTACTTTTATACTATATGGGAAACCACAAAGATGTATTTGGATTGATTCTATGTGCTAGAACGCATTATAAATTTTTTTGAAGACATCTTTCTTGTTGACTTTGGCACCCAAAATCAGGGTCATATGTCATGACCTTTCTTTACCCACAATACTACCACAACTAAGAAAACGAATTAAAAAATCAAAGACATGTGTTATGACATGACATTAATCACTAGTAGAAAATTTGTGTCCAAATGAACAAAATTTAACAAAAAAGTGATTAAAAAAATTAGAATATCCCACCTTGACAATCCATAAACTGTTACATGGCACCATGCTACACGAGTAGGCTACCGTGGTTGCCTACTAGATTTGAACCTAAGATCTTTATGTCAAGAGACCAAGCCTCCAACCATCACACAACTATTGCAATTGCATGCACAATATAATTTTATTTTTTTACTTATGCATTTACAATTTGGTGTTTTTTAAATCAACAGACTTTAGTGTCCATTTTGGCATAGTAGAATAACTTTTTCAAAAAACTTAGTTCATAAGTTTTGATTGGAGACTCAAAATCTTAGATCTAAGTTTTATATTTGAGTTCAATGTTTTTTGAAAAAAATTATTCTACTATGCCAAAATGCCACCAAAGTCTATTGAGTTTAAAAAACACCAAATTGTAAATGATTAAGTTAAAAACTATTTTCATTGTACATAGAATTCCAATCATGGTGATTTAAACATTGCCCAAATGACATTCCAAAAGATTCCAAAAGAATCAACAAAAATGTATTGATTTGGTCATTGTAGTATTTGAATCAATAAAAAGAATGTGATCATTTTGTTAACTTGTGTAGAATGAACAAAAAATTGTAAAAAGGGTTTTTACAATACCCAATTCAACAGAAATCTATTGATTTTTGTGTTGATTTGGATGTCATTTTCTAGTATTAATTTTTAGTATTTCATAATGTAATTTTTGTAACACCTAGCAATCATGTCAATTAGCAACGGTGCCAGTATGTGAGCTTAGAAATGTGAGCCTACCACCTTTGAGCCTAGGCACATAAGTATTCTACAACTATTGGAGATGTCTATAACATACATACTTATAATATAAACATCCTATAACTATAAAAGCTGCCCATAACATAGGAACCTAGGCTCATAGGCTCAAGATCCTAGGCTCACTTAATAGCAACTGTGTGTCAATTAGCTATAGGATGACACCTCTAATTGCCCTAGATGTTGCTTAATTAGTACTAGCTTGTCTTCAACAATCCTACTTTCTATCTTCATGTGAATGATCAATCACAAAAAAATATGTATTGAGTAGGCATACCTATTATGAACCATCTTTCCAATTACATCCTTACTTACATTTTGTAACATTTCACAAGCATACTAAGTTGATTTGTGGAAAATACATACTTAGTTGATTTGTTCATCATTCAATACTTGGCTTCAATTATTTTTCCCATTCTTGTAGGATCATGAATGACTTTTGACATTTTTGATATGAAATAGGTCATGCACATTTGAGATACACTACTTCAACACTGGAAGCCCATTTTAATCCTCTAATGTTGCTACAGACTTTAAGTGTTTGATAGATGATAGAGAATCCTTCTATGTAAAGCACAAGTGTAGATGTTCATCCTTGGGATTTTTTGTGGAAAGGAGAGGTCTTGCACAATAATTTGACCTTTAATATATAAGTTTTTTTTTTTTAAGCAAATGACTCACATAATATGCAAAAGGATGATTTCCATGGTGACCAACCTGACATTATGAAGTTAATTTTGAAGGATGAATCAAATCGATGGCAACACTCTCAATAAGAGAGACTAAGGTGGCAATGGTGCAATGGTGATATCTAGGATGGTGAATGTTGTACTTAGTGTGATCATTTCTGGATGAAAAAAAAGTGCAAAAAAATGGTCTCAAGAAAGTTATAAGGTGAGAGGAGAATATTTTGTAACAAATTCTATAATTTTCAATGTATAAAATCATCTTATTTCTCAAAAAGAAAATGAAATATATAAAGATGTATTCTCTTAATTGTTTCTTGCAGTAAAATCTTGTAACTCAAATTATTGATGAATATATTTAAAATTGAATAAATAGTTTTTTTTTAATATCGTTATTAATCATTATGTGAAAGGGAAAAAAAAACTCTAACCCTTGAAGGATTGGTGTAAATGAGAGTCTATGCACTTAAGATCCCAATATTGACAATGAACATGATACTTAGCATCAAGGAAGAAGCTCTTTATCATTGTGATATGAAGTTCATAAGTTTTTAGTGTATGAAACTTTAATACTACACTTGATGTGACTTTCATATAAACATCATACTAGACATGCACTATGGGATTAGAATTCAACAATGAACATTTTTGGTTTGAATATCACTTTAACATCTAAATCGTGTCATATTCAAATACATAGGTTGCTGTATCATTAGAATACATCGTCATTGTATAGCTTCCATGACATGTAGAAAATGCAATAATGATTCAAATTAGGAGCACCATCAGTGTCATTGGATTCGGCTTTGTATTAATATAAATTCTTGTCATTGCTATATACCTCAATTCATGCACCTTCTATGTCAAATAAAGTAGACATACCCATTCCTGCCCCTACACCTAATTTCTTCCTCATGTACCAATGGAGAACATTCTAGAAAACAAATGTGCATGGTGGCTAAATGAGGAAGAAATTCTTAAATGGATGGGAATGGGTTTGTCCAATGAATAGGAAGAACCGGTAGTTAGTGTATCATGAGCCAATTTATTTTCCCAAATTGTTGGTTGAAAATCTAAACTTTAGACAAAAAATTATTTTAGGAAATTTTACATTTTAAGTAAAACAACAAGGAATAGATGAAGATTATAAATAAAAAACTATTTAAAAAAAAAATTCTGATATTAAATGATTGGGCCCAAATTTCTCCCCAAACCTTGGGTTTGTCTACCTTATACAAAAAAACACCATATTGCGTCCAAAATTGGGCTTCCCAGACCCTTGAAGTGATGCTCGTCGAACATTTTGAAAATGTGCGCCTTCGTAGATTCATCGTGCACTAGATGTAAAGTAGGTGTAGATTTCTAGTCCACTTGCTCGTATGGGGTGCCCCTGCGATGGCGGAGTGCACGAGACGACCTCTGATGCTCATCTTTCCCAAATTCAGTTCCTTCAGCAATTGCTTCTGTTTCATCATCCAGGTATCTCCCGTTTGGATTCTCCACTCTATTCTCTCAGCAAAAAAATTTAGACTGACGATCAACAGAATGCGCTTTTCCACTCTGAATTGAATCCCGAGGAAAATCACCTTGGATCGATTAGTGAATTGTGATTTTGAGGTTTAGGGTTTGACGCTCCAGTTCCAGATTACGGAGTCAGTTCTTGCTTGTGAACTCTCTGCTTAGTACGTGATTCGATTTGGTTTTGACGCTGATTGGAATTTTTTCTTTACAATTCGGTAGCGATTTTGATGACTTAACTGTTTCCGAATGGTGAAAATAGGGTTTAGGGTTTGACACTTCGGTTCCTGATTGCGGAGTTAGTGCGTGGTTGTTAATTCTCTGCTTAATACGTGATTTGATTTGGTTTTGGCGCTGATTGAAAAATTTTCTTCCCCATTCGGTAGCGAATTTGATGCCTTGCTGTTCCGAATGGTGAGAATTAGGGTTTAGGGTTTGACGCTTCAGTGCGAGGTTTTTAATTCTCTGTTCTGTCGCGTAATTCATGATTCAATGTGGCTTTGACGAGGATTGAGCAATTTCTCTTACATTCGGAGTGATGAAGGACATCCTCTCTGATTTATTCTTGATTTTTGTATGTTCAGCACTTGAAGCTTGAGTAGCGTCGTCGCATGGAGTTTTTTTCAATATCCTAGCGTTTCTTCGAAATTCTTGGTTGATGGATGCCTATTGTTCGGCAATTCGGCTGAATTAGAAGTCTCACCCATCGGTTGGGGAAGTGGAAAAAGGACGTCAAGATGGACACTGCAGTGCGTGCGGTGATCGAGGCCATTCATTCGTCACCGACTCATGCTGTCCTTTGCCTTTCAGGTGGCGCAGCCCAGGTTAGCTTTGCTATAGCACCATAAAAATCTAATGGTTTGTATACACTGGAATCCAATGTATTTCACCCTAGATTTTGATCATATTAAATACGGCAATTGATTTATTAATTGTGTTAGCTTCGCAGATGTGCTTGGAAACGTATGCCTCTCCTGCAAAAAGTAGGCAACGAGAGTCACAGTTTGTGGCGCACATTTTTGCTATTTATGAGTAGTTGAATTTACTCCACTTCTATCAAACTAGTCTGGGAAAGAAGATGAGCAGATGGTCTCAATATTCTTGCCTCTGGTTCTTGATTTTTTTAATTTTTAATTTTTTGTTGTCATGGTAAAAGATACCATTCTAATTATGATGTGTGCAACTCTTTCTAACTGGGGGACGTATGCACATGATTTGGAGCTGCTTTCCACCGTTCCTTGTATTCTAGTGGTATTAGTAAGGACAATGTAAGGTTTTTTCTTTAGCTTCATGAGCCCATTTGACGCCGTGAATGTTGAATATGAAGGCGCTAGGTTGGCTGTTGTCAGTGCCACGAGCATCAAGTACGGTGTTGGAAGCTACAATCCCATATTCTAGGGCTTCGATGGTTCAACTTCTTGGCAAGGTACCAATATTTTGGCTTGCTAAGTTCCTAGTGAAGGTGGAGTCTTGGATTCTAGGTTTTCCATTCCATGGATTGTAATCTGCAGGGATTGTACACCTTGGGACGTCGCTGGTTTTTATAGTACATAGCGTACCAGAAACATGAGGGACATGGGCCAACGACCATCTTGGGCTATCCAGATCCATCTTTTAATACGTAAAATTCTTCAGACTCTGGTCAATGACTGATTGTTGCCTTGATGGCCTGTTGTTGCAGTTTCCCAAACAATCTGTTTGCAGAGAAACAGCAGACGAAATTGCGTTGGCTGCGTATAATCGAGCTCTAAAACTTTCAATGCCTGGTATTTTTTTCATTCGTATCGCTGTTGTTTAAGCACACCTGGGGGTAATGTGGATGAGGATTTCATCTAAATCCCTTTCGAGTATATCATGTGCTTGATTCTTAGAGTTGTTAATAATATGGATATCCATACTCTTGAGACAGAATACTTTTTAAGCAATTTGGTTAGAGACTCCCCAAATATTGCAGAATTTGGGAAGATTGTTAATTATGACAACGTCTACTAAGGCTGCTGCTTAGTGATGAAGTATTCTAGGTTTGAGCTCTATAGACTGTGGCCTATTTCAGTAATTGGTGAATTGTGCGCTTGTGTGGATCAGGTGTACAGGTAGCTGGAATTGGGTTTACAGGTGCCTTAGCCTCTGTACCACCTAAGCGTGGCGATCACAGGTTGGTTTCTGCTTCAGACCTTTAACGAGCTACGGGAATGACTGTTTGTTGCTGGGACTTTTCACTGAGTCTGTTTTGTTTATCTATGACTGAGATGTTCTCCTGTCTTCCGTTCTGAAGATTGTTGGGGGATTTGAATAGGTTGAAACTGTTGTTCATGAATTTATAGAATTCTGAATAGCGCTGATTTGTTTAGTTGCAATTTGTTGTCTAATTCCTGATTCATTCATTAAGTTGTTCTTTATAAATAAGATGACCTCTGATGTGGTGTAGATGTATGTTTGGTACATGTGATGACTCCATCATATATCTTCAGGTGCTATGTATCAGCTCGAACACAAACTGGACTATGGCAGTATGATTTGACTCTTGCAAAGGTTGGCATCATGTCTTGACGAACTTTCTGGGTATTATTCTTTGAATCCGAAATATTACCACTTTTGAACATCAATCAATGTTATGTGCTATTCTGACTGTAGGGCTATCGAGATCGGTATGGAGAAGACTATGTGACTAGCTGTGTGGTGGTGAAAGTAAGTTAACCATCTGCCGTTACTTTCCTTCATTTTGCTATTGTTGGTTTAAGGTGAAGATGGGATGATCCGGCATGCTTGCTATGATTGCATTTTCGACCCATCTTACTGATGAGGCCCACTATGGTTTGCAGACACTTGCGGATGTATGTGGGATTCTGGACGATGTGCCACTGGGTTTAAAAGAAGGCACGGAGGAATTGCGAACGGAAAAAGTGGTGTATAGCGAAGAAGAGCAGCTACAGCAATTGCTGAGTGGTCAGATCTGCATGATTAATTTCTCTGGTGAGGATTTATTGTTGAGGCTACTCCCCACTGAGAACTGCTTTATGTTTCTGATTTCGCCCTTAGATTTGTTCCTCAAGAGAGTCTTCTGAATTATAATTTCGTTTTCCATCTTTATTTGTATAGATCACCTAAGTTTATGCCTGTTTTCTCGAAATATGTTGGCTAAAAGTTTTCCTGGAATAACTCTTGATTTCTGTATTCTAATATGACAGGTGGTTCTAACACACCCAATTGGGGCACCAGAAGAGTGGTTTTGTCTGGGTCATTCAATCCGCTTCATGATGGTCACATCAAGCTCTTAGATGCCGCGTGCAGGTTCGATTGTCATACTTGTGAAAGTCATTTGTACCATGAATGGTCAAGAGCATAGATTTAACCTTCATTGCAGAATCTTATATCGGTTTGCCTCGTCTACATGGGTTTTTATACATCACAATCTGTACGTACTTCTTCTATTCAAGTTTTTCGAAAGTTAGGATGTGTGGATCTACGATCTTATGTTCAGTATGACCATTGATGTTGCGCAGGAGAGAGTGCATATTCAGCCCCTCATCTTGAGCTACTGCATAACTTGAATATTAGTGTCTTTCCATTGGTTGCAGCCTGCGGGAGGATGGGCTTCCATGCTATGAGATATCTGCAATAAATGCAGATAAACCACCATTGGGGCTTTCTGAGATAAAAGAGCGTCTTAAACAATTTCGCAATGGTAGTGCCATGACTTTCTAACTACACCAATAAGGCCCAGAGTTTTGTACTTGATGTTTACTTGATTTACTTTGAGCTTGCTAATATTTGTATGCTCTATCTTGGGTACTTAGATGATGTGAATCTTCCTGTGGAGGGTTAATTATTGAAAGAGAACCAATTCGTGTTAGTGGTTGCATTTTTTGGTAGCTAAATTTACATTGTGTATTTTGTGGCACTGACTGTGTTGATGGCTTTCTTATTTGTAAATTCCTGCCCTGATAGTGGCGTCCTTCTTAACAGGGAAGGCATTAGTGGTGACAAATCAACCATATTTCTATAAAAAGTCGGAGCTATTCCCAGATAGCACCTTTGTTGTTGGAGTAGACACAGCCTCAAGACTCTTGGATGTAAGCAATTCCCCATGTTCTCTCATTATTAATCAATTTATTCCTCTTCTATATTCATGTTTGAAGTCATTGACGTATATAGCACTTCTGTTCGAGGCTGGAATTGATCACTAGGCTGCGTGATAAGGGTCACTGATAGTTGTTTATGATATTATTCACAACATGTGTCTTGTTTTGGAAGAATTGAAAAGAAAGAACATGATGGTTGAATTTCTTTCGTGTCCAGCCAAAGTACTATGGCGACAGCAAAATCCGGATGCTGGAAGTGTTGCTGGCTATCAACCAACTTGGCTGCGACTTCTTGGTAGCTGGACGGAAAGTGAATGGTTCTTTTAAGGCAAGGCTACATTTTTTGTCCCTCAGCGGTCTCAATATTCTTGCCGCTGTACAATATTCCTTCTTCAATGACAATATGCTCTTCACATACAATGTTCTTTTCACAAGCAACTTTGACTCTTCTTTTTTGAGCATATCTAAGGTTTTAGATTGTTTCTCGCTACCTGAGTAAACTTTTTTGAGTGATAATACCGTTGCCTCTTGAACAGGTACTTTCAAGTGTCCAAGTTCCAACTGAAGTCCAGAGTATGTTCCAAGAGATTCCAGAGAGGTTATTTCAATCAGATCTTTCATCAACTCAGTTGCGGCAGGCACGGTGAGACTGAAGTTTACAAATAGTTCTTTGAGTAGAATGGGCCCGTTAGAATCTAGTTTGTAAACTTTTAGGGAGTGCCAAATCTGGCTTACAGAAGCCAATTTCTGAATTGCTTTCCTGAACTCAACTAGGGGTCTAGTGATTTGAGGTGGGAAAAAACCTACCTTGTGCCCAATTTGGTAACAAACCTGCAGGAATTGCAAGGTGGGTTTCCCCCTAAAATTTTCACTGCATTTTAGAAACACAATTTACTGAAGAGCTCACAGTTGTATTGCAAAATGGCAGGTTATATCCTACCCAATTTAAAGGTCCAGACACAGCAATAGATGCAGCACATGGTCTTTCTGCACGATGAACCACTCGTGAACATTTAGGAAACACTATTAATAGAGGATCACTAGATTCTCAGGATATTAACATTGTCTGTTGCTCGTGCAGAGGCTCCATTTCTTATTCTTCAGCATCTTAATCAACTATAGAAACGACTGCAAGGTTGACTTGCCCTGTCATCTTCGTACCTTTACATTGCTCAACTACAGATAGGTCATCTAGGTTGATAGATTCCCTGTTTTCATTCTTTTGTGCAAGAATGAAATCCTTTCAATAAATATATAGTTGTGTAACGAATCGTTCTGTTGCGATAAGTGAATCTATCGCCCGTCGTTTGATATTCCAATGGTCTTGCAGGAATACCTACTAAAGTATGCACAACAGCAAAGTTTGAAGTTCACTCCTTGCATATGGAATATTTATGATCACTTATGACCATATTGAAATAGCATGGACTAGTGGCCATTGATGAAGGTCGCAACGTCTACATTCATCTGAACTGCAACCTTGGCCTGATTCAGAAGACCGAACGTATGGATACCCTCCTCGTAGAAAATTGTTTGAACCTCCTTTCCTGCTTTCTTCATTCCCTCCGAATATCGGAACTGCAAATGCAACAGTGTTTTAGAGAACTTGTGAATCATTCACAAAGTTTCAAGGAAGGTAACCTAAACTGGATCAATGGAAAGAAGAAATCATACCCTACATTTTCTGGCTAAAAAATCGAAATGCGTTTTGCAAGTAAACATAAATAGCTCCAAAATGAACTTTCGAATATTTTGGTTTCGGCACTTGGGGTTTCTTGGACAAAAAGGTATTCATGACTCGATTGAATGAAGCTACAGGCAGATCGATAAAAACATGAACATTCTACTAAATCAACCAAAACATGAATTTTAAGTTGACATTCAACGCTAGAGATCAGGAGAAGAAAAAGCACTTCACCTCCCAATCTTGCAAAATGTCAAGTCCTCCAATAATGTTGAGCACTGGCGGGAATGCCACTTGAGACCAGTCCGGTGAGTTTGGTCCGAAGATATGACAAGCCGGGTGGTCTCGGTTGGAGCCTTCCGGCAGGAAGGCCTTCCAGTGCCAATCCAAGTTTTCCAACGTCACAATGGGCACATTCTTGAGCCGAAGCTCGGCTGGCGTTCGCTCCTCCCCACCAAAGTAAGACTGGAGCAACACCAGCCCCTTGAGGCGCACTCGACCCAAGTCCTGGCCTGATGCTCGAAGCGCCACGTGGTGTGCAATGTTGCCACCTGCAGCAGTTTTTCCTTTCCATTTAGGACTGACTATAAAAGATATCACCAGAGTTTTGACAATTTTGGGGATCTAGCTAGCTATAGGTCTATGCGAAACTTCAAGAAGAAAATACAAGTACTTAGCCTGATTTCAATGAAGGTTTGATGGAAAACACCAAAAATTGTCTTGGAGCTACCAAAATAACAAAATTGTAGCCTCAAACCAAATTCTTGGAGACAATTCAGCAAAAAATGAAACATGAATGCTGACCAGTTTTCTTTTCAATTTTGGGCTAAATATCATCAGACTTTGACAAATTGGGGTCTAGCTACAAGCTAACAAGAAACTTCAGGAAGAAAATGCAATTATTTCGCCAGATTTCAATGAAACTTCGTTGCAGATCACCATAAATTGTAAAGTAATGTAGCTACCAAAATAACAAAAATATCATTACGAAATTTTCTGGAATTGGTAGCCTCAACCAAAAATTCTTGAAGTCACCCCAGCAAGAAACGAAAAATGAAAAATACATGCTGACCTGCACTGTCTCCACTGAGAAACACCCTTGAGAAATCCACGTTTGGGGGAAGGCTTGAGGTAGAATCCTCAGACTGCAGCCACTCTAGCGCTTTGTACGAGTCGTCGTATGCCACGGGGAATTTATGCTCTGGTGCTCGCCTGTCACAACAACATTACTGTTACTACCCTTGTCATTTCACATCATGTGTTGGAGCAATGAAAACTCGTTATGCAGCTTCCAAACTCAAAAGACTGATTCATAAACTCAACAGGGATTCATGGTTATGAAACAACCACCTTGGTTGACCATATTGTGAAAAATAAATATAATTCAAACGGTGCCAGGTTATATAATGATCACCAAAACTATTAATGAACATTTACTGTCCTTTGAAAGGAGTTAGCAGTTCACTGAAACCGAAAATTTGAAGTGGTTAGGCCAATTCAAACTCACCTGTAATGCACTGAAATTACAACAACGCTACAGCTCTTAGCCAAGCGCCGACAGAACTTATCATAAATAATCAGATCGGGGCACAAAACAGCAAATCCGCCACCATGGTAGTAGATCATGATGGGCAGTTTCTTGTTGAACTCCGTTTGCGTCCCGTCGGATGCCATTTGCAACGGAGTCACCTCCGTCTCCTGCCATCGCAAGACCACTTAAGACACATGCTTGGAGTTTACAACTCTTTACAGGATACCAAACCTGGCCAAAGACTACTGTATAAAAGACTAAAAGTGTTCGGGACATATACTGACTCTTAGTTACCAACAGCAACTCCATCTCTTTCAATATTCTCCATCGACCTTGAATTAGCTAGCAAGTTAAGTGTAGGCATGACTTGGATAAATGTCTATGGCTACTGATATCTTCGAATAGAAATAAAGTTGACTATTGTCCCTTCAATTGAGGTCTACAACCTCCCCACTTTGAAATTGCATATGAAACTCATACACAGGGACACAAATTTCGTCTCAAAAGATTTAGCATCTTCTACCCAAAGATCGATATCACTCCAGAGCTTCACTCATCTCCCCCAAATCGCACATACTCCTACCAAATTGGTGAAAAATGCTTGAAACGACGCATATATATAATATCCTCTATGGAGTTTGCGACGCCTACAGAAGCTATCACTTGATAGCATTATGAAGCTTCTATAGTGGTGGATCGATTGCGCAGCCCATTCAAAGCACATGAGCAGAATAGTAATTAGCCTGGACGAGTTCGCCTTAATAAATTTATCTAACCTGCGTTGGAATAAACAGCCGTGCCCAGACTCCGGCTTCTTTGTCAAATGTGACATCAATTGTGGACACTCCGTGCTCTGGTTTCGCATTTGCAGGCACCTTCAATTCGAAGTAGTCCGCCAGCCAACGATTGATTGTACCATCTTTCCGTCTCGTCATTCGGTTGGCTCTCACAAACAATTCCGATATCAAGCGTAGTTGCCACATGGAAGCCATCTGAAAAAGCACAAAACAAAACAAAATATATATGTATATCATACAGACTTCAATTCAATGGGGCGAACCAACTGAAGACATACTTGAAGACAGCGATCGATTAGTTTCAATGTTTTTGGGGAGAAAATACCGTACAAAGCGCCGCCTCCTCTGTTTCCAGCAACTTGGGCAAATCACACAATGTTACTCCCAACACATTCGTCCCCGGTTGGTTTTGTACAAATACGAATCTAATTTCCTGCCAAAAGCTCTCGTTCGATCGAATCCGCACGTCATCCAAAGAGACAAATGTGCACCTGTAACAAACATACAGAAGGCAGTCACCCTAATTTTCGGCAACCCAAAACGTACTGATGCATTAATTCGACCCTCTCGCTAGCTCCCGATGTAATTAATGCAATCTCTCGTACGTGCTCCTGCCTACATCACAGCGTGCCTTACCCGCCTTGGTTGTTGCTCCCCCGCTGCCCCTACCCACCCACCCACCAAAAGCAAAGCAAAGGGACTGTTGCTCGCTGTGAATGGGGGTAACAACAACTTCGCACCCCCCAGCGTACGTGATCGAGAGCTTGCTTATGAATGCAAAGCAGCTTAATTATGGATACAAAGCTTTGTGAAATGCAAAAGCTTAGGAAATGCAAAGCTGATATAATGAATGCGAAGCTTCTGGAGAGGGGGATGCCGGGGAGGAGCTAAGCGAACTTGAAGGGATTAGCCACGAGCCCACGACTAAGACGACGACAAAGCTGTTGCAGCTGCTGCTTGCTGATGCAGCAGGCCGGGCTCATGAGCTTTGAATGCAGAGCATAAACTGTACTCTGGAGCCAGGAGCATCCATATTTGCAGCGGAGACTTCTGTATTGTACGGTACTATGTAGAGATACGGTATATGTATATGTACTGATACTGTGTGCATGTGGTTGTATTCCTACTGTATAGGGGAGACTGGTTGGTTACTTGGAGGGGCAGGTGGGGCGGCTTCTGACGGCACTTAACGTACCCAGGGGTGTCTACGGTAGCGTGTGGCAATTGCAACATGTTCCATTCTCCGACACCTAAAAATGACCTTGAATGAACATTTTCATGATGCAAAATGACCACATCTTTTCAAAAGTAGCCAATGAGAAGTGAGGAGTTTCTTTTAGAAGGAATCCATGCAAGTTGAGATTGAATTCCGGATTCAAGGGGAGTCCCTATTGAACTTCATGAAAATAGTGTGTAGTGATTCAATTACTTCTCAAGCACACAATCCCATGACTCATCTTTTTACCAATACTGAACTAAAAAGTTTTTATGTTGAAGGATTGAGTTGAAAGTCTAGGGAATAAATAGAAAATTTTAAAACATTTGATTTCCATTCTTTAAAAAATTGTTAAGTAGAAGTAGGTATGTACGAGATTGAAAGAAAAAATGAAGTTGGTAATAGCTTTAATAAAGAAGGAATTGAAACACCATAATCCCAATGGTGAGATTGTTTTAGCAAGTGAACTAAACTTTGACAACTTCTTTCTTTGAAAAATTGTGAAAATTGCATTATAATTTTTTTTTCCAAAAAGATGCTTAAATTGCCCCTCCAAACAAGATTGTCCATAATTTTCTCATCACTAGTCCAAGTAGAATGAATAGAAAAAAATACTTTCTATGAGAAACAAAATTTTGAAAATTTGATTTTGATTTTTTTGTGATTTTTTGGGTGTTGCTAGATGAAAACCATTTGGGGCTTAGAGGGGCATAATTTTTGCTCCTAGGGATTGATTGAAATAAAAATTATATTCCTATAAAAGTGATGTATTTTCTTATCTTCAAAAATAATTTTAAGAATATATGACAAAATTTGAGACCACAGGAGCCTATACAAAACCCATTTTGTCCCCCAAGGAGACACTGGGCCATAGGGATTAAGAGAAGGAAAAATAATCCTAATCCTTATTATAGGTTGGCATCAATGAAGAGACTTGTTCATCTAGGATCCCAAGGCATCTTTGAGACATTAGATGTTTTTTAGGGCCTTCGAGAGACCGTTTGAGGGCTACTCCCTTTCATTGTTCTTCCCGCAGTAAAGGACGGCCAACTGTCAGAAAAAAAAATTAAAAAGATTAAAAAAAATTAATTAATTCTTAAAATGCAAAAAGAAGTTGAAATTTTTTTTCTAGAAATGTGCTGGCAGCCTCTCAGCCACATAGGACTACTAAGGTGTTAGGCCAGCAATCACATTCCCTGGGTTCTCACAACATTAGAACCCACAGTCTCTTGGAGGCCCAAAAAAACATCTAATGAGAAAGATGAGTAACTCCATGAGACTTAACCCCTAAAGTCCACTTAGGGGCTATTGTAGGTTCAAGTAAGTACCTAAGATCTCAATTTTTGGCAATATTTTTTTAAACTTTTTTCAAAATAAAAAAAATGATTAGCTATACCAGAATGTAATTTTTATTTCAATTGGTGCCGAGGAGCAAAAATTATGCCACAATAAGCCCAAAATAGGCGAGGGTGGACAACAAACAAACAAAAAATTTGAAACAATTTATTTTAAATTTATTTCTTCTAGATTTTATTTTTGTCTACGTGGAAAGATTTGATTTGTTTCATTTGAATATGTAATGCAAAAGTTATGAAGTTTCCTATTTCGCAGGTAATCTTAGCAAATTCTTGAGAAAATAATTTATTGGATCTGTTTTTGAACTCAATTTTAATAATTAAAAAAAAAATTCACATGGTTTAGCTTGCTTTCTAAAACTATTTCACCTTTGAAATTATGGTGTTCTAATTCCATCTTAGAGCTATCAACAATTTAGTTTTTCTTTCTATCTTGTATTTACTTCAACTTAGATTTTTAAGGGATGCAAATTACAAGGTTTAAAAAAAAATTCCCTATCCTTCAACATAAAAAGATTTTAATTCACAATCTATAGTAAAAAATTTAAAGTTAAGAGGATTCAAAGCCTTGTAATCTAATCAAGTTAGGAACCAAAAAACTTGTTTTCTTCAATTTAAACACTTATATCTTGTGATCAATATTGTCAAAGCTGTTGAAATACTTCTAGACATTCTCATAATAGTCTAGTATAAGATCCTATGGTTAGATATACTAAAAAATTAAATGCTTAAATTTTTTGTTGTTTGCATAATGATATAAAATGACAATTTTGGGTGGTTAGTGACAATAAAAGATGGCCTTGGAACTATAGGGGTTTATTCCTAAATGAAATTATTACATTTGGTCACCACTTATAGAAGTTGTATTTGAATGACGAAGAAACTTTGAATGGATTGAAAATTTTGTGGACTAAAAAAGTGAAAGAGTTCCTACTATGTGGAAACTCAAGATTTTTTCTCAATAGTGAGGCATTACCAAATAAAATATTGTACACTTAGAATAGAGGAAAATGGTGCAATTTCTCATAAACAATTACTTGTATAAGGCATTGCCAGTAAAGGGAAGCTCCGAGTCTTATGCTAATTTTTTGCATGCATTGACATGCAAGTCAAGAATATTTTTTTGATTTCAATTTTATCCCACTCATTTCTTTGAATTCTTGAAAAATGCTTATACAATAAAAGATTTGGAAATAGAGTAAATTTGTCTTGTCTTGGTAGAAAGATTTGTGCATACATGAGTATAGTAACTGTGTGTGCAAATAATGATCTTTGTTACAAGCAAGGTATTAGATATTTTACTTGCACTAGGGTTTGAAAGTTAAACGGCCTTGTTTTGGCCTGAATTTTTTTGTAATGCCATTCATTCTCTCAATTTGGAAAAGGATACGAATGTAATGAACAAATTAATTTTTTTTTTATCAATATGTACTATAGTTTTTCAAAAATATCTATAGTATTGGTCTAATTATGTGATATAATACTTTAGTGTTTGTAGAATACTAATATATGGTTACATTATTGGCTATAGAATACACATAAATTATCTTTTAATTTCCCTCCAAATTAGGCAACTTGAATCATCACTTTAATGATTTTCAAGTGAGCTTCAATTAACCCCTAAAGGACCAGGGCCGTTCTTCTGTCAAAAACTACTCAAAACTGCTATTTTTGCTGCATTCATCCAAAAAAACAAAAAAAATACTTTTTTAGAATCTAACCGTAGGATCTTGTACTTTACTAGTCTAGTATCATGTGGTAAAAATTTCATGGAGTTTGACCGTACAGATTGGAAGATATTAGCATTCAAAGTTGAAAAATTAAAGTTTTTCTGAACACTAGCCTGCAATTTCAGATGACTTTGAATGCCATTTGGGGAAAAAAATTACACCATGCACCTTGAATTTAAAATTTTTTGTGTTCAAGAATTGAGTTGGAAGTCTAGAAAAAAAAATTAAAAAAAAACATGATTGATTTTCATTCTTTAAAAAATTGTTCAATACAAGTAGGTCCAAGATTGAAAGAAAAACTAAATCTTTAATAGCTCTAAAATGGGATTGAAACACAATAATCTCAATGGTAAGATTGTTCTAAATAGAAAAGTTAACCTTGTAAAACAATTTTTTTTGAAAAATTGTGAAAATTGCATTCAGAATTGAATCCTATAAGTTATTTTTTCAAGAAGATGCTCAAATTGCCCAAAAAACAAGATTGTTCATAACTTTCACATTACTAATCCAAATGGAATGAATCAAAGCTTCACATGTAGACAAAAATATGATCTTTAAGAAGAATTTTTTTTAAAAATTAATTTCAAATTTTTGTAGATTTATTTTTCTGCCCGGTGACGTGTAAATTATGTTAAAGATGCCATAACTTTTGCTCTCGGGCACCGATTGAAATAAAATTTATATTCCCACAAAGCTCATAAGTTTTCCTATCTTATGGGAAAGTTTCAAAAAAAATCACTGAAAATTGAGATCATAGGAACTTGCCCGAAATCCATTTTGTCCCCCGAGGGGACAATGGTCCTTTAGGGGTTAATTACCTTAGCTCTAATTTCTTTGTTTTTTGTCTACAACTTTATAATTCTTGATTTTTCCAAAAAAGATTCTCATCTATGAAATAATAGCGAACTTGCAAAATTGCACGTTGATTGCAATTTGAGACCTTTGATCTATACTAGTCCTTGGTTTAGAGCTCCAAACATTTGAATCTCACAATTTTGTTAATCTTAACAAAGATGACCATCTATCAATGCTTATTACTTTCAATTGAAATTAATTTTGGGCTTGCATTGTCACTTCATTCTTGTAGGGGGCACCTTGGCAAATAAAAACAAATCTTTGCCTGATTAGAGAATTTTAAGACTACTTGCCATGGTGTCTTTGATTTAATTTGTATGGTGTAGCTTGCATTATCAATGATTTGTGGAACAAGAATTTTGATGGAAAGGCAAGTGCATGTGAAATTTTAGTTTTAGCATGTGGCTACCTAAGATTATATTATTAACACAAGCTATTGCTTTGTATTGCTTTGTATTGTACCTAAAATAAAAGTGTAGGAATAGATGAATAGTTGTTGGTGAAAGGAGTCTAGTTGTGTAGGACATACAACACCAAGCTACCTTACACAAGGCTACCAAAATGAGACCATAGGACAATGAATTGTATAATCTAATTATGTCATTTCTACAAATTGTTGCTTTTTGTATGTAGTGCTTGAAGAAGATGAAGTAGAAACAATTGTTACACTTTTTGGAGCAAATCAAAGATAGTATGAGGTTTTTAAACCATGATGGCCAAAAATCTCCCTAGCTAGAAAAGTCCAATGGGGAGTGTCGACTACATAAACCTTCCCAACAATGACCTCCCCAGCTACTAGCACTACAAATTACTAAATTTAGACATTGCCTTTATAGGCCACTTACAACAACATGCACTGCATTTGGAAACTTATTAACTCTATAACACTATCTTTATCAATTCTTCAAGTACTACAAAACATTAATACAAACCTTTAAGAACTATATTATAATGTAGTTAATACCATACAACTATAACAAGATTGTTACATTCCTATCTAGTCATCTTAACTACTCAAATACAAGTGGGTGGCTTACTGGCACCATTGCCCAAGTATACAAGGCTACGAGGCATGCATCTACCTCATTTTCTACTTGTTATCCTAATATCAATGCCAACAATTTTGTTAATGGAGAAAGCTAAGAGAAAAAGTACAAAACACCATCACCAAGTGTCGGTCTTCCTCGTGGTTGTTGACTTGACCTCCATAGGAGCTAACCTCTTGGTGCTCAAATGGTTGCCACCACCATAAGGGAAGATTTGTGCGTTTTAAGAGACTGTGAGTTCTCGGACTACGCGAACGTTGTGGGAATGCTAATCTGACGTGACCAGGAGATGGCCACATCAAAAATATTTTTTTAATATATTTTTTATTAAAAAAATGTGTTTTTAATTTTTTTTAATTTTTTTTAATTTAATATTTTTTAATTAAAATTTTAATATTTTTTTGTTAAAAATTTTAAATTAATTAATTATTATTATTTTTTTCATTATTATATTTTGATTGTACAAGATTGGTTCCCAGCAATGGGAACAACCCTGAAATAGTCTTTCGAGTAGCTGAAATCTCCCCTAATGTTCATCCAAGGTCTCTTTGAAGCAAGCTTGGTCTTTTTTAAAGCCTAACTTACTAAGACACCATCTCTCAAAAACTAAGTTCTTAAATCTTTATAGTTTTTCCGATCTCATCCTCTAAAATTGGCCTACATAATTCATCCTATATCTTAAGGGCAACTGACTCTTGCTACTCAAATGATTGCTACCACCTCGTCCAAGGTTCCTTTCAAATAAATTTGGTCTCTTTAGAAACCTAACTCAGTGAGATACTACCTTCTAAAAACTCAATTCCTAATTCTTCCTACACAATAAATTATGAGGTGTGAAGTTGCCGTTCTTGGTGTCCATGGCATCCAACCTCTCCTCACTCATTTGGGCGACACAACTTCATACTTGCTCCAAATGAAGCAAGTCTTTGCTTTTTAGAAAGCTTACAACCCAATCTACAACTCTCTAATTTTCAAAACCTAAAGTTCTTCCTATTAGAAATTATATGGAAGAGAATTCAACCTACAATTTGCAACTATGAAGTGGGAAAAAACTTTGGCCAGCCAAAAGGAAAACGCCTCTATCTAGCTCCAAGGAACATTCTAAACATTTCTTCTATGGTTTCCACACAAATGTGGGACCTACTTGACAAATTTGCTATCCCACGGTTCTCATTATCTCCATAATTCTCTCCATAACTCAAGAGATTCCCTCTTCTCAAATCCCAAGGAACCAAAACACATACACCTGCCACATGGAAGAGAGAGCTCCAAAACCTAATTTTCTACATTAAGACCCATTAGATACAATGTTTCATCCATTAAAACTTCATCCCTAAACTAATTTACTATAAAATGCACTAAATTGCCATAAAACACACTACTTGATTGGGTTTTTTTCCCCTATTTTAGAGTGCATGTGATTATGTTGGCGTTCTAATATTTGTTCTAACTTTACTAATTAATTTTTGTGTTTTTTGTATTTTTGTGTTTTATTTATTATTTATTTCTAGTAATATTTGGTTTTCAATTTCTCCACATTAGATTCTTTGCCTAATTTAATTAATTTCCCGATTCTCACTTAATGTCTTTTTGATTTAAAATTTTAATTTTTCACTAGGATTTTCTGATCATTTTCATATAATTGCATTTCCTAAAATTCACACCATTGTCTTAGCATTCCCATTGCTACCTAGAAGGAAATTCATTAATTCATGATTATAGATTAAACTTCTAAACTTTAATTCACTCAATTTGTTTCAATTTTCCTAATTCTAAATTAAGAGCCAACGTAGTGGCTTATTGTTAGCAAGTGCATGATTTCTACCCTCTCCTTACTCAACTGCAAAATTATGTTTCTTAGATAAAATATTAGCCTATTATAATCCCTATAGGACTAAGCAGCTTGAATTGAACCTTTTTTTTTTATCAAACTTAAATTGATCATACTTAACCCTTTTTTCAAAAAAATTATTTATTTATTGATGGATGGATGGATGGATGTGCTGATGAATGTGTTGATCTATACTTTTGTTGCTCATTTCTAGCATTGATTTTTTATTTTTCATAACATACCTACAGTACTGCATTGTTTGATCAACAAAAGATATTGATTTTCGGATTATTACATTGACATTAAGTTTCAGGAGTTTGCTACATTCATGTCCTTAAGCCCACCTCAATCTTGTCCCTTTTCAAGATTTTCTTTGAAGTCGTTGTTTTTCTCTTAATTTGTATCTAGAGCTTCTTCGCTCCATGAAAAATATTTGAATCTCTATTCCAAGCCTTAAATTTTTTAGTAGGTTTAAGTATGTCTAATGTAGGCTTTTTTTGTTCAAATCTATTTGTTTTAGGACCAACACATGATGTAGTATTATTCACTAATTTTGGTGATGTAGAATTTGATCCAATTTAAATGATTACTTTTTTAATATGATCCATTGAATTAGTCATTTTAAAACCATTAATCTTTTGTTTAAAGGGAATAAAGTTGAACTCATGGCTATAGAGATTGACAAGATTTGGGATTAAAAAAAAGCATATCTTATTATCATGAGTTTCTTTTAAGAAAGTCTATTAATTTCATATATATGTATTTGTTTTCAGTGATGTAGATGTGGTGGTAGTATTGGTGTATTGCACTTTGGTGATCTTTTTGGAATTGGGCCATATTGGAATACACCAAATCTCATTCTTGTTTAGAATTAAGGATTTCAAGAGTTGAAGATGGATGGTGTAAAATTTATAGAGTGCAAGCAACTCACAAGTTACAACAAAAATGGTTGTTTATTGTTTGATCTTTTTGATGAAAATCCCTTGCTTTGTGATTGTTGCATTTATTATAGAAGCTTTTACCATGCAATATTTGATAGACCTCCAAATAGTGTTGCTTGTGTAAAGAATCACAATGGTGGGATTGATGGTTGCCAATTTTTTTTATGTAGCCAATGCTTGTAAATGTGGTGCATGTGGATGCTAAACAACCACACCATTATGTTCACATAAAATCAGACATAAGTCAGTTGTAATTTCACTACAACAAAAGCAATGTTTTATGACTACAAAATATAACTACAATGAGTCATAAAATCAAAAAATATGACTCACGCAAAAATTACTGTAGATGACTTGGAGCATGACTAGATTCAATCATTACCAACGAGTCGCTTCGGACATCAGTCATATTTTGAGTCATACAGGTTGGGAGGTATAATTAGCCATATTTTGCCAATGTGGCGTAGACGTTGACTATCCTTGGGGGCTTGACTTTTTCTTGCGCTACCCGGGAAAAGAAAAATAATCCTACGTGGCATATTACTCCATTTAGTCATATTTTTGGCTGACATGGAATATGACTGTGGTAAGTCATGTTTTGGTTGACGTGGAATATGATTGTGATGAGTCATATTTTTTGTTGATGTGGAATATGATTGTGATGAGTCATATTTTTTGTTGATGTGGAATATGATTGTGATGAGTCATTTTTTTGTTGATGTAGAATATGACTGTGATGAGTCATTTTTTTTGTTGATGTGAATTGTGGAATATCACTCTTTTAAGTCATATTTTCTACTATGTGGAAAATAACTCTCATGAGTCATATTTTTGGATGATCTGAAATATGAATATGACTCTTGTGAATCATATTCTTTATTAATGTGAAATATGACTCTTGTGAGTCATATTTTTGATTGACATGGTAATTAATGTAAATGTCATTAGTATTTTTATGACTGATTGTAGTCATATTTTGGAATGTGTAAGGTTACATTTTGACACACATAAGTATGAGCATTATATGACTATAACTAATTATATTTTGGCCAATATATTTTGTGAAATGTAAGTCAAGCAAGTGATATTTTGGATAATTGAGAGTCATATTTTTAAAATTTGTGTGTAGTTTGTGATTGGAGTGATTGAGGTCCAAAATAACTTTAATTACAAACTACAATTACATTTTTCATGAATTTTAAATGGACATGACACATTGCAATTATACATCAAAATGATTTAACAATTGAAAAAAACACTTCATGTAGTTAAAAACACATACACATGATTTTAGGGATATACATGAGACAATCATATTAGAAAGGGAGAATGCAAGAAGGAATGCAACTCTTTTCATTGACATTTATTAGCCAACAATATAAAACATATATGACAATGAATCATTCGCAAAATCCAGTAGGGCCTATATTCCTTACAATAATGTGAAGATGGCTCTATTGGATTGCAAGTAGCTTCCAACAACTTTGTTTCAACTTTTAGTGCCTACATATACAATTAAAGAAATGAGAGGTCAATTTTTAGTGAATGAGCAACAAAGCTCAATCTCCTAAGGTTTCCAAAAAAATATGTAACACAAGTTTAGAGTAGGAAGAATAAAAATGGTGATGAAGGAAAGAAGAAGAAAAAAGTGGCAAATACTAAAAGATAACAACAAACAAGATTAAAGATGCAACAAGAAATAACAACTAAGAGGCAATAAGAAACAAGTGTTAAGAGGCAACAAAAAGAAACAAGAAGTAAGAACTAAAAAGCAATAAGAGGAAACAAAAAGCAAGAACTAAGAAGAAGAAAGAGTTAAAATACAAGAAGAAGAAACAAGATTCATAAACTAAAAAGCAACAAGAAGTAAGAGCTAAGATGCAACAAAAACCAACAACTAAGAAGCAAAAAACAACAAGTAACAAGTTAAAGCTAAGAGACAATAAGAAGGAACAACTAAGAAGTAACAAGTAAGAGCTAAGAGACAACAAGAAGCAACAAGTAACAAGTAACAAGTAAGAGCTAAGAGATAACAAAAAACAAGGAAGAAGAGCTAAGAGAAGTGGCGGCTAGGGTTTCAAAATCCTAAAGAAGTGGTGGCTAGGGTTTCAAAATCCTAAAGAAGTGATGGCTCGGGTTTCAAAAGTCTAAAAAAGTGGTGATTAGGTTTGAAAATCCAAAAAAAAAATTGGCTAGGATTTCAAAATTTTAAACATTGACTTGTCCATATTCTTTTTGGATTGCCTATATTTTTCTTAGGCCACCCAAAAATTAAAAAATGTCACTCCCATGAATATATGACTAGAAATATGACTCAACGTTTTTCAAATATATTCCTTACATTCTCTATGAAATACTTTGGTATTCCCAATGGGCATATAATATACACTTGTGAAGTACAAAGTCCAAAAATGACTAGCAGTCATATTTGCATTCATATTTCTCCCCAAGGTGTTGGCATCCAAGAATATGACTGTGAGCAATCCCTAATCATCCTCAGTCATATTTCTACAGTCATAGAACACTGCTATTGTTGTAGTGTAAGCACCACTCCTTCATCATAGGGTTATATTATTTGATGGATGATGATGATGATGAATGTTTGAAAGAACCTATAACTAAGAGGTTGAAATTAAATGATGTATCCAATGGCAATGGTGCTCTATTTCCTTCTACCAAGAATGAATAGGAGTTTTCTATGGGTGACACTAACTTTGAGATTATAGACATGGATGTTAGTGATAGCTTGGATGTTGATATATTTGGCATACATAGGAAGCTACAAAGAATTGAAAATTATTAATCAAGAAGTATCTTGAATATGACTTTGGTAGGTTTGTTCCACACCTTTCTAAGGATGTGAAGGAGGATTTGTTAACTTGAATCATTTTGCGCGATTTATATAAAAAGAAATTTGTATTAATCAAAGAAAGTCATTTAACTTATCTAACTTTGAGATACATCTTCAATTCAAATTCTTTCTCAATGTGAAGTCCCTAGCAATAAGTTGCTACGACTATTGAACTAATCAAACTAAAGAAGAAGTCTTAGAAAATGAAGCATACTTCATAAGGTAATTCTATCATTCCCTTTAATTTTAGACAATGTTTACTTCATTTCATATGTACGTAACTACAACTCTACAAGGGAAGGTTTGGGCGAAGGGGCAAGCAAGGGGGTACAATTGGTGTGCACTTGAAAGGAACAATACACATACAATCAATGAAAAACAAGATTGTTGCTAGTATAGGAGGTAACCAACTTACCATTGTTGCCTCCCTAGCAAAAAGGATCAAATTAGGAGCAATTGAGTATCCTCCATCTTTTATCTCCAATCCTATTGATATTCCACATGATATGCTATTGAGTTACATTGAAAGAAAAGTTTGTGATGGATTCTAAACAACTCATTAGTCATAATGAATGAGGCAATAGATAGTGGCTTGCTACTAAATGACCTTCATGTTGGAATGTTGTAGTATCCTAATCCACATTATTATCAGTGTATAGAAAAAAATGATGAAACTCTTTACATTAAAGTGATGTTGATTGTTCTATCATGTTTTGTAACATATGTCCCTTGATCCCAATACTAGCTAACTTCAGGAAAATAAGCTTGGCATTCAAGACATGTAGTAGTTCCTAGAGAAGAACGATCCATGCAACTACTATTAAAAAATTCAGTTTTTTTTGTTGATTTGGTCATGTTGATTTGGATAGAAATCAACTATTTTTTTATTAATGATCAAAGTACACATTTTGATTATCTTCAATGGAAGGAATTAATCACCTCAAATAGAGAGTGGGAGAGGAGAGTTGATGCATGTAGTGGCCAAGTTTTTATGTTGAATTTGGCTTTGACTAGAGCAACAACCACAAATCAATATCTTCAACATAAATTGAAGACTACTTTGATTGAAGGCTTGCTTCTTGAAATAGCAAAGCTTTTAAAAAAGGTCCATTTTGTATAATCTTTTGTTTGACACAATTTATAATTTGCTCTCCATTCATAAGCATGGTGAGAATGGCCACAAAAAGAGGGACCACCCAAGTATTATGAAATTATTTGAAGTAATCTACAATTTTGGTGGGGCTTATAGGCATAATTTTCTTTCTTTCAATTTGTCAAGGCCAATTATGAACATTAGCCAAAAGATACATAGGAGTAGAGGGTTCTTGCATACACTTGGTTTGAATGAAAAAACATTTATTCACTTGTCATCAATACTAACAAAGCACACCTCCGTTACTCTTTGGGCAATTATGTTCCTGATCATTTTGGAGTTGGCGTTATGCTACATTGTCTTCCATTCCTTCATTGGCTACGTTTGTAGGAAGTCCAAAGACAAACTTGGAATTCCAGGTCTTATTCTTTCTGAATGCCCTAAAAATGAGACTATATGTGTTACACTAGCAACTCTCAATAGGTGCAATGACTTTATAGATGGTTTTTGTGGAATTAAAAGCTTCTCTTAAAACTCCTTATAAATGTTCATTTGATCCAAAACCATTAGAAGATTTTTGGGGCCTCTAGAAGCCCATGAGTTCCCAACTGCAAAATTAGTCCCAATCGCGCAGGGAATGCTACCAGCAGAGCAATCCAACGTGGTGGCGATTGTGACACGTCATTTTTTGAAAAGCCCTAATGTATGTGGGTAAAAAACTTTGGAACCTTTTATTGAGTCTTTGAAGGACAATATTTTGAAGACATTTTTAGCTTACAAAATCATTTGTAATTGATCATTGAGTTGTTTACTAGAGATGAATATAGTTTGTTGGATGAAGATATAAATGTAAAGGACAAAAAAATTATTTGGATGTACAAAGTATGTAAGAGATATCCTTAGGAAGGAATGTCTATTGGTTACAATCTTTCACTTAGAAGTGTTATGGGTATTCTTAGAGATTTTTATGGTTGTAGAACAATGTATATATAAAAAAATAATGCTTACATCAGTTGTCACTTATATGCTTTATTATGGGACGGAGTACATCCTCCATCAAAAGCATGGTTATACCATTAGAGGCAATTGGGTGAGCAAAGAGACTTTCATAGATTGCCTCATAGCTTGTCATGCTCTTGTTAATTTTGTTAGAATGATGAGAAATAACTACCTCAATTTGCCATGCCCATTAAATAACACTACACTAAAAAGGATATTTAGTGTTATATTACATTTAGTGTAATTACCACCCTACTTCACCCTACACTAAATGTCAATTTTAGGACGATTAGTGTAGTGCTAAACTTCAATGCGCCGCCTTTGTAATACTAAATGTAAACACTAAATGTAAAATCTGAAATCTGAAATCTGAAATCTGTAAACGAAATGTAACACTAAATGTAAACCTCTTCATATTTCAGATTTACCATAGAGTACTTTTAGTGTTAGAAATTACATTTAGTGTTACTTACTTTAGTAGGGTAAATGATATTTAGTGTCATGGTTCGCAAATAGTGTTGCCAACACTAAATATCCTTTTTAGTGGAGTGAAATGGTTTCCTTAATTGTTTCTCACAACTACACATGTTGAGAGATTTTGAATATCTATTTTTGTGAGGGTCTTTTGGACTTGAAATTTTTCACGCATGTAATCAACATATAGATGGTCCTATGACAAAAATTTCATAGAAAAAGAAAAAAATTTTAATCCTTGGGAGAGTGTCAAAGTTGGAAGTAGTGAAAATTTTCTCACTACTACGCATGTTCGTAAATTTCAAATATCTTTTTTGTGTAAATCTTTTGGCCTTGAAACTTGTCACACATATAATTAACTCAAAGATGATGTTGTGGTAAAGAATTTGTGGTAAAATACCAATTTTCAGCTCTCGGGAGGCTATCAAAATCGGTAGCATTGAAATTTCCTTCCCTGCAATTTCAAAAACGCCATTTTGATTGGGACCCCACTGTACAATATGGAGACATTTAGAGGATAGTTCCTACATGAATATGAACAGTTCACATACTATGAAAATAAGTGAAACATGTACATATTGAAGTCAACTCCAGTGCGTAGAAAGCAATGGCAAGATCCAACTTACCATACTTCATAGAAAACTATCAAATTCTGGCAACAACCAAATCCATGAAGTAGGTCATGAGAATGTACCAAAAATAAATAACATCAGTATGCTACACTTGATCTACTTAACCCTTGAATGCCAGGCTAGTCATTGTGGAAATCATCTGGTTTGTCACCGTGTGAATTGTTGGCTTAAAAAACTGAAAAAGTACTCATTGGAAGACAAACTATTGTAGAAGATGTTCCCTTTTCACACAAAATTTGGAGGATGAATGGTTGCACTACTGTCCCACATGGAGAGAGATTCTTTATCATTCATCGGCCGAAAAACGACCTCTGCGTCGTTTATGGGTTCACGAGAACACCAATAAATCGATTAAACAGAAAAAACCAGCAACAAAACTGAAATTCCAAACCCAAGAATGCATCCTAATAAAACTCAAATTGCAAGGAACAACTGAAGATCATCAAACCCAGAAAAAACTACACCCCAGAGGATCGAGACTTTTTCACAGAGTTTGACAAAACCATGAATGTGATAACATACTTGAGAGAGGTATTTCCAACCCACACTGCTTTGGAAAAATATAAACTGAAGGTAGACAATGACACAAGCTAATGACCCAAACCCATGGCTTGCTATGAAAACATAAATCTAGGTTGAAGAATTAGGCTCATCACTTGCAAATAAAGAATGTTGGGCATCTAGTGACGAGTTTGCTTTGGAAGGCCATGATCTATCGAGATGATGGAACAAATCATGTTTCCTTGCAGTTTTAGCTCTTAACCGTTAAAGCTCTTTCACTGTTAAACGATGCGCTGGTGACCGTGGAAATCATCCCTTTTGGTACTGTGTGAATCATCGGCTTAAAAAAATACAAAAGCACTCATTGGAAGTCAAACTATTGTACAAGACCTCCCCTTCTCATTGCACTTTGTCCTACAAAGAAGGATTTTTTTGTCATTCATCAGACAAAAAATAGCTGTGGCTTCTTTTAGGGGTTTAATTTATGTGATTCAACATGATTCTTGAACTCTAGATTCAATCTCAGATTCTTTGCATATAAGGTAACTTCACCTAAAATAGACCGAATAAGCAATTCAGAGTAGTTCCCATTATTATATTGAATTTTTTTTTGTGGAGTCTTGTTGGTAGTCAAAAGGGGATTAGACAAGATTATCTTAGAATACATTTTTGGGGCATCATATGAACAAACTATGCATATTGAAAATGCTGAAAATAGGTGTTGTAATTATAGAACCAACCCTAGACTCTCATGAATAGTGGGAATATGTTTTTGGCAAGAATTTGAAGAGGTCAGTTTTAGAAAGGGATTGGAATTAGGTGTAGTTACCTTATATGCCACTTCATGGCTTCAAAAGCTTCATTGCTTTTTTTTGCCTATATTCCAATCTGCAAAGAAATCAATGTGAAAGAATTGTACTATATAGTTGGTTCAAGACTAAATTGTAATTGATCTTACTTAAAAAAATAAATAATTATAATCCTCCTTCAAATTGCAAGATAGTTTAGCACTAATTTGCTAGCTCAAAGAACAACCATCCACTTTAAAACCTTAACCCCTAAAGGACCAAGGCCTTTTTTCTGCCAAAAAACACTCAAAACTGCCATATCTATAGCAAGGAGTAATAAAAATTTAAAATTGTTTTTTTTTTCATATCTAACCGTAGGATATTACACCTAACTAGTATCA
Organism: Rhytidiadelphus loreus; assembly: GCA_947034895.1. Lineage (NCBI taxonomy): Eukaryota > Viridiplantae > Streptophyta > Bryopsida > Hypnales > Hylocomiaceae > Rhytidiadelphus > Rhytidiadelphus loreus. Next base: position 26,428,997 of record OX344762.1, on the reverse strand, counting down.
GAGTGTGTGGAAAAAATTTCAGAATTTTTGACCGCTCAGATTGCAAGATATCTGCGTTTAAAGTGGAAAAAACAAGTTTTTCAGCACATTGCGGGACTATATTTTTTGACTTTGAACATTTTTAACTTAAAATTTTTGCACTACAAAGTTTTGAGATTTAAGTCTTCATAGTGGAGAATTGAGTTGAGATTCTATTTAAGAAAAAAAAATTCAAAAAAAATTAATTATCATTCTTAAAAAAATTGTTAAGTAGAAGTAGGTATGAGATAGAAGAAAAATCTAAAATATTAATATATTGTAGATGGAATTAAAATGCACTAATCCCAATGGTGAGATTGTTCTAGCAAGTAAATCAGACCATGCAAAAAAAAAAAATTGAAAAATTTGAAAAATTGTATTCAGAAATGAATCCTACAAGTTATTTTTTTCAAGAAGATGCTCTAATTGCCCCAAAAACAAGAATGTCCATAACTTTCTCATTACATATCCAAATGTCATGAATAAAAGCTTTCCAGATAGACAAAAATATAATCTATGAGAAAAAAAAATATTCAAAAATATTCAAATTTTTGTCCATTTTTTTTGGCTGCCCGGGCTGCCCGCCATCTCCTCCTTTGAGCTTATTTGGTCATAACTATTGTTCCCGGTCACTGATTGTGAAAAAAATTATATTCCACAAAGCTAATCAGATTTTCTACTCCAAAAAAAGTTTCAAAAAATTAGGGGAAAATTTCAGCCCGTGGGTACCTGCCCAAAAACGCATATGTCCCCCGAAGGGACAATGGTCCTTTAGGGGTTAAATGACACATTTAACTATTTTTGGACTATTCAATGAATGATGGACTAAACATCTAGAGATCTCCGAATAATAACGTCATAAGATCTCCCAATGTTTGGTATAGAGTTCCGAATGTTTTAGATTATCTCGTGATGACAATCTTTTTTCTCTCCTGATGGCCATTATTAATTCTAGACTTTCAAAAGTCCAAAAGTACTTAAATGTGACATTTAACTCTTAAAGGTTTGAGAAGCCCAATTTAAAGTTCACCGTAGTTGTTGTTTTGTGTATTTCACATGCAAGGTGTATAAATTAACATATATAAAAGTTAGAAAAGTTTGTATTCATGTTGAGCTAGATTCAATGACACATAGCACTTCCAATTTAGATAATTATTGCACCTCCTATATGTATGAGAAGTTGTAAAATGACCATGTATTTTACTTCTATGGTGTTGCACTTGAACACTATAGGGATTAGATATTAAAATGACCTCAAAATAAAATAAAATATGTTTGAATTTTCAATCTAATGGCATCGAGTCTTGCCATATTTTAGTACATGCTTTGTATTTTAAGAGTAAAACACAAGACTATATATATAGTCCCTACTAGATCTTTAGGGGTTAATTCTACAATGCCCTCAATAATCATACCTTGAAACCAAATGTGCTACAAAAAATACAAAGTATATAGAATTGCACTAAAAATAGCATTATGAGAGGGTTGATACTATTGCATTCACTTGATTTTTGAGTAAAGTAGTTGCTCAAACTTTCATAAGGAGACGTACTTCTACCAATGCAATGCTTCTTCCCCTTCAATTTATAGCCAATAAATTCCCTTCACTTGTTGATTCTATTGACTAAGAGTATCTCCAAACCTACTCACTACACCTAACCGGGGTGGATTTGGCAGGGGCAAGGGCTAGGAGTCAAAACAATCCCCATTGTGGCATTCAGTACAATTTTCCAAACACCGGGCTTGCGAAATTTTGGATGGAGTACTGTAGCTTGATGTGGATGGAAAATTTCTTTGAAGCTTGGAATTAATTGATATCAAAGCTCTATACATTCAATTTTGTTTGTTAGTATGCTCAGAAGCACTTTGCTTGTCACTACACTATACACTTTTCTTGTCATTGTTGCATCATAAGTAGATTGGAATTCAATGCAATTGGGAGCATTGAGTAGTTGAGATCGACTCACAGTGTGGTAGGTGGTACTCACTAGGCACTATTGATTTCAAAGACTAGCTAAACTGGCTTCACCGTGGGGATTTAGCTACCCCACGGTGGCGATGCTCTAAAGCCTTCTTCAAAAACCAAATGTCAATAATACAATTGCTCCAATCATCCCTAAAGACCTACTCCACGACCAACTATGTCAAACAAGTCTCAAACAATGAAAGAGCATTGACACCAATGCAAATGACATTTGTTACTATTGTACACAAATCAACTCAAATTGAATGCAACGCACAAATAGTTTTACATTGTATTTTTCTACTAAAAGAAAATTTTGTTTCCAAAATTTTAATGAATTTAAAGCTAGAAGATATCTAGACCTTGTCCATCCTTCAACCTATAAATAAATAAAAATAAAATGATTTATAGTAGAAAAATGCAATGAATCTTGCAATAATTGAAATAACTTGTAGAATTATTTTTCTTATTTTAATGAAGAATGAACCTTATTTTGTATGAACCTCAAACATACCTTGCTACTATTTCTAAATATCCATCTCAAATGTAGTGAAGTAGATTTTTTTTTTAACAATAATTAATTTGATAGGAAGATTTGTGTTGTTTCTTAATTAAAATGTATGAAATAATAAAACAATCACTTGTAACAAGTATGAAACAAGTAACATTGTCTATGCTATATGTAAAGACTATAAGGTTATTGAAGGTAATCTCTTTTGTGTGTCTTTGATGTATAATTCATATGAAATTTATTCCATTTCAATGTGCTTTTTTAATTTTTTAAATGTAATGTTTTCTTTCCACATAAAACATGAAGAATTTTTTTAATCTCCAACTAAGTTCAAGTTGACATTATGGTCTTGGTAATTACCTTTGTGAATTGTGAAAGACAAATACATGTGGATACGCTTAAATAAACCATCCAAACAAAAAAAACATCCTTAATTCCATAACTCAAATACTATAGTCCCACACATTCCTTCTCACTATACCCAAAATCTATGCCCACACTAACATATAAAGAAATGAATAAACATATAACCTTGCCAATTTGGAAAATTTAAAAGACCATTGTTTTCTAGAACATGGCTACAAACATGTTGATACTTTTTCCTATTTTTTCCACTAAAATGATTGGCCTTCCCTATAATAGACATCATATAAAGGCCCAATTTGATTTCTTAATACTTACAATAAAAAACTATAATTCTTTCTAATACATTATTTGCACAACAATTCCCAAACATTGAAATATGGACAACTAATTTAAAGGCATCAGTAATTCTTTATCTAATAAACTCTAAACCAACCTTTCTATTTCATATTTCACACATCTTCTCAAATTCCGGTTCTGGGTATGCAATTCTCATATTATATATAGAGGTCATTGACATTAAAATGGCTTTGAAGAAAAAATTTATAAGAATTATATCAAATTAAAAGGCCCCAAAAGTTAGGTGAAGACGAGATAAAATAAAATAAAATGTAAAAAATGTTAGATTGCATATTTATTGAAAAGAAACTTCACAATATATATGAAGAATTGAATTTAACTTTGCAAAGCATCTAATGGGCATATTAGAAGTAGATGTAGAAATAGTATTTACAAATAGTAAAGGATCCTTTCAAAGCCTCCCTCTTTTGGAAAGAGCTCTAGTAGTTATAGATATAGCACATTCCTTCTTCCCACTTCTAACTCCATTTCATAAGCCTCTACATTTCATTTTGCAATCCATATGTTTATTTAAGGCATAAGGAGCCTTTGCAATCAATGTATAGACATCCTTATCTACATCAATGACCATGTAACGATGCATACAATACTCTCCAAGGATTGTACTATCTATCATCACTTTGCTCTACATGTAATAATATTGATTATAAAACTATTGTAGCTTCTCTAAGAGGTTCATCATCAACTTGATTGTTAATTCTCTTCATATATTTTTTGATGTGTATTATGAACTAATGATTCATAACTAAGAGAAGGGATGCAAGGGTCAATTCGTTTATCTCATGCTTGAAGTACTTCCTTTATGGAAGCCCTTTGAGCCCTATTTTGCACCATGGCAACACCCTTGTGCTAGGCCTTCTTAAGATTTTCATCAGTTACTAAAGCATAATCCCACAAATTAGATCTTGCCACTTGGGCATTTGATAACCACCATATATTTTTCCTTCAATTCGTTGGGATTGAACAAATGATATTCCATCATTAGATTACTTAACCCCTAAATGACTGAACTATTTTTTTTTGTCAACATAGCGATTTGGGGCAGCTCACTACAAATGGAGTTTTTATTCATTTTTCTTCAAAAATTTCTTACAATATGTGCTTGAGGAGAAGCTTTAAGGCCCAACAATTTTCATAACTTTAGACTACATGGTTAAAAAATTAGTGCATGATATATATAGTTTTCATTGCTCTGTGAGCAAGTTAGGCAACAAAAAAAACTTCTTTAAAAATCAATTTTGAAAAAAATAAGAATTTGAAGTTGATTCTCTAAATTTATCTATATATGGAAAGCTTTGAATCATTCTATTTTGATTAATGAGATGAAATTTATGAGGAGTTTTAGTTTGGAGTAGTTTGCGGGTAGTTATGGAATCTCTACTCTAAGACAAACTTTGAGGTCCTTTATTTAACTCAATTTTAAATATTTTTGGAATAAAAATAAAAATAAGGAGTAGATTGTTTATTACAACGTTAAAACCATTGGAAATGGCATTTTTCAATTCAACAAATAAATTGTTAACAATTTTGTATTTTAAATCATCCTCTACTTCTTTCTACTTATTATTTTTTTCCTATATGTTGTTACAATTCCAAATGACTTGAAATTATTCAAGCATGTAGCCAACTTGCCTTAAAGAAGGAACTCAAAGGTAACCATGATTTTGGAAATTTTTTCATACAAATGTGACCTTTTGAAGTGCACCTACCCGATTTTTTGCGGGCCATAAAAAGGATTTTTGTAACTTCAAATGCTAATATCTTACAATCCACAAGGTGGAAATTTCTAATTTTTTTTACATCTTTTCAAATTAGCACACCACAAGATCCTATGGTTACTTGTATCTAAAAATTATTTTTTCTGAAAATTTTGTACTTGTCCTAGAAATGGCAGTTTTGGAGTGGTTTTGGTGAAAACATAGGCCAAATCATTTAGGGGTTAATTTGCTTGGTTCTACCAATGCACTATAAAAAAAATCATATTTTAGGTGATGGACTTTAGGTGACGTCAAATAGAACAACTTGTGTTTTTATGTCAATAATAATAATGTCCAATATAACATCAAGATGTTGCGTTAGACATTATTGTTGACATAAAAACATGGGTTGTTACATTGAATGTCACCTAAAATCCATCAATTTAGCCATGGAAAAAATTGAATTTTTATAGTGATGTGAGAACATCTTTCAATAGATTCTCCAATAGAAAATGTATGCTTGTTCTTCACTTGTTGACCAAGGAGAGAAATAAAGTTCTCACAACAATTTAAACTACACTAAAAAGGATATTTAGTGTTGGCAACACTATTTGCAAACCATGACACTAAATATCATTTACCCTACTAAAGTAAGTAACACTAAATGTAATTTCTAACACTAAAAGTACTCTGGTAAATCTGAAATATGAAGAGGTTTACATTTAGTGTTACATTTCATTTCAAATTTCAAATTTCAAATTTAGTGGGTCAGAATTCAAATTTCAGATTTCAGATTTTACATTTAGTGTTTACATTTAGTGTTACAAAGGCGGCGCGTTGAAGTTTAGCACTACACTAATCGTCCTAAAATTGACATTTAGTGTAGAGTCAAGTAGGGTGGTAATTACACTAAATGTAATCCAACACTAAATATCTTTTTTAGTGTAGTGTTATTTAATGGGCATGGCAAATTGAGGTAGTTATTTCTCATCATTCTAACAAAATTAACAAGAGCATGACAAGCTATGAGGCAATCTATGAAATACTAAATTATTTACAATTTAAATATGGAATTGAAAATTTCCAATCCCAATGGTCGAAATGTTGTAATAATGTATCGACATCCTAAGATTTTTTTTTTGTCCAAAAATATTGAAAATTGGGTACGATAAAGGATTTCAAAGTTTATTTTAGAGTAGGAAATCCAAAATTGCCCACAAACAAAGAATCCTCATAACTTTTGACTCATTGATCAAAATGGAATGTTTCAAAGCTTTTCCTGTATATAAAACTCTAGAAAATCAATTCCAAATTTTTGTTTCTGAAAAAAGTGATGTTTTCTGATCTGCCCAAACTGCCCAGTTGGGAATAAAAAGTAACATATTAGGCTATAACTTTTGACTCGTATTTCCAAATGTCATGAAATTTGGTGCATATGAAAGATCTTCCTTGCCCCTACATTCTATTAAAATTTCAGCCCCAAATATGAAAATCTCCGCTCATAGGTACTTGCCCAAAAATTTTATACAGCCAAAAAACACAGTCCGGTCCTTTAGGGGTTAAGAAACTTGTACATGTAGTATCCTATAGGTATTCATATAATATGTAGTGACTTGTACTGCAGAAAAACTTAGTTGGATTGAAGGAAGGATAACAAAACTTGATAACATTGTGTGTGTTACTTGTAATGTGTTTTATTATGGAAATTTGATATTTTATGCTTCTAGATTTTGTCAATTTTTTTTTAAAATTGAGGGGAAGTATATAAATATTTACTATTCAAATGTAATCACAACTCACAAATATAGATCATAAAGATAAAAGAGATCTAAAGTTTTGTAGTATGAATATGACTATTATGCAGGAGTGACCATACAAAATGGTAGCAGAAGCGTTTGGGAGTCCAGTGGTTTTCAATGTCGTAGGTACTACTGTGATTGCAACAGAGCAAAGGAGTATAGGAGAGAGGTTGGCACGTGTGGTACGAGGAAGACTTTTTCAAGAAGAAGATTGTCCGGTGGCTGGTGGAGTAACCCAAGATACCAATGGGATGGTGCAACTTCTTGGGGATGATGGTAATGTCATGGGAATTGGTGTGGTGGATACAAATTTTACATGTGGTCTTGAACTTCATCAAGTGAAGTTACGTCCTGTTGAAATTGCAATTCGTGTTACACATGCTTTGAAAGAAACGACATGGGTTGGTGAGGTGGTAGGGAAGTTTCTAGGTGATTGTGTAGGTAAGGTTATATGATGGCGTCAATCTTTGGTTCGTTGGCCACATCCTGCAGAAGTGAGAACAACAAGTACTCCTTCAAGGGAGGGGCAAAACTTCTCTTTCCCTCCGATTCTAGCACCTGAGTTTGATTTCCATGACGTAGTGAACAACCCTAGCACTTCTAATATGACACCACCAAGTCAAGGTGAAAGAAGCACACCTGAGAGAAGTTCACCCATGACGCAATGTTCCCAAGGTAGTACTCCCAATGTAACGAAAATGAAAGGTATTTCTTTGGATATACCAAGGAGGAAGTATTCAATGGCAAACCGGAGGGCTAGAGTGAGAAATCGAAGAGAGAGGGGGGAATTGGCTAGTCAAAAAGTGACTCTTGAAAGTGCTTTATGTGCGAAAGAGAGAGGTGCGTGTAAACGCAATTGCTTGCATGATGTAGATGCAAGATATATATTGGATCAACGGTACATGGCATGGGGGCAAAAGTATGAAGCACAGTCTACATGGATAATGCAAATGCTAAATGCCCTCTACACTCGCGTACAAGGAAGAACAAGAGACAAGTACGAGACAAAGTTAGATGGCAAAGTCGTTTGCAATGCATGTTACGCTGCGGCGTTGGGTTATTCTCAAAGGCGTTTGAAGCAGTTGAAGACAGCACATGCTGTGTATGGAAGAGTGGCAGCCGTTCATGGAAACACTTGTCAAGTGAGGGAAAGTGCAAAAATGTCAGCAACTAGAGAAAGCCTTGACGTGTTTGTGAATGAAGCTGGATGTCAACCATCCCATCGATTGGTACGCAGGAAAAAAGACAATGAAGTGTTACCACTAATATTGTTGCCCACGAATACAAGTAAATTGGATGTGTTTCGGTATGTGAATGAAGAAGTGAAGAAACTCGTGGATGGGACAGAGTTGTCGATGAGCTCGTTTTGTAGGCTTTGGCGGAAGGATTTTGCGCATGTACAAATACCACCATTCTCGAGATTCTCAAAGTGCTACCACTGTTGGGAGTATAAGTGTGGGATGGAGTCTACAACGAATGCAATAGCAAAGGTGAAGATCAAGAAGTTGTACGTGCTGCACATCCGATATCAAATGGAAGAGAGGCGGGATTATTGGTTGTTCAAGAGATTTGCGATGATCACTCCAGACATCTTTATGTGTTTGATACCAAAGATGAGGCAAATTGTGAAGAACATCGAATCTCAATTTGTGAAGACTCATCTCTGTGGTGTACTTGTACATGGGATTGGCCTCTATGCAGACATGTGGATAGATGCTCACCACAAGCATGATAGCAATCAAGTCATAACGTCTGTGATGAACGTAATATGCGATGTGAAGCAAAGAAAGGGATTCTTGCCACCAACATTGAGGATTCAAGCAGATAACACTACAAGGGAGAATAAGAACATCTACATGTTTGGCATGTGTGCCGCACTAGTGGGCCTTGGTTTCTTTAAGGAAGTACATCTTTGTTTTCTTATCGTGGGTCACACACATGAAGACATTGATCAGAGATTCAGTGTGATTTCAAATGTTTTGAAGAGAAGAGACATAGATACACTAAAAGAGATGTTGCAACTAGTAGAGAAAGGCACATCTTATACAAAGGCTTTTGTGAGTGCTCGTAAGCTTGAGCACATTTGCGATTGGAAAGCATTCATCACACCTCATTTGCTACGAGGAGAGAGCAATTGACGGGCATAACATTTCCACACCATATGAGTTTTTATGTGGAAAATGGGTTGGTCCGTGTGCAACACAAACATTTTTGCTCAGATGAGTGGGGTCCAGCAGGTGGACATTTGTGTTTGAACTCATTACCAAGCGTAGAAGAGAAACCAAGATTTGCAGAGGTGTTTGCTGCTGATCAGAGAGAATTGAAAGCATTGGACGAGTTCATTGCATATAAAAAGAAGTTGGTGTTGAGAGGCATAAACAGGATCAAGAATCTAAAAGTCGTGGACGAAACAAACGAATTCAGGGATTAGTTGCAAAAATTTCCACAACGAAGCACAAAATTCTTGTGTGATTCACCGTTTTGGCCAAGCGATAGCGTGAACCATAATGGGGATGGTGGTATTGTTCAGAATGTGGAAGAAAGTGGTACAAATGAAAGTGTAGCACACTAGAAGAAAATGAGGGGTTTTGCAACTACAGTATGCAACTCATTTTGTAGTTGCATAGGACGTTTGCAACTAGGTGACAATGTAGAGTCCGTAGTTGTAGTGGACAAGTCGCATTAGTTGCAGTCTAGTTGCAAGGTTTTTTGTCATCCGACACCATACAAAGAACTTCATCCTTGTGTGCAACTTGTTTGCAATTTGCTTGCAACTTGTAGATTTGTAAATTTTAAAATATAAATCTCAATGATTTGTAGATTTCAAATTTTCAGATCTACCTCCTTTCTAGATTTTAGAATTTCAGAACTACCTTTTTCTTAGATTTTTGAATTTCAAATCTACCTTTTTCTAGATTTCAAAATTTCAAATCTACCCTCTTTCTAGATTTCAAAATTTTAGATCTACCTTCTTCCTAGATTTCAAAATTCAATTTCCTAGATTATAAAATTTCTTGAATTTTAATTATTTTTTAAATTCTTATATACAAAATCTACAAATTGGAGAAACCCACAAATTATAGAAATCTTAGAATTCTATCAGAAGAATTCATTACATAAGACTATAACAACTTACAAGTCTTATATGTTCAATCTAATGGTACTCTTTACAATTGATATGGGTCAATTGATATAACACGAATGAGAATGAACTTTGAAAGCAACTAGGAAACAACTAGAGTGCAACTAAGAAATAACTAGCGTACAACTAGGAAACAACTATGGTCATTTTACAGTTGCATAATAGTTGCATAGGACACTTGTTGTTTCCTAGTCTTTTTTTGCAACTACAGAATGACTACTTTGCAACTAAAACAATGAATGAATGTTGTAAAACAATGACACAAAACAACTACATTAGATTTGGTGCAAATAGAGAGGAAACTAGTTGCATGACAGTTGCATAGGGCACTAGTTGCATAGTAGTTGGTTGTGCCGGACGTGTTTTTCTTCTAGTGGCAATGGATGGAGACGCAAACATAACGGAGAATGCAACTGCTGACTTGATAATGGCAACAATGCCAAATCGAGAGAGGAGGGGATATTTTGGACCTCGCAAAGATAGGCCTCCACCAGAAGCATCACGAAGAGTGATTGGGGGAAGGAATAAAGGTGGAAGACATACTATTGTACCAGAAGTAGTACAAGGTGCAAATGAAGATCCTTTTCCTCCATTCAATCTAGAAAATGATGTTGTTATGGGCCAATTTGTAGCTCTTACAGTGGAGTTGAAGGAAGTAAGAGAAAGAGTACCTTTTTATGTAGGGAAGGTACTTGAATTTGGTCAGGGGAGGTGGGCCTCGAAGATGAAGGTCCTATGGTATTGGCCTACTATGAGACCTGGAGCACAAGAAGAAGTTGGTAGTAATAGAGTGAGGTATATGAATTGTATGGAATCAGCATGGGAACCTTCAGGTGAGAGGTTTGCCTGGATTGAGAAGGAAGCCACTATATATTCATGGATGGATGTCCCTTGTCAAGGGAGAAGTGGTAATATAGTAGGTTCAAACATAATAGTGCATGGTGTGCAAACTGAGGCAAGAGTGATCATTCCGCCTGAGGCTAAATCGCATCTTCTGGAATATATGGCGATGCAGATGGAGGACCTAGATGACGAACGTTTGCAAAATGATTTGAATATGTATTAGGGTGATTGCAAGAAACACTTGTCCTATTTTTTGTCCCCTTGACCTTAGACAGGTGGTTTTTTGCTCATAACTTTTGCATCGTGTGTCCATCTTCTATGAAACTTGAAATGAAGGTACATGTAGTAGTTTCAGATGTTATGTAATTTTTTAGGTTTTTTTAAAATTATTTTACTATTTTTAAACTGCCCCCGATTGGATGTCTACCTTGGCCATTTGGGTGGTTTGTAGTACTATTTTTGATCCAAAAATACGAATTTGAAGCTCAAAATTGGTATACAAGGACTTATACTAAAGTTACAAAATCTCACCAAAGTATTTCTAAAAATAGTAAACTATCCACCCTCCACATGTGCTCAAAGAGCACTACCTTTGAGCAAGTGTATAGAATCCAATTTTATTTTTCCAATAGTGAAAATTGGTGAAAGGAGTATCTATAAGTTAGGAAAAATGGCTTTTTTTTTTAGAATTTTTAGAATTTTTTTACTATTTTTTAAAAATTAAATTTCAAACTATCTATTTTCTTCTATTTTTCAACCCTCTTTGACCGTGCATAACTCTTAGAGATAAAAAAATTTAGGTCTGAATTTTTGCACATATCATTTTTTTAATGCTTTATACATTATCCATATTTTATTTTATTTAAAAAAAAATTATTCCAAAATCCATGAACAGGAGTGAAATGGCCATTTTGAACGAAAATCGGTAGGTGTTTCTTGCAACTGCCCATTAGAAGAATATATGGTCTGTATTACAATTCTCACAGTGTAGTTCAACGCATGTAAGAAAACTAGAACATGAAGGACATAGGAACATGCTTTGAAAGTAGTGTGTAGTGAAATATGTATGAGATTTGTATGAAGTATTTATACAAGTATTCACAAATATTCACAAAACAATGTTTCATAAAAAGAGTAATAATGTTTTTAGAATTTTGGCCCCCCCCCCCCCCAACATCTGAGATTGTCTTTTTTGATTGGTGTACAAGCCAAGTGCAATATTGCAACCTCCAAGTGCAAGTATGTCTAATTTGGTGTTTTTAGTGTATCTACCATTCTATAAAGAACCTTTGGAGAATAGTCAATGACTTTTTGCATTTGGATGAACAACAAGCAAGAAATCATACAAGCAATTCAAGTGGTATGGAAATAAGTATTTCAAAAGCAATTGTGAAAGTTCATTTCTTTTATGTATCATTGAATACAAGTTGTAATTTTCACAAAATAATATTGGCAACACTAGATAGTACATTGTGTATAGAAAACATCAAACTTTTTGTATGATTTTCAATTACATATGTATGTTTGTAATGATGATAAAGTAGATTTTAGTGTGATTCCAATGCAATTCAAAATTCTGTTCATTTTTGAGTGCACCTTGGCCTTCCAAAATTCTCTTAACTTAATCTCAGGAGGATCCAAAATTTGTAAATGAAATGTACCCTACTGTATTGTAGAGATATTAAGGTAAACCAACCTATGATAGGTAAAATGACTGGTTTGCCTTATTCACATTTTTGAAAAATATTAAAAAAAATTCCATATGTAGACAAACATTAGAAGAACAATTGAAAAATTATTTTTTTGAAAAATTATCAATTTGTTATGAATTTTTGAAGTGTTCTGCCCAATTGGCCCAAAACAGTCTCTAGACTACTCCAAAATCACCACAAAGTGTACCCATAATGGTCATTTGACCACCTAAAGTAGTCTCAAAATATTCTAACATAATCACAATATTTTCTAACATGGCCATGACATAAAGGAATAAAAAAGTTGGTTCTTGTAATGAATTTACACTAGAAAGATAGAAAGTCCTAATGCAATCACTAATAACTTCATCACCATCACTTGAGGCATTGATTTTAGTCACTAACTAACCAATTGAAGTCTTAATCTTATTTATTAGCAAAAAGCTGCCATAGATTGATGTAAGACTATAATGGGTGGTTTTCTAGGTGTCTACATTGGACAATTTGCATGTCATGGGTTGGTTTACCTTACTATTTGTATCAAAAATCTCAAATATACTTTATAATTGTAGAATTGCTATTAACTAATAATGAGCGTGGTTGTGAATGAAAAAGTGACGTTTGAATGGGCAATTTGTTACCTACTTGACAGCATGAGCCAAAGAATAGTACGATAGTCTGCTATACATGCGACCTGTCTCCTTGAAATATGGACCCTATAATTAGGTCAAAAATGGACATGAGGTGGTCTTAAAATTGATATATGACAGACAATGAATGGACTGAGGATAAAGTAGGAACGCATTCAAATCTATCAAATATTGCTTTCATGTACGTGGTTCCGTTTTCAAATATAGTTACAAGTGATCATTTATGTATTGAAATTGAAATTTGGCAAGCTAACTACTTCATTATAGTGAAATTAAATTGATACAATCATAGGCCAAACTTAGAAAATGAAATAACACATTTAGGATCCTTACTTGTTATTTATTGCAAGTAATAATGCTTCTTCTTGATTCCCCATCTCTCTTTACAAGCTATGTGTATGCATTTTGCTAAACCTACTATCAAGAGTAGGTGCCTAGGACAAAGATCTTTGAAAATTCATAAGTAATTGATAAAAGTAATCTTCTAGTTCATGGAAACCCATGATAAAGGCAGACCAATCCTTAAATGGTTGCTTTTAGAGCAAACTACCTTAACTTAGTTGGGCATAGTATGGCTTGTGCCGTTGCCACAACCATTGGTATGTCATTTGTCATGGCTAAGCCCTCTTTAATCTCTTTTCATACCCATATTTCAAAACTAAAATTAATTTTCTATTTTTTCTAATTCATAAAAACTTTGAAACTCATTATCTTCTTTGCCATGAGCCAAAACGCCATGAAACAAAGGTTGTACACCCCTACTCACTCAAGGCTTTCCAGTGGTACCCTGAATGCGACCAAAGGATGTACTGTTTTAAAGATCTCACCATAACAAACAAACAAATAAACAAAACAAACAAACAAACTCATTTAACCCCTAAAGGACCAAGGCCTTTTTTCTGCCAAAAAAAACTCAAAACTGCCATTTCTATAGCCAAAAGTAAAAAACATTGAAAATTGTTTTCCTTCCCACATCTAATTGTAGGATCTTACACCTAACTAGTATAACAATGTGTGTGTAAAAAAATTCAGAATTTTTGACCGCATAGAGTGCAAGATATTTGTGTTTAAAGTAAAAAAAACAAGTTTTTCAGCACGTTGTAGGACTAGATTTTTCAACTTTGAACATTTTTAACTTAAATTTCTTACACTACAAAGTTTTGAGCTTTAAATATTTACAGTAAACAATTGAGTTGAGAGTTAAGGAAAACTAAATAAATCCAAAAAAAATTAATTTTCATTCTTAAGAAAATTGTTAAGTAGAAGTAGGTATGAAGATAGAAGGAAAAACTAAAATATTACTTTGTAATATCTTTTATATGGAATTAAAATGCACTAATCCCAATGGTAAGATTGTTCTAGTAATAAAACTAAACCATATAGAACTCTTTTTTTGAAAAATTGCAAAAATTGCATTTAGAAATGACTCCTACAAGTTATTTTTTTCAAGAAGATGCTCTAAGTGCCCGAAAAACAAGATTTTCCATAACTTTCTCATAACAAATCCAAATGGAATGAATAAAATCTTTCCATGTAGACAAAAATATATTCTATAAGGGAAAAAAATTAAATTAATTTTTTTTAAATTCAATTTTTTTTTGCAGCCCTTCATCCCTTGTTTTGAGCTTATTTGGACATAACTTTTGTTCTGGGGCACCGATTGAAAAAAATAGTAATAATTCCACAAAGCTTATCAACTTTTCTAACTTCAAAAAAAATTCAAAAAATCAGGGAAAAATTTCAGCCCGTAGGTACCTACCCAAAATCTCATTTGTCCTCTAAAGGGACAATGGTCTTTTAGGGGTTAAGATATAGGTTGTTTCTATTTGTCCACTAGCCTAATTGAAGTCTAAAATTTCTTCCTCACTACTGTACGTAAAGGTCTAATTTGGCACTTTGATGCCAAAATTGGATTTCTATGTCAAATTCTCAAGGATCCATGTCACCTCATACAATTCACAAGATGACATGTGGCATTACTTAATTTATGTTGAATCCAACCTTCATATAGGGTATCCCTTCAAAAGGGACACCCAGACTACACCTTCATAAGGTTAGTCAAATTTTTACAACAATTATCCTAAGGTATGCAATCACTTTTAGATCTATCGTTTTGTTTGCTTTCTTTTGCTTGTTGCATTAAGATCTCCTAAACTCTTTGTCCCCAAATTGCATTCTTGGTACCATCTGAAAGCACTTTGCAAAAAAGATATTGAATTTTGAAATTTTTATGAATTAAAAAATTAGTTCTACTTTTATTTTGATTGTGGCAATGGCACAGAACACACTAGTATTATTGATGTAACTAAGGCTACCATTTTAAAGGAAGCTATTTATGTTGTCTTGTACTAGAGTAGAAGTCAAAAGGAAGGCTGAAAACAAACATGTTTTGTCTTTGATTATGGAGGGCATGGCATGGGAAGAACTAAGAATGAAGCTGTGGAGAATTACATTAGCAAGGAGGAAATTGATAATAACATATCCACAAGAATAGGACAAGAATTTATGAAATGATGTGGTGGACTATCATTTTGGCAAGCACAATGCCAAATTTTCTATACTACTATAAATATCTATAATTTTTATTTATGCACCACCGACAAAATATCCCTCTAATTTTTCATTTTGTAAATAAATAAATTTTCATTGTTTATTTTCTAATTTTCATTATATTCAATGACAAAATTCAATCATGTGGTGAAGTTGATTTAAATTTTTCTAATGTCATGTTCCTTCCACTTTCTTATAAGTGCCAATCTAGGAGTCATTGTTAGGTAGCTATTGAAATGATTGATTTTTGGCTCAATATCTAATTTTTCAAACTCAAGTGGAAGAGGTAAAGCATGATACCTTGATTCTTAACTTAAGAAATAACCTTTGGTTTTGAACTCAAGAATGTTTTATAACTTTGTAGGTTCATTTTTTCTCAAGCAAAGTCAATTCATGGAATACATTAAAGAAAGTTTCTTGTCAATTAGGTGTTGTGCAGATATGAAAATATTTTCTAATCAACATTGTTAGAATGATGCAGTCACTACATCTTCTAAGCTCATTGTCATTGTGACAAACTATTACAATGACAATGAGCTCAAAAAATTAATTAATTAAAAAAAAATTTAACTCCCTCCTACATCCCCTTGGGTTTAAAAATTATTATTAATTAAAATTAATTTCTTAATCCTTTGTCCCCCCTACTTGTAATTTTTTGAACAAAATTATAATGGCAAACGATATGTGATTTGTTTCTTGTATCTCATATCAATATATTGTATTTGTACTTGACACGTATTTGCATTTGTACATATATTGTATTCTAATATCAAGTATTGTATCCATACAATATCCGTAACTGTACTCTGATTCATATCCGTATATCGTATATGTATTCATATTTGGATGGATGGCTAAGATTAAATCTCAAAGATCAACTGCTTAAATTTTTTTGAAAAATCGACAACGATTTCAAAGGTAAGCATTTAAAAAAAAAATCAACGGCCTTAAAAAATTTTGAGAGAGGAGGGGGGCAACTAATACCCTTGGCTCACTCTTTTGGGTACATTATTAGATGAAAACATGAATTATTGTATTGTATCAATTTTTTAAAGAGTCAATATTTTTATATGGAATTATCAAAAAGAATTGAGTTGAACACTAGTTCAAAATATAAAAAGTTCAAATATTAATAGCACAATTCATTCATTATTTGATTTTGAATTTTGAAATATGAAATATAGTAATATAGATTTTGTACTAATGGGCAAGAAAAAGTTCAATAATTAATAATTTTTTCAAAATAATTATTCACCATCGCTTTCAACTTTTTCTAAGAATTTGTATTCAACCGCTTAATTCCTAAAGTCCTAAGTGTTCCCTTGGAGGACATTGGAAGGTTTGGACAGGCTTCTATGATCTCAATTTTTGACTTGATTTCTTAAAACTTTGTTTGAAGATGGTTAGCTTTCTAGGAATATAATTTTTGCTTCAATCAGTATCTACGAGCAGAATTTATGCCACCTGAAGTTCAAAAAGTAGTTTATGAGGCAACATAGAAGGAATCCCCCAAATTTTAAAAAAAAAATTTTAATTGTTTCTCATAGAAAAATCTTTTGTTACATAAAAAGCTTTGATTCACTCCATTTGAACTAGTGATGCAAAAATTGTGGAGTCTTGTTTTTCAAGCAATCATAGCATCTTATGCAAAAAATAACTTATAGGATTCATTTTAGAACTCAAAATTCACAATTAAGAAAAAAATTCCACATATTAGTTGATTTTGCGTGCTAGAAAAAATCTCATTGTTAGAATTCGTGAATTTCAATTTCATCTTAGAACTATTAACAATTTAGTTTTTCTTTCTATCTCATACCTACTACACAATAATTTTTTTCAAGAATGAAAATCAAAATGTGTGTTTTTTGAATTTTTTTTCCCTAGATCTCAATTCAATTCTTCAATATAAAAAATGATAAATTCCAAATCAGTAGTGCAAAAATTTTAAGTTTTGAAGATTCAAAGCCAAAAAATCTAGTAGAGCAAGGTGCAAAAAATCTAGTTTTCTTCAATTTAAATGCAAATATCTAGCAATCTATAAGGCCCAAGTTTCTAAAATTTCTTTCGCACATTTTTATACTAGTCTAGTGCAAGATCCTATAGTTAGATATGAAAAAAATTTAACCCTTATACTCTTTGCAATAGAACTAAGAAATTTGAATGTTTTTTTGATGAATAAAGGCATTAGCGATTAAGCTCAAAATACCAACATCACTCATTCACATATGACTATCAAGCTTTTGGAAAAAAAATTATATAGTAAGTTGCAAGGAGGATGCCACAACCTTTTTTAATGCTTAAGAATGTTACTCATGAAATGTTGTTGATAAAATGATAGAATATTTGACTTTGAACCTTTAATGTGTATTTATGATGTAATATAATGATTGTGAAGCTCCTTTGTAATTTATTTTTCATAATTCATTACATGTTGCATATACCTAATATGAATTTGATAAAAGCATGTATTTTGAATGAAAGATTTATTAGATATTTTTATTTTTGGAAGGCCATCGTCAAAAAATGTAGTTGAATTGAAGGCATTATACATTAACATAGAGTCCTTAATCAATCACAAAATGATAGCTTTTTCTAGCAAAAATTTAATGTATGGTAAATTATATAAACAAGTTCATAAATATTTTTATGTATGATTGCATGAGATTATTTTCTTACCTTTTCATTCTTAATAAACTCTCCATCTTTCATTTCATTGTGAAGTATTTTGATTTTGATTTTAATATATAGGATATCAAACCTAATGTTTGAATAGTTTGAATTAGTATTTGAATGTTTTATGAATTAATTTATAACAAAAAGAAGTATGATCAAATCCAAAAATGAAAACCAAATGTAAGCAAACCATTAGGATATCATTGATATCTATGTCAACAAATTGTTGTTAGGATTCTAATTCTAATTTCTAATGTAAGATTATTTGAAAATCAATTTTTCTTTTAACATACAACCTTCAAGGGCGGCATCTAGACTGATACAAGACAACAACCAAGACAACTTGGGATAATAAGTCCAAAAATTGTAGTCTCAATATTGAATGAGATATATTCTTGGGTATATTCAAAAAAGTTAAGATAAAAGCAAAATAAAAATATGGGGAGTACAAACATGTTTGATGTTCTTCCACAAGAAATTTTTCAACTTATATTTGCAACTATTGTTGATTTCAAGTCATTGATTAGATGCATGGTAGTTTCAAAAACATTCAAAAAACAACTATGCCAAATTACTTCATTGTCAATTACATGCCATGGACAATTTTCATCATATAATACAAAATTAAAAGAAATTTATAGTATGGTGAAAAACTTCCCATTTTTGAAATCACTTATAGTAAGAATTGCACAAACTAAAGATGAACCTCCTACTTGGGCTCGTTGTATGCGTTATACTGAAATTGGTGCTTTTGTTGGAAAATTTATTTTTATGTCTACAAAATCAGGGGATTTTTTTGAGTTTGATAACGTCATTCAACATGGAGAAGAACTGAAGAAAAGTCTTTGCAATAAACAACAAGAATCAAGAAATGTTTCAAGTGTTGAAAAGGGCCTATTGGGAAAAAACCACGAAAGGTATTCTATTGAAATTGAAATCATACCAATAGAAGCATATGATTGCACAGGTGTTATTTTATATATATATATATATTTCTTTTTTTTTTTTTTTTTTTTTTAGTACATCTAGAGGATGTTAATAATAATTTGACACTTGATAGTTATAAATATTAAGTTCAATTTCAAAAAAATTGTAATTATAATTTTGAATTATGACTTTTAAAACCATTATTTTGAAAGATCATATATAAATATATGATTTTCCAATATATAAATATTTAAAAGTATATAGTTTTAATAGAAAAATTTAGTGCCAAAAAATAAATAAAATCATCTTATTGTAGATTTTGATTGTTATTTTAATATTCAAAATTTGCATCCTAGCATAATTTTTTGGATACATGATGATTTATTTAAGAAAAAAAACATTATAGATTTCAAAGTTTTGATCATTCAAGGCCTACTAAAGAATACTCATCTAAAGTTCAAAGCAAACATCAATCTTCAACATCATAACCAAATGACATAATACATTTTGAAGACAAAGATCTTCAAAAAGTTTGTAGGCTTCAAGATTGTAATTTGAAACAAGTCATTGCTCCAAGTAATGATGTTCTTAAGAGGATGGGACCTATAATTGTTTTTGCAATAGTACAAGGATTAGATGAATTTAGAAATTGCATACCACATTTTTTAGAAAGTTTTAGTGAGCTTAAGCAATTCCTTCTAATAGACATGGTTGAAAGTATGATTGTATTTATGAGAGATTTTCATATAGAAGAAATTCGTTTGCAACATATGCATGAAAAACAATTTCAAAATCTTAAAGAAAGACATGAAAAACAAACCACATCTCTAAATCAAACTAAAACTCGTTTCATTGGAAAAAATGTACTTACAAATGATAAACAAAATGGTGTTGATATTCAACATGAGATTATAAATGATGAAGGAACTTTGATTGACTATTCAGGTAGTAAGCCAATGACAAACAATAAACAATGTGTACAGGACTACCAACATAACAAGTCATTGATATTGCAAAATGAGAGTATTGATCCAAATTTGGTTGGTAACTCCAACCTCTGGAATAAAGATAAAATCTTTGAAATAAAAAACACAAAAGTTTGTAATCATGGTATTAGTAAGATTGAAGATGAAAAACTAAGACATGAAGTTGTTGATGTATTAAATTTAAAAGATGAAAATGAAACTCATCAATTGATAGGTAAGAAATTTGTAAAGTTGAAAGATGAATCTCCTGTATGTATTTTTGAACAAGGACAACACATATCTCAACATGATTTTAAAATACCTCCATCAAAGTGCAAAAGATGTAAGAATATCACTATTCTTGGTAAATTTGAAACATGTTGGACTTGTGCAAATAAAAATAATAATACCATTTTTATTGAGAAAATCAAAAATCAAAACATTAAAGATATAATACCAGTGTTACAGCAAGGTTATACTTTTGATTTATCATCGAAAGGCAATATTAATGAAAATAAAGAAATTATAATGCCTTCTAATGAATCTAAGAGAGATTTTAACTCTTTGCAACTAAGTACATATAATAGTTTATTTTCAATACCAAAAATTAGTAAATGTTTTTCCAATTTAAAGCATTCAAAAAAACAATTACATACAAATGACATGTCCAATGAAAGTTTACTAATTACAAAATTAGGGAAAAAAACTCTATTGCATGATTCTTCAACTTTGCTAAATGTAACTCTATCAAACATTGATCACATGATATATCATTTACAACATTTACTTGAAAGAATTTTAAAAATTATTTAGAAAAAAATTTGAATACATAAAAGACAATGAAATCAATTTTCTTGTAAATTACTAAGAATTTCAAATATATTCATAATTACAAATTCAAATTTAAGTAAATACGGAGTAGTTGCATAATATCTAAATAAATAATTTATTTGTCAATTAATTTATTAATCCTTTGAATGTGAATTATTTTATTTGAAACTAAAGTATTTAATAATATTATTTGTTACACACTAAAACTATAGGATAAATTGGATATAAACTAATTGATATTTTTGATATAAGAATGGATGTATCAAGTGTCAACTAGGTTGATTCATGTATTTAAATTGATAATTTAAGTGATATTGTATGTTATACTTGTCAAAATAAAATATATAATATATAAAATAAAAATAGACGTTTGCTTTTAGGTCCCTATTTTTCATAAGAAGAATGAAGAAGATTTTAATTATCCTTGTCAGCTTGGCCAATCTTGGAGTTTTGAATCATTAAAAAGTTTGAAACAAAAAGGAGAACTTAATGGAATTATAAACTTGGAGAATGAAAGCTTAAAAGTCAAAAAAGCGTTAAGAATGAACAATTATCTATTGATGAAAAACACTTCTAAAATAACATCTCTTGTAGATTTGCAAAAAGATTTGAAACTTAAAAGAAAGGTGGAAGAGAAAATGAATGACATTAATTTGAAGATTGATAATGACAAACCAAGCACTTCAAATCTATTCAAACAATTTAGGTAATTGTTGCAAAAGATTGAAAAGCAAAATGCTGAAAGAGTAAAAGTAAATCAAAACTCTAAAGTCATAAAATTACCCAGTCATTTCAATTGGATTTATGCTTTAGTAATGCAAGTTTGCATTATAACTTCATTTCTAAGTTTTTTGGATGTGTTCATTTAATAGGTATGAAATGAAAACATTGATAATAGACATGATGATGAATGTACAACCTTGAAGATAATGTGATTGACATTGATCATTCATTCAATGAAATACTTACTAGTAATCCAAATATTTCATTGAGTAGGATGGAAGAAAAGAATTTGAATCCACAATTAGTGATTTCATCAAGAGTAAAAGCTAAAAAGTCAATTGGCTACCAAAATGAAAATTTAAACCAAATGAAAGAGCAAAATTACAGAAAAAGGCAACAAAAAAAAGACATCGGTCACTTTAGCTTTTGTGAAAGGCAACAAGAGCATAGTTCTAAATACCTACAAAGTAAAGAAGACATGCAAATTAAAAGTGAACAACAATCAAAACAAGAAGTTGTTCAATTAGGGTAAGCCGTCATGTTGTTTACAATTCTAATGGTTGTAGATAATATTTCTTCTTTACCATTAATTTACACAATACAAATACTCCCTCTGTTCTAAAATGATTGTCTACTTTAAATGCCATATTTTTTTAATCTTGTTTTGAGTAGGTCAAAAAAAATACTTCATTTTGGCTGATTTTATTTAGGTTGCAATGAGAACATGCAATGTTCTTCATTGATTCTAGTGATATAAAATTTGGGACCTTTCTTAATTATGTTGTTCACAATATAGTCAATGAAATTGGCTCCAAAAAAATATCAACAAACTTGTAGACAATCATTTTGGGACGGAGGGAGTAATATTTGCACAACACTTTTTGTGTCATTATTTTTAATATGAAAATCATCACATTAATGAAGATGTATAAAGTGTTCTAAGACTTGAAGACCAAATTGCGCAACAAGATACATGGAGGGAATCATTGAGAGAGCAAGTAGAAAGGAGAGTGAGCCAAATGCCATCAAATACTTATGGAGAAAATGAAAGAGAGAAACTAGTTCACCGGGAGCAATTATGTAGAGTGGATAAGAAACAACAACAAAACATTGAGAAGGAGGCTCTTTTCTTTGATATGTCATTTTGGAGGTCTGAAGAAATTTCTATATGTGGGTATTGCTTTTTAGATGTGTCAATGTGCATTGCTACACATGGTGCAAAACCATTGACATCGTTAGAATTGGATACCCTTTCACGAACATCGCTTATTGGACCTCTTTTAGTTGCAACAATAGTCCATGTGAATAACACATTGGGCTTATATAATTTATAATAGTAAGCCCAATGAGTTGATTGAAAACAGACAATATCAGGACTCACTTTCATATACGCATAGTAGAACAATAATTTCAAATTTCAACCTCAAAAAATTGAAGTATACCATCAACCACTTGATTCACAATAACTTACTTCTTATAACTCAAATAAATGTGTAATATATTGTGGTATGTGTTGGAAGAAAGACTTGGCTAGTAAATGGTCTTCAATAGAAAAGAAAACATTTTCATGAGTGGTACAAGTCAAGAAGACATTGATTGGTTGGAGCAAATAGTTGATGACAAGTAGGAAAATTCTTATTTTCTTAATGTACCTCAATCGATTACTTAGTTCTACAAATATTCTTCTATTAATCCAATTCTTGTAAAAATTGGAAAACATATTTTCAACCCTTCACAAATTCATTTGGTGAAAAGAAAACTATTATTTTGTGAAATTTTGAGATATGACCCTCAATATGTTACTCAACAAAATTAATGTTAATTTTTGTTGTAAGTATTTCAATATTTGTGGAATTAAATTCTTTAAAAATTGTGAAGTAGACTAATTTGATAGTTGTGGGATAGATTGTCTGGTCAAATTTTCCAAAAAATATTTTAGAAAAAAATGATATATTAATTTCATAAATGGCAATGTAGAAAGTGATTTTGAAGGGAGCACTATAAGAACCCTAATAAGAACCCAAATTTCATAATAAAAAGTTAAAAAGAAGTAGAGTATGATTTAAAAATCCTAAATTATTAAGAATTTAGTTATGGAATTGAAAAATGCCAATCCCAATGGTTGAAATGTTGTAAAAAACAATCTACACCTAATGTTTTTATTTATTTTCAAAAATATCAGAATTAGTGTTAAATTAAAGACCTCAAAGTTTATTTTAGAGTAGAGATTTCTTAACTATCCATAAACTAAAACTCCTCATAACTTTCATCTCCTCAATCGAAATGGAATGATTTAAAGCTTTCCAAATAAATATAAATCTAAAAAAACAATTTCAAATTTTATTTTTTAAAATAGAGGGATTTTTTGAACTACCCAGTTGAAAAGTTTTGGCTCTCGTTGAAGTGAGATTTTTGCAGTAAATGTCTTTTTTTGAAAATCACTTATTGTATCATACTAGGTACATGCACGTCAAATTTTAGAAGTAGATGAGGATTTTAGCAAAAGATGCCATGACTGCACAATCTACTTGATTTTGTTGTAGGCAATATAACATTTGGTCTAGGTATATGCAAAATGAACCCCAAACTTTCATGTTTGCAATGTGTACATTTCAGACAAGAATCTACAGGGGCCTTTGTTTCACAACACAATTCCTCAGAGCATCCCCACCAATTCTTTCAATCTTATTCCTATATCTCCACATAAATGAAGGGGGAGCAGATGTAGAGATAGGGAATGCTCTTCCCCACCAATGTTGCTCATCAAGTTACCACCATGTTACTATCATTGGTATCACCGATTGACTTCAACACGTCATTGGTATACAAAAAAGTGATATTACTATCATTAGTATATAGAAAAGTGATTTCAGATACTATATATTTATATGCTCCCCTCTTCCAAATTGGGCCCTACTTCCCCTAAATTTTTAGAGATGCATGACTTTGGTGGGGATTTTCTTTCCTATTTGGATGAAATACATCCGGATATTGATAGCGAGGACGGATGCTCTTATTACTCCAAGGATCGCCATTCACTGGCTGAATGTGAGATGAAAAGTCTCATGCTGGACGTGAGGCAGAGGTCGAAGAGCATGACACGTGTACCTTCACCGGAAGTTGCCACGTGGAATGCTCACCCAACATATGATTCACTGTACTGAGTTAACTGTAACATGTTCAGCCCCCTTTCTCACACCATGTATTTGATTGGCTACCATCCATTTCATCTTATGTCATTCGTTTTGCTCCAAGAATTGAATCCAGCGGCTAACAATGAACTAACTGGCGGTTCTCCCCAAACATTGCTCTTAGCTGATGTAGGGGGCTAAACCCTTCCTACAAAGTGCACCATGTAGGATGAATTTATCATTGGGGAAAAATACATGAATTTTTTATTTGCCACACATGATAAAATTTGCAAATTTTGAATTCATATTTGTAATCAGAGGCCCCGTATTTGCCATGAGAGGTGAAGAACATAGAATTAACACAACACAAAATAGGGAGCTTTTTTTATTTTACAATTGTCTCGTAAAACACAAAATTCATCCTACAAGGCCCGCCTTGTAGAATGGATTTAACATCCTACTTAGTTGACTATCTATGGTGTTATGTCTGCCACCCCCCTCTTGTATTAGTTGCCCCCCCCTCTTTCAAAAAATTTACAGGCCGTTGATTGTTTTTAAAAAAAAATGCTGACCCTTGAAATTGCCATTGATTTCTCAAAAAATCACAAGCCGTCGATCTTGTGAGATTTAATCTGAGCTGTCCAATCAGCATTGATCTGGGCCGTCGATTTGGAATACAATATGGATACAGAAAATAGATACGGGTACGAATAAGGGGGGGGGGTGCATATACGGATATGAATATGGGGGTACAGATACGGATACGAATACAGGCGGGATACATATACAGTTACGATATGGATATCCCATATTGTTTGCAGTTCCTTAACCTCCCTCACAATTACAAATAGGAGGGGGGTGGGGGGCAAAATTAAAATTTTGAATTTAAAAAAAAATCAAATAAGGGGGTGGGGGATAAAATTAAAAAATTTAATTTAAAAAAAAATCAAATAAGTGGGGTGGGTAATAAATTTAAATAAAAAAAATAGGAGGGGGTCTTTTGGGTGCATAGTGACAGTTTGTTACTATGCACCATGAAGTGGCAGTAACTACCAGACTAATCCGAATGTGACTCAATTCAATTAGACCAAGAGTCGGCCTTCGAGCTTGGTTTACTCAACCATGCATTATAATAAGGTAGGAGGTTCATAAAGCACTCAGGGTCTAAAAGCATCCACTTTATGAAATATACATTGTTTGTACATTTTTTCTCTCCAACAATGTATAAAGAGTGTACCTTTCAAAAGGTCAATGATTTTAGTCACCACTATGATTCAACTACAAAAATTCTTATCTAATTCCACAAAGCTCCCAAAAATATGAAATAGCTTGGGTTAGATGTCAATTCCATATTTTTTTCAAGGAAAATTATTAAAAAATATTTCAAGAAGTCTAACCACCCCAAATTAATTTCAAGCTCTTCAATGGACGTTTTAGGAATGTTCCTACCTTAGTGTAGTGTCTATGTGGTTAGTATTGGTTCCGTTAGTATCTACAAAAGTACCTACCAAATGAATGAATGAATTTTTATTTTGCTATGATATATTCGACCCCTTAGGAACCAATGTAGTCAAATTTCCAAGAATGCAAAGATTTGTTATAAAATGCAAGTGAACTTAGAAGAAAAAAATAATAATGACATCCAAATAAAGGTTGTGAAATGTAACTCATATATCACATCAATATACTTGAACCTACATTGCACTTACTAATATTTCTAAACCAAAAATTGAAACTAAATTTTGAAATTTCTTTCAATAATTGATTTTGGATTGAATATGAGTGATTTTTAAAAGAGTTTATTCCCTTTAAGTTTAGATTGTTAAATTCAACTACGGTGGTAATTATAACACTCAAAGCACAAGTGTCTTTCTTCAATGAATGATTTGTACTTTTTCACAACATTCATCACTAATCCAACTCTCTTTTTATATCCTATTTTTATTCTAACTTCTATATATATGTCTTATGCACCAGTGGACAAAATGGACTTTCAACAACTTTAAGGTCAATGACTTGCATGATCAATCTCGCCCTAATATAAATTGAATCAATGCCATTTAAAAAAAAAATTAATTCTTATTATTTTTTAAAGATATGCAATTATATTTAAATTTTTTCTAATTATATTTATTTAATTAAAATTATTCTTCCAAAAGTTCATTGTGCCCTGAGTAATACTCTCCTTTGGTAAAATATTAGCAAGGTGTTCTTTGCAACAATCCAATATATTAAAAACTATCTTGGCCTTTATCAAACATTAATGGTTTGAAGTAGTTGAAAATACTCCCATGTCTAAGACCTTGTATAGCGGTTAATAGATGGCTGAAATGATTACACTTCAAAACTTCTGAAATCATTTAAATAAGCATTTAAATTCCTTATCATTACATTGTTTAACCCTGGAGTGCTCCGATGTCCATTTTCTAGATGATGAATAAATTCAGATCCTTGTTTCTATCTCATTCCTGCTTGAATGAAAGTCATCCTAATTTTTGGTGATACTTTATCAAGTTGTTGTCCTATCCATCGGTTGGATTTGGTGTTATTAGAATATATACATTTCAAAAATTACAAATGTGGAAGTATGTCAAGTGGTCAATTTGCATTGACTTTAGTTCAAAACTAAATGTGCAAAAATGAAGTCAAAGATGTAAAGGTCATAAAAATTTCAAAAAATCACTATATGAAGAGAACCTTATTTCAAATCCATTCCAACAAGTTTTACTCAAAAAATGATAATATTTTACTTTTAATTGAATTTAGAAGGAATTCTGAAATTTTCTTTTCAAAATTTATAGAAAAAGATTGGTGATAGCATTAGTAGATCTAATCGTACAGATAGAATTTAAAAATCAAAATCTACAGCTTTCATTTGTATACCAATTCCAAAATATTCTTCCAAATTGTAGTTTATAATGGGTTTTTTCAAATCGTCAATTTTGGAGATGAATCTAAACGTTTAGGGGTTAAATTTTGGTTGGATTTTATTAGAAGTAGGTATTGTTAAAGGATTATGGATTATCTTTAGAATACATTTTTTGGAAACCAAATGAAAAACCTATGAATTTTCAAATGCCTAAAAATTGGCACATTCAAATTTGATCACACACTCTTAGAAAAAGAATCTAAGGGAGCTTTGGAAATGGGTCACAATTAGGTGTAGTCACCTTATATATATATAACCAATACCTATAGTATGACGTCCTAATATTAAGTTCCTCCAACTTTGAGCTAGCATCACAATTGGAATTTTAATTAAATTTTTTTTCTTCATTATCTATGCAATTTTGAAGCCCCTTCAATGGATAATTTTTGTTGAAAAAATGAATGATTTCAATAGATGTTATCAACAATTGATAGATGAAAGGTGTAATATTCTTTGAAGTTTTGGAACTATCCTAATATTGCACATTCTGTTTAATCCCTAAAAGACCAAAGTCCCCTTGGGGGACAAAATGGAAATCGGGTAGGTTCTCTCTATTGTAATTTTTTTTCAAATTAATTGAATTTTTTTGAAAAGACAAAGTTTTATAAGGGCAATGTGGGAAAAAAATTTAATGACAATTGGTTTTGTCATTCAAAAGTTATCACAAATCTTGTGTAATTTACACATGGGGGGCAGCGCAAGCACATCTGACTTTTTTTAATTTGGAGAAGGGCACATTGTGATGGGCAGGGAGGTGCACGGGTGAAGGGCAATGGGAGGTGGGCTGAAATGTTGAGGGAATTGGGGAGCTGTGGAGAGGGGAACAAGGAGTAGGGAAGGGAACGGGGAATGGGGAAGGAAACGAAGAGGGGCAAAGGAGTGGAGAGGTAAACGTGGAGGTGGGGAGGGGAACAAACTGGGAACATATCGGGAATAGACCATGACCCTTTTTTCATGTCATGCCCAAAGTCATATTCCATACTTTCTTCAATTAGTGCTTCTAAATTTCATATGAAATAGAATTTTTGTTTTTTTTCAAATTTTTTTTTGAGATTGTAAAGGCATACTATATCTTTGAATCCACCCTTTGGATTTTTGAGTTTCAGAATTGTGTTGTAGAGAACTTGCTCGAAAATTTATGTGAGGCATTGTGAACTTTTCAACATTGTTGCATTGCAAGATTTATTTAGATATGTTCTATGTCTTTTTCTTACTTGAAATTTTTTTGAGACATTTCTAACATGATCTAAAATATGATAAAATTTTAAATTCAGCACCCATAGTAGATAATTTACCACAATCAATAATCAAAGGCAGCTGAAGTTCTTGGGCACAGTGAAAAAAAAAGAAGTTTCACTTGAAATGCCTATATCTTTCAATTCGTATGGTAAAACGTGACGAAATTTTTACCACTTCTCCATCTACAAGTATAGTATTAGATCCTACGGTTAGATTTACAAAAATAACATTTTGTTGAAAAATTTGATAAATGCAGCAGTAGGGGCAGTTTTCAGTGGCTTTTGACAAAAAATGGTCGTGGTACTTTAGGGGTTAAGTGTCCATCAAAAAAGAAAAATTACCATGAGCTTCATATTAACTATTCTTGGCATTTTTGAAGGTGCCCTAATATTGCACACTTCTTTCTATGCAAAATCAGGTGCGCACATTTACGGTAAGGGCAACACTAGGACGCCCTACCATACAGGCAATTCACGCTGCTAAGGATAATAAGAGGATAATAAGAATGTTACCATATACAGTACAGTGAGCATGGTCCACGAATGGCCTGGAAGCCACTCGCTCCAGTGGGGTCATTTACACTAACATATGCTCAGTCATGTCGGAACCATACACGCCTCGCATGGCTTTGTCTCAAAGAAAATTCAACAACCTATCCGTATCACCTGTGTAACGGAAGGATGAATCTCATCGAAACTATCACAAGAGACAAGAGTGAGAATCAAAGCTGATGCACATTCAATTTCACAGGCAACACTCCTTTTGTCCACTCAACAAGCAAACGGCTGTGAACTTGACTTCCTCTCTCCAATCGACGATTCCATCACAATGACACACCCTAAAATTCAGCTTCCACAGATCCCTACCGTTAAGAGCAGCAGCATCTGTTCCGCAAGTTCATGAAACTAATAATATTCTCGCACGAACGAAACAGTATACAAGAAGTCGTGGCGGAGCCGTTTCAAAACTATACATCGCTTGCACACAATGGAGCCCCCTCCGACGGAGAAAACCTAACTTGTGTAAGTCAGCTACTTCACCTGCGAATCACCGACGTAGCAGAACTTCGATCACGCGTTCAAGAAACGTGACGAAGTGAGCAAAACGCCGACGGAGTTAGAGTATCACACAACGATAGCAACAGTGCTACGCAACCCTAGATTCGATGAGGTGGCGATAAAAGATTTTACCCAAGCAAGGAAACGATCCATCCAATGGCCGCCGCGCCTTTACAACAACGGCTCACAGTGAATCCGCAATTCTGTCCCGATCCTAGAGCTTCAACAATCAACGACAACCAGCAACCAACGGTGCAAAACAAGCGGAACGAACGCCGGAGAATTTCTACGAGGGAAGGTAGTGCTCGAAGCCTGCCCAACACTCCACCACCAAAGTACGGTATCGTGGGAGGAAACGACACGTGTCCGACACCTATCGGTTTTGACCTAATAGAATCTGACGTGGCGAATTGGAGGGATGAGCCCAGGGCCATTCCAAAATCTTTCGCTTCCATAGAAGTTAGAAACCTGGGCGAAGCTCCCGGATTGGGGTCGGCATCCAACGGCGCAGAGAACGGAAGAATCCAACGGTGGAAGAGATCCCAGATTCTGTGCAGAATTACTGGATGAGAAACATGAATTTGGAAGATAATGTGTGGAAATGACGGATGAGAAACGGCCATGGCTGGTGAGGTGAGTGTGGCGCTCCCCCTGTCGTCGTCGTCGCTTTCTTTGTCAGAATTGCAGCAAAAGCTCACCAGGTTTGGGATTTGGTTTCCGCGGTTGCTGTCTCGCACATCTCTAGAGCGGAAATTGAGTTGCGAGAACGATTTTTCAGTATAATTTTGTGCAGATTTGCGTCATGGCGGAGAACGTGGAGTTTTAGCAGAGTAGAATGAATTAAAAGTCTTGTGTTTGGGGAAGTCGTGAGGGAGGGAGACGCGGGGAATTGTGAGAGAGAGTGAGAAATTGTAGATTTCGCAAGCAATGGCGCCGATGGTGCTGCTTCTGAACGCGTCCAAAGTGGTGGGCGTGGTGGGCGCAATCACGGTGGCGGCGAACGCCCTGGCGTTTCGGCACTTCCAGCACAAGAATTTGGCTTCGTTCCCGGACCCCGTGGACGAGACAAAGGATGTCTTGGCGTCCTTCCCCATCGGCAAAGAGGGTGAGTGTCGCGTCCCTTCAAACGTCTTTCCTGGCCTCTTTCCAGGGCTCTGTTTAGGACTCTTTTGATGCCTCTTTGTCTCTTCGGGTGACGCCTGTGTTTTGGGGAGAGTTGGCAACGCACGCCCGTCTTTTGGAACCATGCTGTCGGCGTGACATCTTGGGATTCCAAACAGACACTTGGAAGAGCGAGAGACAGAGCTCATTGTCTGTGGAATCTTGAGATTGAAATTGATGTCTGTCTTGTTTTTTTGTGTGTATGAAGTGTTTGGACAGGGTA
This sequence comes from Rhytidiadelphus loreus, assembly GCA_947034895.1. Taxonomy (NCBI): domain Eukaryota; kingdom Viridiplantae; phylum Streptophyta; class Bryopsida; order Hypnales; family Hylocomiaceae; genus Rhytidiadelphus; species Rhytidiadelphus loreus. The sequence goes on along the minus strand of OX344762.1, from coordinate 26,397,550 downwards.
GGGTAGATTACAATGGAGGTGGCTTGAGTCGTAGCTTTGTGCTTAGGAATTTCCATCGTGAGGCAGAGTCCTTGTGCTTTGGAGAAATCTTTGTCCTGAGGTGCATTTATCGAATCGAGCTTGACGCGATTTGTCCATTTGTATGAAATTTTAATTTTAATTCCTTCGTGAATGGCCCGTCATATTCTGAGAATTTGGCGGGGTTTCTGTGAATGGCTCTCCTGATGTTAGAGCTCGTCATCTGCGAATTATGTATAGAAAATATGTCAGAAGGTTGAAGGTGTTCTCTGCTCCAAATCGTCTGCGAAGAGGCAACTTGATCGTCACGTTATTTAAGTGGATGGTTGTAAATTTTGGATCGATTGGCCCAAATTTGCCCTCATGACTTTCTAGCATTTTTGAGTGGTTCGTACGGGGAAACTTTATTTATCTATTTTTTGACCAACACGTGCAGCGTTATCCACTGATGAAATTCGGTTTATCTGAATTATCATTTTTTCACAATATGGTAAGTGAAATTGGCCATTTGATAACCATCATATCCCAGTCCTTGTATCGTGGGAAACACGAGGACCACATTTTGGACAAGAATATTATTTTCCTTGATTATTTCTGAATATTTCCTGCATGAACTCCATGATTTTGGTTCATGAAGCGTGCAGGGAGTGCGTTCACTGCAGTGTGATACGATCTCCTTCTTCTCATGTGAGAACAATTGTTCCCATCAATCATGGAACTTACTCGCACCATATTCTTGAGATCTGGCCATCTGTTTTAACCGGCCACATCCCCAATTGCTAGTTGGTCTGATGAGGCCTTCGCATATTTGACGTTTTTAATTGTTCATCTCTTCATTACAGTGAGTGCGAAAAAATTATCAGTAACATTGAAGGACCTTAAGAGTTAGGTGATGCGCATAGGCATATACAGATTGCGCCTTTTGTCTAACAGCCTGTTTTTTGGGAATGACCTTGTTCTTTCGCTCTTTTTGCATGCAGTTGAGGACGGAGGCTTCTTCTTTGCCCTTGCAACTGCCCCTGCTCATGTGGAAGACAAACTGGATGACGCTTGGCTGGAATTCGCCAGAGAGTCGGAGCCCAAGGACAACCCGGCGGGCGACCCACCAGAGACTCGCACTGGCGAGAAGGAGAATGCTGCCTCATTTTCTGGAGTTTCGCTCACGGAAGAAGCGCAGGCTGAGAAAATGAGGGAAGGTACGTCTCAGTTTGGGATCTACAATCTTTAATATGACACTAGATGTCGGGTTCCTTTCTAGCGTAATCAAGTCTCTCTGAAGACTAGGATTGAAAGTTGATCGGTGTCTTGTTCTCGTCTGTCCACCAGCTGATTTTCCTTGTCTGCATCACTGTCTTGTTTTCTACAAATTTTTTGTGGAAGTTCCCCGTTTGAGGTGGTACAGGGAACGTGAACACTCTCCTCCTTTTTTCTCTATAAGGCAGATGATACTAAAACCGTTAGTTCCTTATCCCGTCTTCGACATTGATCCTTGTTACTAACAGTGATTCATCTAATTCATACACTTGGATGGCCTTTCATTAGCAAGAGGTGTATCGATGACTTAGCGAAACGTCTATGACTACCGATCATTGAATGGAAATGGGGTTGTCTACTGTCCCTTTAGAAGTGGTCTACATCATCTTGCTTTGAATTTACATAAGAAATTGATACTCATTGATATAACTTGAATCTTAAGAAAGTTTGTTTCTTGTACTCAAAGTGATTTCTCTACAGCTTCACACTGATCTCCCGAAATCACACTCCCGCATGCTGGTAAAATATGCTTGAAGTGATGCAAAGAGTATCCTCTACATTGTAGGAAGTAGGTGCAGTTGCTACCGTTTGTCTAAATAGAAAGACAGCACAAAATTGGAAGAGAATGTGAATTTTGTGCACCTAATTGATGCCACACACCGGAGAGTCGTGCTGGCATCAACCGAATGGTATCACTAAACCCGTCTTTTGTGTATGCTTCCTCTGCAACAAATGCAGGTGCAAAGGAGGCGGGTGTGGAAGCATTGGCAGTCTCAGGGGGGCAGTCTGTACTCAGCGAAGAGTTTCCGGACGCGGTACAGTCTTCAACCGGTAATGTGACTGCAGAGGACAAAGTGGGTCTTGCGGGGTTGGCACGCAGTAAGACTCCAGAAGTAATTCAAGGTGGCAATGGGAAGAACGGTGATGGACTAGGAGGTGAATGGGAGGTTGTTTCAGAGAAAGAGAAGTCCGACACTGACTCTGAGAAGCCTGAGAAGAGCTCCGGCAGACTGGAAGCTGCTACGAGGGAGTTCCAAAAGACGTTTGACGAAGGCCAGAAACAAATCTCAGAGGAGGAAAGGCTTGAGACCATGAGCAAAAAATTGACTCCGGAGGGGACGAAGAAGCCCCGTAAAGTGGGCTTTCAGAAGAACTCCGTTGAGGCCACGGAGGTTTTAAATGTCCCTCGCAAAGCGAAAAAGTATGCAAAAATGTCCATGGAAGCTATGATTCGCGGCTTCGAGAAGTTCACCGAAGAGGAGGAGTCACATAATGTAGCTGCATGGCACAACGCAATCCGTCCGTGAGTGCCTCGGTTTTCATTTGTGGTCTTTCAAAGAACTCTCAAATTCTCCAATGATCTAAGCAGATTATCATCTTCCTAGATTATGACGATCCAAGAAAGAAATGTGTTTTCTTTGAACATCTGTTGCTTGGACGACGAATTTGTATGATCTGCTAGAAACATGAGCCTAAAGCTGTACCAATTGAATTAAATCTCTAACAAGAAGTTGGTTTATTGTATGTGCCCTGTTCTTAAAGTGTTCCCTAACTGAATATTTGTTGTTCTTGACTTGGACAGAGAGGAAAGGGTGCGGTTTTGGTCCGATCCTGACACAGAGTTGAAGCTCGCTCAGGGTACAAACGCAAAGGTGTTCCGTATGGGTGTGGATTGGAGCCGAATCTTTCCCATTGAGCCTGTTGATGGCGTTGAAAATGCGGTAAAATGACTTTTCCAGTACACGCTGATATCGTAGTTATTGTGAAATCTACTCATGTTCTTAGTTTTGGAGTCAAGCCATGTACCTGTCACTCATATTTTTTTGTGGCTGGAACCAGGTGAACTGGATGGCTGTAGATCGGTACCGGTATATCATTCAGAGAGTTTTGGACCACGACATGAAAGTGATGCTGACACTCTTTCATCACTCTCTTCCGCAATGGGCAGCAGCGTATGGTGGATGGAAGGATGCCAAGACCATCAAGTATTTCTTAGATTTTACAAGGTCATCTTTCAACGCACTGGTTCATAATCATAGCAGTTTCTAACTGGCGTACTTTCTGTCATTCTGATTCTAATAGTTTTGCTTATTTTCCTTCTGGACCCCGAGCCTTTTATTTTCTTTCAATCTTCAATTACTCCGTAATATGTACGTATGGCCTTGTGGTGGTTTTATTTTTACTGCATTTTCAGTAAGCAAGTTGTTGAAATTTGTTGATGTGCTGCAGGTTAGTAGTGGATAACTACGGAGACCTTGTAGACTACTGGATTACCTTCAATGAACCCCATGTGTTTGCCATGTTGACCTACTGCGCTGGTGCTTGGCCGGGAGGTGATCCCGACATGCTGGAGCAAGTCACTTCTGCCATGCCAAAAGGAGTGTTCAAGGTCGTCATGAAAGCAATGGCTGATGCTCACCTTGACGCCTATGATATTATTCATAAGAGCAGGTATCTCAAATTCCCATCCTCTTGATTCTACGATCCTCCATATTATACATAATTGTTGTACCCAATTTTTTTCCCTGGTTTGCGACCCTTTCTAGCACGGTTCGTTTCCATTGTATGTGAGTTATGTCGTCTGTACTTATTTAAGCGGCGGTGTGTTCGAACAGCAAAACGAAGAAGCCGGCAAGAGTAGGAGTATCTCATCACGTGTCCTTCATGCGACCCTATGGGTTGTTTGATACACCTTTGGTGGTCTTCAGCAACTGGATGACACGATTTGCGTACTGTGATGACGTGGCACACAAATGTGACTTCATGGGCATCAACTATTATGGCCAGGTGGGTTTCCTTTCAGTGGACGAAAGTTTACTGCATTACATTCCAGCTCAATTCATGCTTGAAAATGAGCTGGGCAGCAATGCACTGTTTTCTCTCTTTTTATTTGGCGTTACTGAACTCTCAGATTGTTCTTACAGGAAGTAATCTCAGCACCAGGTCTAAAAAATGTTGAGAATGACGAATACAGCGAATCTGGACGAGGTGTTTACCCAGATGGACTGTACAGGATGCTGATGCAGTTTCATGAACGTTACAAACAACACGGCATGAAGTTCATCATCACAGAGAACGGTGTGTCAGACGCTACCGACTACATTCGTCGACCCTACATTATTGAGCATCTTCTTGCTATCCGAGCAGCCATGGACCAGGTACACCTCGAATTTTCACAGCGATCATATGGAGGTCGCCATCTAAGTTTTGTGTTTCTTTCGATTAAAATGTGAACTAGTGATCGTACGGAGGCATCCCCATACGTTTTATTTGACTTCTGATTTGAATTTCACCAGGTAACTCAATCATCTTAAATTGGACTTCACTGAGTGACTCATTGCCCTCATAGATCTGTTAGTAGTATATGTAATCCACACTTGTTGCAACGACTTGGATGCAGGGTGTACCTGTTCAAGGCTACTGCTTCTGGACCATCTCAGACAATTGGGAGTGGTCCGATGGGTATGGTCCCAAGTTCGGTCTGGTTGCTGTGGACCGACACAAAAACCTGGCTCGTAATCCTCGTCCTTCATATTATCTTTACAAGGAGGTAATGATAATATCCTCATTAGTGTGAAATTATTTTAAGACTAGGCTGCTGTGATCGGTTTTTGTTTTGTATATGCTGGCTAAGATCGATTTTTATAGCTAACTGCTAATCCGTGCAACGAAACTGTTTTCGTTGCAGTTGTCTAAGACCGGAAAGGTGACGAAGGAGCAGCGGAACGCAGTTTGGGAAGATCTTCAGGACCAAGCTAGGAAGGGCAAGACGAGACCATTTTGTCGACAAACCAATGACATGGGCCTCATGTTTGCAGGTACGAAGTTTGTTTCATTCCACTTAAATTCCTATTTTCTAACTAAATTCTAACAATTTTTTAGCACCCTGTACCTCGTTCTTCAAAATTGGTTCAACTACCTGTAACGCCCGGCAACTGACATGTACACTGGAAAATTCAATGGTTGCACACGCTATCTGCGCTTACTCGGCATAGTTAGTAGACTACTCTTGATTCGCACTGGTCTTAAGACCGGAGTTCTTCTTCTCCTACGCTTGTCACCCTGGAGATGAGCAATCTAACTTGGAAAATTGGGTACTGTAGAAGGGTTAAGACGGGTTAAGATGAACTTTTAATGCTCTTGTTCTTCGTCAATCCCATTTTTCTCTTTTTTTTTAAAAAGGTTCAACTTTTTAAGTGCTTGAATGGTCAAAAGCGGCCGTGTCCATGTTTACAGGAACCCAAGGAAATCATTTATGAACCTTCAAGGTACCAAAATATACGAATAGAAAGAAGTAATTATGCCCTTCATTTTTGAAGTGCGGGAATAGGTTTTGGAAGATACTATAATCGGTTATAAGCTTCCAAAGTGCACTTCTATTCTTGTACAGGCACTTATTAGTTAGTCAGTGTCACTATGCGCAGTACCTTGCTTCTTAAATTTTTTCGGGTCCATGTTGTATTTATCTCTGAAAGTAGGCCCCAAGGGTAGCTCAAACTATAGCATCTTACCACATGGGGTCCAAACTTTTCACCATGACATAACTTGACTGTGGCAAGTGTGCTATTTTACTGAAAGTCATTTGATGAGTGTATTAGAACTAACCCCCCATCAGACTCCTAATTCATGGTGGTCTTAGGACCAGAGTTCTTCTTCTTACTGTCTTTGGTTGTGACAATGGCTAGAACAGACGTTAATAAGTGTCTGGATGTGTAACAGGGGGTCTGGATGTACCAATGGACCGCCCCTTTGCAGTCCGGGACTGGCGCTTTGGAAAGTACGAGATGGAAGGTCTGCAGGACCCTGTAAGCTCGGCAGTACGCTACTTGCGTGAGGGTGCCATGTTCCGCAAGAAGAAGAACAAGCAAGAGCCGCAGCAGCAGAAGAAATCAACGGCACCTGTGCCCGCTACATAGATGACTCACCCTCATCACGTACAGTACAGCTTCATATCAACTGTACAAATTTGCTCTGACTTCTTCAATTGTTATTTGAATACTGAAAGCACGGAACGTGTTATCTGCTCTCATCTTCCAATACCAGTTGCTATGGAGTTGAATCTTTCTGCCCTGTAAAATCTAATTACTACTGTTTATCTGTACATTTGTAGCTATGGAGAGAAGCAACTCCTTCACGGAGACTTCTCTCTTTTGGTTTGAGGAACAACGATCAGGATAGTGGTGAGTCGGGAAGGTCACACACAAGTCGTCTCATGAGTGGCAGGTCTAGGTTGTAGGGAGGATACAGTTCTAATGCTGTTTTGGACTGAATATTGGCAATTTAATTGAATTCGTGAAATTTGCTAAGTCTGCCTCGTTGCATGACCAAAGTTTTTCTGTACGTTGTTTGCAGTGCACTGACTGCTCCATTGTTTGTCATACTTTGCAAGCACTTAACATGAAATTTGTATTAGTTGATAACACGTAACTTAAATATATATATGATAGGAGAAGGATCTTACCGCAAAAAGTACGTCAATGCAGGATTGGTTCTGTCTGAGACTCTCTCAATTTTTATATCACCGATTCATCTCACCCGGTCTTGTTGGGCTCCGTGTTGGCTTCCAACTGTAAATTTGGGTTTGGAAGCAGTCGCCGCCTCAGTTATCTCAGAAACTGTCAATTTGGGGCGCTTTATAGTTTGTGGTCAGGAAGACAAACAGATATGCCACGAGAGGCTTTGTCCCTGTTGTACTTGCTCGCTGTTGGAGTAATGTCCTAAAATTTCTCACATTCACTCTTAAATGTAGCTTTTGTCAATGCAAGGTCACTCCTTTGGCTTGCTCATTGTCCTAGATGGGAATAGTGGCATGATTAAAAAATTTATTTCTCATGTGGATAATTTGAGCTCTTTGATTCCAAATTTGTGTTCAAATTTTCAGAATTTTATCATGGATGCTAAATAATAAGTTTCAATATTTTCCTCAAAGGTGAAAAAGAGGCAATAAAGGCAATAGTCTTTTGTGCTTCTATGTCATTGGTTGAGAGTCAATAAAATAGCCTAATAAGTTCTTTCAACACAATAAAGGCAATAGTCTTTCGTGCTTTTGTGTCGTTGGTTGAGAGTCAATAAAATAGCCTAATAAGTTCTTTCAATGGTGAAGTAACATCTAGACCTAATGCATTTCATTTCTTAGAAAATCCTATATTGTATGCAGCATGAAAGAGTTAAGACACCTAGGAACCTACATATGTCCTACTAGAGATTGCTTTGCCAATAAAAATTTAATTTGTAGATTTTCTAAAACAACGCCCTAATTTAATGTTCACATTTAACATTTTACAACAAGCATCTAGTTATTCTCTAATTTAATGAACACACTAATGAGTGATCTCAATCCATAAATGATGCTAAGGATGTTTTTTGGCTAATGAATGATAAAGAATCTCTCCATGTAGGACAAAAGTGCATCTATTCATCCTCCAGATCTTGTATGAAAAGGAAAGTTTTTCAACAACAGTTTGTCTTCCAATGAGTTCTTTTTCATATTTTTTAAACCAACAATTCACACAGTGCTTAAACAAATGATTTTCATAGTGACTAGCTCGTCCTTTAACCCTTAACCGTTGAGGAAGATGTTTGGTGTTTAATGGATGATAGGGAATCCTTCTAGTAGGACAATAGAAGTGCAACTATTCATTCTCAAAATTTTGTTGTGAAGTCTTCTATAATAGTTTAACTTCCAATGAATGTTTTTGCTATTTCTAAAGCCCATGATTCAAACAGTAATGAGAAGGGATGATATCCAAAGTCACCCCTTCGTCCTTTAAGGGTTAAGGGTCAACAAGCCAGGGCCCCCAACTCCCGGCCAGGGTGAATTGACCCCCTCATTGTCCCTCCAGGGCAAACCCTGAAATTTTTTTATTTGCAAGGCTTAATTTTAAAAAAAAATTCTGAATTCATATTTGCAATCAGAGGCCCAAAATTACACTAGGGAGATGCAAGAATTACCAAAAAATTGGCACAACATAGGGGTCTTTTTTTTCAAACCAAAGTTGACCGGGGCAATGAGGGGGTCAATTCTCCCCGCGCCCCAGCTCCCCATGAGCATCATGGAGAAGGCTGCCCGGGGTCCACAGAATGAGAGGAAGATAGAAAGCAGAGAGACGCTTGATGGCGTCACCGAAGTGGACGGTGCCATCGCCGCCGGCGGACGTGGACTGACGCCGTCACGTCCGTCGCGGCTCAGGGTTATTCCATAAGACATAGGGCTGGCCAAGCTAGTGCGCACAGCACAACACAGACACGGAGCAGCAGGAACTCCAGGAGCCGGAGGAAGCGAGGACGACGAAGAAGACGACGAGACCCCACTCGCTGTACTTGCTTGCTCCGGAGGTTTTCATATTGCTGTGTAGTTTAAGATTGATCATGCTCTAAGGGCTGGAGGTGGTGGAGGCGGAGTACAGGCAGGCGCAATTATGTCGACCCCTTCCCGCAAGAGGTTGATGCGTGACTTCAAGCGCTTGCAACATGATCCGCCCGCAGGCATCAGTGGCGCGCCGCAGGACAACAACATCATGCTGTGGAACGCGGTGATTTTCGGGTACTTGCCTGTCTTCGTCCTTGGTTTTTGCTCACCTAATTGTGTCGGTACGTCGTTTTAGCGGAATTTGCGGCGCGCACAGCGGAGTGTCGATCTTTGCTTTGGTTGTGGTTTAGTGTAGTGATTTTGCGCCAAATTGTTAGAGTAGGAGTCCGGTTGGTGGACGCTCTTTTTTTTGAGATTTTGAGTTTTTGAGTGTTTGAGTGTTTGAGTTTTATGAGCTTTTTGAGTATTGGGATGTGTTTGCGTGCCTGTGGACGTGCAATTAACGGCCCTAGTGCTCGACAATGGTGCAGCGAGTTCAGATTTGTTGCTCTGTTCGGTTTGGGGAAGGATGTGATTTCGTGTTGTTCAGAGCACCTAGGGTTTCTTGAATTCTAGGGAGGTGAACTTTGCTTGTCATTCTGTAGGTGACCGATGCATTTTTCGAGTGTTTCCGTGTCTGAATTTATACTTTAAGTCAGTCTAGGCTGGTCTTTCACAAATCCTTCGTCGCGCTAGTCTTTTTGAGAGGAGAAGACGAGCGATTTTTATGAAGTGGTGAGCTGTCTCCTAGCATGAATGTTAAGTTTTAGGTTCTTCTGCAAGGTAGAGTAGTTCGAAATTTGTGTTACTGGTTGAATTATAGAAGTATGAGAATCTCCGCTATTACGAATGACATCTTCTTTCTTGTTAAGCCTTTGTTACGTACCGCCTTATGTCTCTGCCTGAGGACATTGTGTCTGCGTGTGAGGGAACAGTGTCCTTGCAGAATCCTCTCGTCCAGACAGTGCCTTGGCACTATTTATACATCACTGGTGTATGCGTTCAGTGTGTGGTTCTTTGAATCAGCAATTGAACTGGTAGTTTCTCTGGTGTTAGGTTGAGTGTAGAGTCTTCAGAGTCGTTTGTTTGAGTGTGAAAACGATGTTCTTCGAGAAGTGAACCTTGTCCAGGGTGCAGACTTCTCATGCCGCTCTGCTTTTCGTTCCTTGAAATTGCTTTGGTTGCCGCAACTAATTTATGTTTTTGTCTTTGTTCAGCCCTGACGACACGCCATGGGACGGAGGTATGCCGGCTATAATTTAACTCTAATTGCATTTTCCATTTGTATATTCCCGAATTGTTACCAGTGGTTCACCCATGAGTCTGTAACTGGTTTTATATTCGATCTCGCGGGGTGATTATGTTTTACCGAGTTGGTGTCTGCATGCACTTGCTGCGGACATACTCGTTTCGTGTCATCTGGGCTTGTGCTATCATGGGAAGCAGTAACAGCTCGTCACATTTCAGCAGCAGCTGTAGAAGTAGTTATTTCACCATCTGACTCAACTGTGTATTTGGGGCTGGGCTCTACGAAGTATCTGAGTTGTGTTACCTTGCTAATGGCAGGGACGTTCAAGTTGACGTTGCAATTTACCGAAGATTACCCGAACAAGCCCCCGACAGTGCGCTTTGTCTCGAAGATGTTTCATCCCAACAGTAAGCATTCACAGAACTAGTAGGTCTTTGTGTCTAGGTTCTAAGGATTCCTGGGAGTGCTTTTCCGGATTGAGGTGAAAGTGAGCAGGAGAGGGTGTAGACAGGACAGTGTTTGTGGTTCTGGCTTCCATATCTGGATTTGATCGCGCTGCTTGCATTGAGTGAATTAGGGGTTTATCCAATATAGATTGCTTAAGAGGTTTTCGTGAATGAGAGTGCTTCACTTGGTTTCTGTGACGTGCAATTTCGACAATGGTTTGTGATTTCTTGGAATGTGAGACCTTGTCTTGCGTAGTTTTTGTTCTAAGACCTTTGTGGTTTCGGCCAATCAGTATACGCGGATGGCAGCATCTGCTTAGACATTCTTCAGAATCAATGGAGTCCCATTTACGACGTGGCAGCGATCCTCACTTCGATTCAGGTGAGCTGAAGTCCCGTCTTTAGCGAGCGTCAGTGAATTCCGACTGCTGTGTTGTGTATTTCTTATGTGGTTGAGAGTTTTCGTTTAGTCCGAGCAATGAATAAGTTGTTTTCTGTCTTGTGAGTTGGATCTGGACTTTTGTAGCTCATCTAAGATTGCAGCTTATTTTATTTTGTTTTGTTTTGTTTTTATGGATTCGTTCTGACTGTTGCAATCGGATGATGTTGCTTACCAGTTTTGTGGGCTTAGGATTGCGTCAGTGAATTTTGACTTTGTGTCTGAGAAATGTTTTTCTCTCTTGTAATTATCACTTGAGGACGATGACAACGATTTGTAGAACCCTCTTTTGCTGACTTAGTTATTTTTATGCAGTCCTTGCTGTGTGATCCAAACCCGAATTCGCCAGCCAATTCTGAGGCCGCTCGGATGTACAGCGAGAACCGTCGTGAGTACAACCGGCGGGTCCGTGAGATTGTGGAGCAAAGCTGGACCGCCGAGTGAAATCTGGGATTTCCAACGCACGTTTCGTTTCGGGTTGCCCACCTGAAGAGAAAAGTAACTCTTCATTTACTAGGGAAATTTCAAAGATAGGGCCGGGTTACGATATTGCAATCGGGAACTCGTGGACTCTTCTACGTATCACCGTATTACTGGTATTGTTGAGCTTTTCAAGGCGTTGGTATTTCTTACCCCTGATATGGCTTCAACAATAATGGCAGGCCGAGGTTGAAGTTGTGACCTGGAGTCGGAGTGGAGATGTTTAGTTGGCGTTGTGGGTGTAATGGTGAATTATCTGTGTAAGCTTAGCTTTCGTACTGTCGATTAGTCTGTTGATGGTGCCGCACTCGTTGGCTTTTCACTCCACTTTTGGATTTGACTTGTGAACAACTTTGAATCTGCGTCCAAGATGAGCTGTATAAGTCTCTATTTTCTTAATTAAGTTTTAGCTCTACACCTGTTCTGTGCTTCCCTGCGTTGTCACGGAGAGTGTAGGGTATAGTGCTACGACTCGACGAGTTGCTATACTTGGGAGAATGTTTGTGGTAGTCAGTTGATGTGTACTCACGTCAGATTGATCAAGCGCTTCATGATCGGAATTGTTGTGTTGGCAATTTATGTACACTCTGACCTTTTTAATCGGAATCTCTCTTTAATATCTTTCTAGAGTATCTTGCACACTAGCGGGAGTTTCATTGATTGAAGCACAGTTTGTTCTCATTCAGATTTGACCTTCGATTTTTCTGTGAAGCAGCGTTTATTTTGGAGCGATAAATCGCTCTGTGACAGGTTTTGGCATGTCTGGCAAGGTCTTTCCAAATTTGAGCCAGCGCAGTGAGGGTATTTGGCACTTACTGTTTTTTTTCTTAAAAACGTTGCTTTCAAGAAGTTTATCCCTTAACGCCGGGCCGGTCATCTGTTTTGTCACCGTGTCACCTTAAAAAAATGAAATAGTACTCATTGTAAGACAAACTATCGTAGATGGTCTTCCCTTTTCACACAAATTTTGGAGGTTGAATAGTTGCATTTCTCTTCTACATAGAGAGATTCTTTGTCATTCATCAGCCAAAAAACGTCCTTGCATTGTTTATGCGTTAAGAGGGTTAGAGTTATTATGATAGTGTGAGTTCAAGGTAGGTATTGACCCTTGGTGCTTCTTGAAGTTTTGAAATTTGTATCAACCCTAGACCACTATGAAGGTGAGGGCTAACAATGAAATAAGAGTGAAGCTTGGACCACTATGAAGGTGAGGGTTAACAATGAAATAAGAATGGACCACTATGAAGGTGAGGGCTAACAATGAAATGAGAGTAATGCCTTTGACCTAAATTTTGTTGGAGGACATAGATATTTGTATTAGGTTTTTATTGTAGATATTTATATTGGGTTCTTATGAAGAGTACAAGTAAAAGAAGGAATAGATAGTTGTATAATTGGGTTTTTATGATAAATATTTGTATTGGGTTCTTATGAAGAGTACAAGTAAAAGAAGGACTTTTTTTATAGTAATTTTAGAAGTCTTTCATGAGAACTTGTTAATATATCATTTACTATACATGGATGATAAAAATTGGAAAATTTGAATTCATGATTAGAATTATAGATTAAAAAGTCACAAAAAATCAAGAAATATGAAATGAATGGCCCAAAATAGAGGACAAATTTTATAGACAATTTTTTCCACAAGGAAAAATTCTCAACATCAATAAATGGTTCATAGTTCTAAAATAACATAATTTGTAAAGGAGATTAAGGAGGGAGGTGATTTTGAGGTTTAACCTAAACTACTAGTCTAGTTATTATTTATCCTTCAAACTTGATCCTCTCACTAGTTTGGTGAGTGCTTGTCCATCCAATCAACCTATTTCTTGTTATTTTTGTCTTTTCTTTATTCATTCCACTCACCTATTAACCCCTAACTACCTCATCGACCATATATGGTCGATCTGAAATTTCAGGCTCATTTTGAAGTGGGCAGTTAAATTCGTATGCCCGTTTTAAATTTTTTTTGGGCAGTGTTTAGGGTTAACCATTCAAAACTTTTATTTTTCACTGAAAAAGGTACATATTTGAGTGTTGAGAGGTCTCCAAAGCCATTTATGTCCGTTAATGGAAGAGTAAAGCTTGCTAATTTTACTTCATTCTTCAACTTTGAGCAATTTCACTTGATTTGAGATCTAAAAACTTCTATTTATTCATTTGCTTTGAAAATGGTCCCAGTTGAAAGAGTAAAGTGTTTTCATGATTTTCACCATTGAAAATTTAAACAAGCAAGTGTTGATTTGGAGTTATTTGTGAATTATACTTATTAAAAAAATTGCACCTCAACAATTGCAAGGTGGATTGTGTAATGAGTTTAATAGCTTTTCAAGTGATATTAAGTTTTTTGAAAGGGTATTTTAGTGTGCTAACACAATTTGTAGTTGTTCATGTTACTTCTAATCCCAAAAAGCTTTTATGTGCAAATTTCTGAAACATTGTGGAGAGGGACAACATATTAAAAATAGAAAATGTACATTTCTCTTATTATAATCTCACAACTCTTATGGAATTTTGCACTCAAAATTGGTGTGCATACTAATAAGCAAGCTCTTTAAACATCCATACGGTTAGATTTTGAAAAAAAATCATTTTGTTTCAATGGAGATAACTATAAGCCCATGTTCTTTTTTCATGGGAAAAACACACTTGGAAAGGCTTAGGCACTTAGGGGTTAAGGTCTCCATTTTGTTGTTGTGTTTTCATTCTTTGCTTTATTCATGTTTTGTTTTTTTGACTATTCCAATGCCTATTTTTATTGTGGTTGTTTCATTGTTTTTTGTTGTTTCTATGATTATGTGTCTCTTAGACCTATTAGACAAAGTTGTGGTTTATATCAATCTTACTTTACTAAAACCCTAACGATTTGCATTCATTGCAATGATTTTTCCTATGATAGAGAAAATCTTAGAAACTAAAAGAACCCCTCAGCGCCCATGCCTTTTGAGACACTTTTTGAGTTAATCTTATGAATCATTGATTTGTGGAGCCTATGCATGTTTGTGGCACATTTTACCATTGATTTCAATAACCACTTCAATTGCGCATTGAATGAGCGCGAGACCGCCTGATTTAATCGTGAAGGGCATTTTTTTGCACCGCAAGGGCGTCTATTAAAAAATATCCCACAACAAGCCAAATGTGTACTCGTAGATTGTCAAAACTTTGGATAGTTCAATTTAAGATGCTACATTTTAATATAGTAAACCATGTTACACAAATGGGTCAAATATAGTTTTAAGAAATAGTATAAATAGACATCTTTCATGTCACTTTTCCATGTGACGGAGAATTTAGTAGGTGAGACGACAGACAAGGCCCGGGTCCACTAAATGGGGAGGAAGATAGAAAAGCAGAGTGGGGACACCTCCCAAAGGAAGGGAATCAGTTTCTCACGACGCATTCCCGAATCGGCCGCTGCCATCGCCGCCGGCTGACGCCGTCACGGCCGCAGCCGCCCAGCCCAGAGTTATTCCAAAGACAAAATGGAAGGCACAACACAACAGGACGCACAACACAGGACAGACACGACGGAGCAGCAACAAGAGCTCCAGGAGCTCCAGGAGGAAGCGAGGACGAGGAAGAAGACGACTTACTCGCTTGTACTCGCCCCCCTGGCTTGCTCACGAGGTTCTCATCTTACTGTTTAGTTTTGGATTGATCATGCTCTAAGGGCTGGTCGTGGTGGAGGCGGAGCACAAGCAGGCGCAATCATGTCGACCCCTTCACGCAAGAGGTTGATGCGTGACTTCAAGCGCTTGCAGCATGATCCGCCCGCAGGCATCAGCGGCGCGCCGCAGGATAACAACATCATGTTCTGGAACGCGGTGATTTTCGGGTACTTGCCTGTCTTCGTCACCTAATTGTGTCGGTACGTCGTTTTAGCGGAATTTACGGCGCGCACAGCGGAGTGTCGATCTTTGCTTTGGGTTGTGGTTTGGTGTAGTGATTTCGCGCCATTTTGTTACAGTAGAAATCGGGTTGGCGGTCGTTCTTGTTTTCAAGTTTCGAGTTTTTGAGTTTTTTGAGTATTTGGACGTGTTTGTGTGCCTTTGGACGTGTAATTGAATGTTCTTGTGCTCGATAATGGTGTGGAGTGGTGAGATTTTCTGGTTTGTTCTATGTTTGGAAGGATGTAATTTCGTGTTTTTCAGAACAGCTAGGGTTTCTTGAGTTTTGGGGTTTGAAGGATTGTGGCGCGTCAGACCGGACTGTGGACTGTAGGGTTCGGTTTTGGTTGTGACTTGGTTTTGTGATTTGTGCGACTTTTTGGTAGAGTAGCACGGCTGCGGCAGGACGTTCTTGTTTTTGAATTTTGATTGTTTGAACCTTCTGTGTCGCTGAACATGTAATTTGATGGGTTCTAGTGCTGACAATGGTGCAGCGAGGTTAGAGTTATTGCTTTGCTCGATTTTCGGAAGGATGTAATTGCGTGTCATTCAGAACACCTAGGGTATCTTAAGTTTAGAGAGGTGAACCTAGTTTTTGTGATTCTGTAGGCGACTGATGCAATTTTGTATGTTGCCATGTCTGAATTGTACTGTGAGTGACCCTATGCTGATCCTCCGCAACTCCTTCCGCACTGGAGTCTTTTCCGGTTTCTATGAAGTGAAGTTCGAAATTTGTGTTTCTGGTTGAGCTATGGGAGTGTGAGAGGCTCAGATTTTATGAACATCTTCTTTAACTTTTAAGCCTTTATTATGGAAATTATTGATTTGTTGGGCGTGAAAAATGATGCTCATGGAGAAGTGAACCTTGTCTAGGGTGCAGATTTCTCATGCCGCTCTGTTTGCCATTGTGTTTGCATTGGTTGTTGCAATACGATGTTCGGCAACTAATTTCTGTTTTCGTCTTTGTTCAGCCCTGACGACACGCCATGGGATGGAGGTATGCTTAACTCTATTTTCATTTTCCATTTGTATTTTCCCGAATTGTTACCAGTGGTTCACCCATGAGTCTGTAACTGGTTTTATATTCGATCTCGCGGGGTGATTATGTTTTACCGAGTTGGTGTCTGCATGCACTTGCTGCGGACATACTCGTTTCGTGTCATCTGGGCTTGTGCTATCATGGGAAGCAGTAACAGCTCGTCACATTTCAGCAGCAGCTGTAGAAGTAGTTATTTCACCATCTGACTCAACTGTGTATTTGGGGCTGGGCTCTACGAAGTATCTGAGTTGTGTTACCTTGCTAATGGCAGGGACGTTCAAGTTGACGTTGCAATTTACCGAAGATTACCCGAACAAGCCCCCGACAGTGCGCTTTGTCTCGAAGATGTTTCATCCCAACAGTAAGCATTCACAGAACTAGTAGGTCTTTGTGTCTAGGTTCTAAGGATTCCTGGGAGTGCTTTTCCGGATTGAGGTGAAAGTGAGCAGGAGAGGGTGTAGACAGGACAGTGTTTGTGGTTCTGGCTTCCATATCTGGATTTGATCGCGCTGCTTGCATTGAGTGAATTAGGGGTTTATCCAATATAGATTGCTTAAGAGGTTTTCGTGAATGAGAGTGCTTCACTTGGTTTCTGTGACGTGCAATTTCGACAATGGTTTGTGATTTCTTGGAATGTGAGACCTTGTCTTGCGTAGTTTTTGTTCTAAGACCTTTGTGGTTTCGGCCAATCAGTATACGCGGATGGCAGCATCTGCTTAGACATTCTTCAGAATCAATGGAGTCCCATTTACGACGTGGCAGCGATCCTCACTTCGATTCAGGTGAGCTGAAGTCCCGTCTTTAGCGAGCGTCAGTGAATTCCGACTGCTGTGTTGTGTATTTCTTATGTGGTTGAGAGTTTTCGTTTAGTCCGAGCAATGAATAAGTTGTTTTCTGTCTTGTGAGTTGGATCTGGACTTTTGTAGCTCATCTAAGATTGCAGCTTATTTTATTTTGTTTTGTTTTGTTTTTATGGATTCGTTCTGACTGTTGCAATCGGATGATGTTGCTTACCAGTTTTGTGGGCTTAGGATTGCGTCAGTGAATTTTGACTTTGTGTCTGAGAAATGTTTTTCTCTCTTGTAATTATCACTTGAGGACGATGACAACGATTTGTAGAACCCTCTTTTGCTGACTTAGTTATTTTTATGCAGTCCTTGCTGTGTGATCCAAACCCGAATTCGCCAGCCAATTCTGAGGCCGCTCGGATGTACAGCGAGAACCGTCGTGAGTACAACCGGCGGGTCCGTGAGATTGTGGAGCAAAGCTGGACCGCCGAGTGAAATCTGGGATTTCCAACGCACGTTTCGTTTCGGGTTGCCCACCTGAAGAGAAAAGTTAGCTTTCAATTACCTGGGAAATTTCGAAGCTTGGAGCTTGGATAGAGCCGAGTTACTACATGGCAAGCTTAGACTTCTGAACTCCACTACGTGTCACGGTATTACTGTTCCTTGTTTGGGAGAATTATCGAAGGGGTATTGTTGAGCTTTTCTAGGCGTCGGTATTTCTTATCCCTGGTGTGGCTTCAACAATAATGACTGGCCGTGGTTATTGTCTGTTTCCTGGGAATTAGGGTAGAGTGTTTAGCTGTCGTCGTGGGTGTGGTTGGCAATCAGCGGTGTAAGCTTAGCTTCCGAATGTTGATTAGTCTGTTGATGGTGCCATTTTATGAGCACTCGTTGGCTTTTCACTCCACTTTTGGATTTTCCTTGTATGAACAACTTTGAATCTCGGTCCAAGATGAGCTGTATAAGTCTGTATTTTCTTAAGTAATTTTTAGCGTCTACACTTATTCTTTGCATCCCTGGGTTGTCATGGAGAGTACAAGAGTGTAATGCTACGGGTGTTACGTGGGGATAATTTTTAGGGGCAATGTGGTCAGTGTGATGGTGGCCTCCGTGGTCTCTCTGGATTATCGTGTGCAAATGTGAGGCCAGTGAACTTGTGCCAACATGATCCTTTGTGATTACTGGTATTTCTCAAGGTGGGGAACTGTGATTTTCAGTTGATGTTTAGTGGCCTCGGATTTATCAGTACTTGTATGATCGCAATTGTAGTTCATACATGATACGTGTGAATCGATCGAGAGTAGGTACTTGCGAAAGTCTTGTTCTATTGAATGAAATATGATGAATTCTACTTTCTTTGGTGCTCATGTTAAAAAGTGATGGTGAAATTAAGGTGTAGGATTCTCTTTGCATCACTTGAAACATTTGTAACATATGAAGGAGTGCGATTCTTGGAATTTTCCTATGGAGCTGTGGTGGGATCTTTTGGCAGAGTGTAGATACAAAAGTATGAATGTATGAAACTGAATTTTCAATTTCAAAGCGGGAGATTATAGACCACCGTTAGTCCAATACTGTCTTGATTCATGAACCAAGTCATGTTTCCCAGTGGCACAAAATTCCAACCAGGATGAAGAGATGAGTTGTTGATTTTTGAAGGGTAAAAAACGTTAAGAGGGAATCTCAATGGTTTTTATAAACTCTGTAGCTTGATGCACGCATTACACAAGCGTCCGTGGAGATGCTAATTTGGTCATCATATGAAGTGATGTATTAAGATCTGGCCTGGTCAATTGCATGTAGAATATCTTGCACACTACACTTGAATGCGACTTTCTTCCACCTGAGACCTTAACTCTGAAGGACAGGCCCATGATCACTGATTTCAAGCCTCACTGTCCATCACTTGGCTTGCTACCATTTTGCAACTATTTTGCAACTCCATAGGAATGAAGAGTTTCAGTTTTATTTTACAATGTCTACTATGAGTCATAAAATATTCAATTTTGGAGGGTGAAAATTTGAAATTACTGTGAATTTTTTAACCCTTGAAGGATGGACGGGTGACCGTGGAAATCATGCATTTTGATACCGTGGGAATCATTGGTATACTAAATTTCAAAACCACTCATTGGAAGTCAAAGCACTGTAGAAGGTTTCTCCTTTCCACCTCCAAAACCAAGGATGAATAGTTGTATTTTTGTCCTATACAGGAGATTCCCTTGTCATTCATTGGACGCCAAACGTCCGTGTCGATGTTTATGGGTTAAGAAACAAATGAAGAAAATTTATTTCAAAAACAAAACATACTCAAAAAACTTAAGTTTTCACCATAGATGTATATTATAGTATACAACATCATGGTAAATACCAGATTTACTATGTTACTTTTAAATTAGGGAATAAAATACCCATGGTATAGGCTCAAAGTTCATATTGCTATTAATCCATAAACGACGCAAAAGACATTTTTCAACCAATGAATGACAAAGAATCTCTCCTTGTAGGATAGATTTTTCAGCCGATAAAATTTGTGTGGAAAGAGAAGATCATCTACAGTAGTTTATCTTCCAGTGAGTACTTTTGCATTTTTTTAAGCCAACAATTTAATCACACGGTGACAAAATAGATGGTTTCTACAGTGACCAACCCAGCGTTCAAGGGTTAAATATTGAAATTTATGAATTTCTCAAAATTTCCAATGAGAGTAGAAAAAACATAATGAGGGAAGTTGCAATACTATTTATAAGAATTTAAAAAAAAAAATTGGATGAAAAAACACTTTTTCCATCCTATAGTCTTAGGTGAGGTCATCCATTAGACACTAACTATAGAATCAAAGAATGCATCTATTGGTCCAATAATCAGAGTATTTTGGTGTCTACCTTGGTCATGCAATCCATAGTCTTCTAGGGTTAATCCATTAGAAGGATATTGCACGCTTGAAAGGTTTGATGGATGACATCACTATTAACTATAGAAACAAAAAATGCATCTATAGGTTCAATAATTGGAGTATTTTGGTGACTACCTTGGTTATGGGGGTTGTGTCCTTCTAGTGTTAAATAATGTGAATGTCTTCCAATTCTTCAAACCAATTGTTTAGGGGTAAGAATAGAACTCTAGTATATCAATGGGTCAATTTAGTCTTCAATTTACTATAATTCAGTTCATATTCTTTTATAGTTGGAATTGTTTCATTCTTCTCTTTTTCAAAATCCCTCTCTTGTACCTCTCAATGTCAAAGGCTATTTTTGAGATTCTTAGAATATGTTCCAAACAAAGCCAAATGTTTTATAACTTTCCAAAGAGACTCTTCATTGAGTTGTAACCATAGGATCTTAAAATAGGCATTAGAAATCCTAAAGTTTTTTGCCACATCAAAAATTTACTAAACATATTAATTTCTACCCTACAATTTTTTAAAGAATTTGCAATTTGAGTATTTTCAGTGATTCAATGTATTTGAGATTCATCTTCAAGAATTCTTCAGAACATTATTGAGCATAAAGGCTCCATTGTTCTTTCTAATGCTAGCAACGTAGACTGTACAATTCCATCTACAATGAAGCAAGATTCAATAGTTTTCATTAGTAAAAAGTAACCTCAATGCATGCTAGGCAAATATTCCTAGCCCCTGAGGTTTCATTGAAATTGAAAAAAAAACAATTTGCAATGGATGTTTCACAAAAAAAAATAAAGAATTAAACAAAATTTTATTTATTAATTTAACTTCAAAGCTTTGTCATTACTAAAATGTAGTGCATTTGGTATAGGTAAAGTGAATTCTGAATGGATTAATATGATGAACACTATACAAACTAAATGCTCAACCTTGTGGTCACTTGAATGCATTTCTGAGACATTCACAAGCTTGAGCAATGGCAGCCTTAGCGGCAGGAGTTTGAGAGAGAGCATTGAGCATGACAAAGTCATGAATGGTGCCCAAGTACCGAGTCACGGTCACAGTCACACCTGCCTCCATAAGCTTCTTAGCAAATTGCTCACCTTCATCACGGAGCACATCAAATTCATCGGTGATGATGAGTGCCGGTGGCATTCCTTTGAACAAATCAGTTGGTGCTCGTAGCGGAGAAGCTGTAGGCTCACCCCATGTAGAATGGTTTGGCGCATATTGGTCCCAAAACCATTTCATAGCTGGGAGTGTGAGCCATGGCCCATTTTGAAATTGTTTATATGACTCATTGTCAAAAGCCGCATCCGTCACCGGGTAGAATAAGCATTGAAAACAAAGCTTGGGCCCACCTACAATGATAACCATTTTTAGTACATATTTAAGATTATAAAACAAGTTTGATAGAAATAAGTTTAATCCCTAAATGTCATGATGTCCATACTAAACATGATGGTTGGAGGTGATGTAATTAGTTTAAAGTTTTGCTTGCATATTTTTATTTACATAAATATTTTTTTAATGATGACATTGATGAAGTCGTTGTAAGTGATATATTTGTACGAAGATATAAGGAAAATTTGAAAACAAGGATTAGGTATAAAAGATTGAGTAACCCCTAAAGGACCATTGTCTCCTTTGGGGGACAAATGAGATTTTGGGCAAGTACTTACGGGCTGAAATTTTGCCTTGATTTTCTTAAAAAAAATTGAAGATAGAAAAGCTAATAAGCTTCATGGGAATATAATTTTTTTTCCAGTCAATGCACGAGAACAAAAGTTATGTCCAAATAAGCTCAAAACAAGGGACGAGGGGCAACCATTTTTTTTTTATGTTTTTTGCTTTTTTTACTTATAGATAATATTTTTGTCTATATGGAAAGCTTTGATTCATTCCATTTGAATTTGTTGTGAGAAAGTTATGGACAATCTTGTTTTGGGGGCAATTAAAGTATCTTCTTAAAAAAAATAACTTGTAGAATTCATTTCTAAATGCAATTTTTGGAGTTTTTCAAAAAAAGAGTTCTATATGGTTTAGTTTTTTTGATAGAACAATATTACCATTGGAATTAGTGCATTTAAAAAAATATTACGGAGTAATATTTTAGATTTTCCTTCTATCTTCATATCTACTTCTACTTAAACAATTTTTTTCAAAATGAAAATTAAGTTTTTTTGAATGTTTTTTTTTTCCTAGACTCTCAACCCAATTATTCACTATAAATATTTAAAGCTCAAATTTTTTTAGCGCAAAAAATTTAAGTTAAAAATGTTCAAAGTCGAAAAATCTAGTCCCACTATGTGTTGAAAAACTTGTTTTTTTCACTTTAAATGCAGATATCTTGCAATCTATGTAGTAAAAAATTTTGAAAATTTTTCCACATGTTCTCATACTAGTTAGGTGTAAGATCCTATAGTTAGATGTAGAAAAAGAAACAATTTTTTTTACTTTTTGCTGTAAAAATGGCAATTTTGAGTGTTTTTTGGCAAAAAAAAGGCCTTGGTCCTACACGGGTTAAAAGTAAGAGTAGCTATCTATATGTTGACCTAATCAGGACATATGTAACAACACCAAGATTTTGCAATCCAATGAAAACAACTCGTACTAGCTCGTATAAATCGCTCTTACAAGAGTGCCCTACACCATTGCCACAATATAATAAAGTAAAAGTAATAAGGGAGTTTGCTCTTAAAGTGACCTATTAAGAGTTGATTGCATTTGGGATATAACTAAACTCCTTGAAACAATTTTCAATAAACTTTTGTCGAAAAGAAAATGAAATTGGCATGTAGCCCAAGTTGTTTCATATTTTTGGGACCTTCATGGAATTAGTTACAAATTTTTGAAATTGAGACACAATAGTCACTAGAAGCGACCACCTCCTAGAATGTACACTAATAGTACATTGAAGAAAGAAAATGTACCTCTGAGTTAGAAGTCACTTTTAGAGTAAGGTTGCTTTTAGAGCACCCTGCCTTATTTTAATTTTTAATTCATAAAAAATTCAAAATTCAATATCTTTTCTACAGTGAGTCAAAACACCACAACACAATGATTGTGCCTCTATAATTTGTTGTAGTCTGAGAGGTTGTGTTCTTGATACAAATAGAAAATTTTAAACATGGAGGAGTGCAAGGGCTTTGTTTTGTGGCATTTAGACATGTGATGTCAAAGTTATGTTTTTTCCAAAATTAAAGATAATTAAATTAAATTTTTAATTTAAAAATAATTCAAAAATCCATAACTTTTACACCATACGTCCATAAGCCATGAAACAACTACGCTCGCAACTACGAAACAAAGTCCATGCACCCCTCTTTGCACCCCTCTTTGCAAAGAGCTTTCCAATAATATGAAGAATGCATGCAAGGAATTTATAGTTTCTTAAATCTCATTGTATCAAATAAACAAAACAAAACTAGCTAACTAATTGTAGGTATAGCCTAGTGTGCCCTATATCATTGCTATAGCCAAAATAAAAGTAAAAGCAATTTTCTAATTGTTTTGTTCCAAAATAATTTTTTAATGGATGGAGTGCAAAGGCTTGGTTGCAAGGTGAGAGTTTGTATTCTTGATACAAATAGAAAGTTTATGCACAAAGGAGTGCAAGGGCTTTGTATTGTGGCATTTGGACATGAGACTTGAAAATTATGATTTTTTCAAAATAAAAGATAATCGAATTCAATTTTCTAATTTATAAAATTTTGAAATTCAATAACTTTCATATTGTAGGTCTAAATGCCACAAAACAAAGTTTGTGCACCCTTCCTTGCAAAGAGCTTTCCAATGGTAAGAAGAACACTCCCAGACCCTTTATGGTTTCTTAGATCTCAGCATATCAAACAAAACAAAACAACCAACCTAATTTAAGGTATAGATGGGTTGTCAAACGATTGTTGCTAAAGTTGTGTGAATTTGAAGCTCAATTTTAAATAGGACATGCCTTACAACATCTCTATTTCATGATCAATTGAAAATGGCTCTTATTGACTATCAAAATGACCTAATAAGAGTACATATTTGTACATTGACCTAATTAGGACATATGTAATAACACAAAGATTTTACAATCAATAAAATGGGCTTTCATCTTAGCTCTTATGCGCAATCAAACCACTATTGATAAAGTTCTTGCGTGAGTTTGAAGCTAAATCTTTAATGGGACATGTGTGACAACACCTTTATTTTACAATTAGTTCAACTGAATGTTTTTTGTTAGCCATCAGATTGGTGCTAGAAAGTTGATAAGTGAAGATTCAATATCTCACCCACCAATAACTATCTATCCTAGATGTCTACATCTACTGTTGAAAATAGCTTTTACTAGCTTGTTAGAGTGCCAAATTGGTGCTAGAAAGTTGGAAACTGAAGATTCAATATCTCACCCACCAATAACTATCCATCCTAGAGGTCTACATCTACTGTTGAAAATAGCTTTTAGTAGCTTGTCAAAGTGCCAAACTCATGCTAGAAAGTTGGAAAGTGAAGGTTCACCTACTCATAATTATCCATCCTAGATGTATAAGAGAAGGTAAAAAAATAGAAGCAATGTAGTAGCAACATAGAAGCATCATAAAAGCATCTTTTCCATTATTGAATCCCAACTATATATATTGTGGATCAAATTATCCTACCAAACCTAATATTATAACATTCCACTAAATCTAACTACTCTTTAAAAATCTTTAGTTTCTCCCAAATTTGGCAAGTTTTACAACTAAGCATGTTTGCTTTGCATATACCTAGTATAAATGACCCATTAGAATCGAAACATCTTAATTATTTGGACAATCAGAGTGTCTATGAAGTGTACGCTAAATTAATATTTTTAATTTTTTAATTATTTGAATAAAATTCCAAACAACTTCTAATTAAGTGAAAACCTCAAGGGCAACTAAAATGTGGTGGAACATTGTATATTAGAACTTTAGAAAGACAATGAGATTTTGTATGTCAAAGAATATAAGTACATTCATTCACATGAAAGTCAAGTACCGTAAGGGTGACCTCTTAATTATTTAGAAGATTCATTTGGATTAGATTTACAAGAATTTTTGAGAAGAGAGTCACAATACTCACCTCGTTCTTTGCACATAATGGTTACTGCAATGGACATATTGCCACCCACACTATCTCCTGTTACTGCAAGTTTAGAAGCATCCACATTGATTTCATTGGCATTCTCAGCCACCCACTTTGTAGCTGCGTAGGCTTCTTCAATGGGAATTGGATATTGTGCTTCTGGTGAAGGAGAGAAGGTCACAAAAACTACAACACATTGGGCTCCATTTACAATGTCACGAACCAAGCGGTCATGGGTATCCTTGTCACCCAATACCCACCCTCCACCATGGAAATACATTGTCACCGGGAGCTTGTTTTTATTTCCACTTGGTCGCACAATTCGAATGGGTATCTCATGTTTGAAGGGGATCTTCCTATCTTCTATATCTGCTGGCAATTTTTGTACATTACCAGCTTGTGCTCCACTTAAAACAACTCGAGCATCCTTGGGTGCTAATGTATAGATTGGCGGTCCACCTCCTTTTGCAAGCATGTCTAAAAAAGCTTGGGTGTCCTTTTCAATGACATTTTTGCTCATCTTTGATGGCAATACAACCCCAAGAGTTGAACAGCAAGCCACTGTAACTCACTTTGGTTGGTCCTAGAGGACCAAACACTGCGGGATTCCGCACTAAAAATGATTCTATCTTCAATATTAAAACCTTAACTATTAAAATAAAAAAACATTGAGATTTGGTGGCTAATTGAAACCTAACACTAGATTGTACTTGAAATTTCTTTTCTGATTCTTTATAATGTTGCATAAGAAAAAATTAAATCTTAATAAATTTCTATAAATTAAATTTTAGCACACAACAATTTTCATCAATGTTGTCATAAAGATAATGTACATTTGTGTTTAAGATTGCAAGTTAAATATATTGTAGTTTGTGCTTTAAGGCACCATGCTAATTTTGAAAAGTTATTTTGCATTTGGATAAGTTATTGCATCAATTTATCATAAATGTCAACACAAAATTTGATCCTTTAGTGAGACTCATATCAATAGAAATTCAACCAAGCTTTCATAAAGAATAATTATCAATTTTTTTTCTTAGTATCATTTTGTAACTTCAATTTTTTAGCAAATTATCTGGTTAAATGCAATAATTATTGATAAGTTTAACATTAAAAGATTTGAGTTCTTGATTGATATTTTGATATGCAATTTGTACTTCAATCTTATTTCTATTATTTATCATGCAATATTCTACAATAATATTCAATGAAATCTTTGAATGCATGCCTTCTACAACTTTGGTTAAATATTTCCTTTCATTTTTTGATGAAAATTTTGATAATTGAAATCATTTATTAATTTTGATTTCAAATATTAAATAAATTTATATAAATGACAAAGTTGAATGTTTTAATTTTGATAATAGATTATATAATATGTAAAATTAAATATTTTTCTTAAATAAAAAATCTTAGAGATTTTAAATGCTTAGATATATTAGGTCCTACTACAATATTTAAAAATCAATAACTTACAAATTTTCATTATGACGTGATTCTCCTACATTATAAAATATCATTCAAATTAAATAGATTTCATATTCAAAGAATCATGCATTTCAATTCAAATTTATAGATCAATAAAATATAGAATACAAAGAAAAATCTTCATACTTTAGTCTATGAATTGTTTATCACCAAGGCTATGGCTTGTGAGTAAAAATTTGCCCTCATCAAATGCATCAAATGCTCATCAAGCATTTGTAATCATTATCAATTATAAAATTAATCACATTATTTAAATCTATCATTCAAAATATGTATTATTTTAATATTCATCTTTTCAATAGAAAAGTGATGTTTTATTTATAAAATATAAACTCATATCGTGAATAATACATTGATGATAACATTTGGGATTTTTTCATATTTTATATTTTGGGGGGACTTTAAAGATAAAATTATTGGACAATTTTAGTGCATTAATTTTTTTTCAATTCAATTAAAGAATTGATTTGCAAGCACATTAAGAAATAATCACACTCTATTAAATTAAAATAATATGTTTAAATTCAAATTTAAATTCATTATTTAATGAGAACATCAAATTTTCCACTTAAATCACAACTTCCCTCAAAGAAATTATATTCTTGAGAACATTTTGGAATACATTTTGCTTAAAAAACTATGCAAATTCCAATTTGTTCATAAAAAGATTAAAATTAAAAAAATCCAATGGGAATAATATAAAATTTAGACAAGGTAAAAATCAAAAATTGATTTTCATAAATTCTTTATGACCTAATTGTGCATGAAAGTATAGCTTAATTATTTTGTAAAGATTTAGACAATTAAATTACTATCATTGCAATACTATCGATAAAAAAATTCCAATTTTTTTAGAAATGAGTTGGAAAGAATTGGCCATTAGTTGCCTAAATATAATTCTTATGTGTAAATCTATTATTTTTTTTTGTTAAACACTTCAAAAAATAATTGTAGAATCTTAAAGATGACTATTTAGCTCTTCTCTCTATAGTTTTATCAATATTTGACAATGTAATCTCAAAATGATTTTTGAAGTTAAACAAAAAAATTGTTAGAGAGATAGGAGTAGCAATCTTTAAATTCATAAATTCTCCACAATTTATTTTCATCATTTCTATATAATTCACCAAAAAAACTATAGTTTTGAACATAATCCAATCTTGTACTGTATACACCACTTCTAATATTTTCTTTTATCAAGGTCAAATGTTGCAATTTTAAGATTTTAGGGATAGAACAGGGGTCTTTAGATCCAAAATTTTCCATCACTAAATATTTTAAAATTTTGAATTAGTGAGGATACAAAAGAATCTTAAGATCAAAATAAACAAAACATATTTCAATGAATTTGGTGCTCTAATATATTGTATGCAAATTATGCCTTGATTTAAAATAATTCTAAAAACAAATTCTATTTTTAGAAAAGATTTATGCTTTGAAAAAAATGTCATGATAAAAAAAGAATTTTTCACAATATGTCCATTCTTAAAATTTCTAAAAAATAAATATTTGGAAGAAAAATGTTCAAGTTACTTTTCTATGATAGTGGAAATTGTCTAAGTGGGAAGGGTTTCAAGTACACCTGCTAATAGCCATGTCAATTTGCAATTGAGGTATCTTCAAGAACCTACATAGAAACACTTATATTTTTCTTAAATGGAGGAATTGAAAACAAAATATTTGTAAGTGGAATCATGATTTTGGAACAATAAATGAGTTTATTATGGATTTTTAATAAATGGGAGTATTAAAATATAATATTGTAAGTAGGTGATGCTATAAGCAGATAAGCCTATCTTTTCAACCAAAATACATTATATACATGCTTGCACTTGGTTAGAAGTCACATCATAAACCTATCCAAAAAATAGAATCTACCTACAACCCCACATGTCCATTGAGTTGTCATTATGTCTTTATTGGTAAAAGGATAAGAAGAAAGCAAATATAGATGAACCTCGTACGTTAACTGGGGAATAAAATTACATAGCCTACAAGCCCACGAGTCTTTTGAGTCATCATTGTATCTTTGCCGATGAAAAGACAAATAAAATTAGACTGACCTATTTGCCTTAAGCCAATGTAGTTTGAAGAGCGCTTTTGGACCTTATGAATTTTGTTTTGTTCAAGCTTTATGTGCCAATTTTAGAGGTTGCATATACACATGCTAGTCACTAATTGTATTTGAGACATGTAAAAAGACCAAAAAAATTACCTACTTTATTTTATTGAATTAATCATGAAAAGTGTACTTCATCATCCAATTAATATTCATTTTAGAAGTTTAAAAAGGATCTTATATTATATCGATGGAAGAAAGAAAAAATGATCCACATGAATCAATCATGTAGACACATTGGAGGATTTCAATTACTTATATAAACTTTCAAAAACAATCTTATTATCTTTTATCTTTTGATCAAGCATTTAGGGGTTAAAATTGTGAAACCACCCACGGGGACCAACTCATCCTATAGATCGGGGTGGATTGACTCCTCGCTCGGCCTTACTAGGGGTGCATGTATAAAAAAATCCCCCTATTTTGGGCTGTTCTAGGGTATACTCTTGACCTCCCCTGACTAATTTGGGGTCTTTGATTGCAAAAATGAATTAAAAATTTGCAAAAAAATTTATGTGCGGAAAATAAATAATTCCAGGGTTTGCCCGCAGGGCCGAGCGAGGGGGTCAGTTCACCCCGGCCATCCTACAAGGCGAACCGACTCATGCGGAACGCAACCCTGAAATATTCGTCGGACCGGGCCCTGTACCAAATACAAACCATATACAAAAGTTTCGTGTATGAATACAATACGAATACGTCGTCTCTCTCAACCCTGGTGGAGGTGTGTCTACGAAGCTCTTCAATATAAAGCTCCCGCAGCCAGCCAGCCAGCTCGCTCTTGCTGTGACGAAGCCACTTGGAAACATTGAGACCTATTCGTGATTATTACTTGTCCATGAGCACTATGGAAGAGTGCCTGGAGCTCCTACAGGGCACCAACGACGAGCAGCGTCTCGTTGGCCTGCTCCTCGCTACCAAAATCGTCCATGGCGACGACCTGCAAGCCGTGCGCCGTGTCTTTGATGCTATCGGATTCCCCTTCCTTAATCGCTTGCTCCGCACTGGTGAGTTAGTTTTATCTCGCTCTTTCATTTCAGGTCTCTGCCGACGTTTTGCGAAGTATTTTTTTTTGCAATTGATTGTGCGGAGAGCGGAGTTTGTTGATTTCGAGAGTGGATCTAACGATAAATGGAGGTAGCAGTGGCCACAATTGTGTGAAGTTTTGTCGGGATTGGCGGTATTTTGGCGTCCTGTCGTCGGTGTGGCTGTGAGAACAACAGAAATTGTTCATGAGACGTTTTGAGATAATTCTCACTCGAAGAAACTCCTTTTAGTTATTCGTTTTTGCAGTCGTGTCCTGTTTCAGTCTTGATGATCACTTAGGGTGGAGCCTCCTTCCGTTGGTTTCGTGTTAGGGAGCTTGATCAATGTGATCGTTAGGGTTTCGAGGTGATTTTTGTCATTTTTTCTATCAATTGAACAGCAGCACTGTCCTGTATGTCCTGTCTGTTGCTCGATCTGTCCGGTAGTTCTTAGTAATGTGATTGAAGCTTGTGGCCTGTTGAATTAACAGCATTGCCTTCAATGTAGCTCTGTGTGAGGGCTGCTGTATTGTAAAAACTTTCCGTTGTCACATGCATTTCTTCTACCTGCTTAAACAATGAGTTCTCCTGGTAATTACGGATCGGTAGTGATTTCTATTCGGTCTTTGGATTATAGTTACAGGAGGCATGCATTGATGACAGAAGCTCGCAGAGTCTGCATGCATTTCTAATCATTTGTTATTTCGAAGTTGTTCCAGTAAGTTTTTGCTACTACTGGCTGTAAAAAGTATCTGTGTGTATGCGCTTGTCTCCTTCTATAATTTTTATTTATCCCCCGCCCTTGTCTCCTCCAAATATGAAAGTTTATACTGAACTCTGAGTTGGCCATCGAGGATTTACGACTATCAGCCTGAGGTCCATTTTTTACATGGAACCATTTCAGTAGCCACCTGGTTGTTGGAAGTATGCGAGTTTCTAGTTTTGGTTCTTTCTCGCCGACAAGATATCGGACACTCTCGCATTGTGACAACCAAAGCGTAGCTGCGTACTCGAGTCATGAGTGCGACCAATTGCTGTTGATCATTAACAGTACTTTGACTGGATATCAGCTTTGTGGAGTGCCAGATTTTGTGAATGAGTGACGTTTGATTGCTTGTGTGCGAACTGAGAAAGATTATGTAATATACTTTAATGTGAAGGTTAAAGCTAACTGTAAGCTTGTGCAGCAAATTGTTTCTCCTTACGGGTGTCTCTGTGTGCGAGTTCCTCATGCTTTTGATTATTTTAATCTACTCTCCCGGATGCTGAATGGAGTATGGACCTGCTACTCATATGTGATGCAGGGACAGGGCAAGCCAGAGGAATCAGTGGAGAAACTGTTGGGCAATATGACAAAGAGCAGCAGCAGGCGTATTTGCACTTGGCTCTTGCTATTATTTCCGCATTTTGTCGGCTCCCAGAACTTGCAGCGATGGATGAGAGCATCAGTAAAGTTTCCATACTTGTTGAAACTTTATCAAGCAAGTATAATTTACCTCCCTCTTTTTGTCATCTCGACCTTTTGCTACGCTTTTCTGGAGAATATCGTGAAGAAGATTATTTGCTGACTCTAGTGAAAGAAGTTTGGAAGCCGCTCCTACACTGGGCCTAAGGAGTGATTAGAATCTGAACGTGTCTAGTTACATTTCCTCTCTGGGACGGAACGTCGAAGTGACTTGACAAGTGGTTGTCTGAGGGTTTTCCGTGTTATTTCCGTGCTGCCATGCCCTCCTTCTCTTGTTTGACAGTTCTTTCATTTTCTCCTACAACTCTTTCAATATAATATTTATTTGCTTGGAAGGTCTACTGGCAGAAGTTTCTGGTTTCCGTGCTGATAATTTTTGTGTACACTATGCTCAGGGAAGATGAAGTGGCCTTTGGAGACTGTCTGGAGAGCTTGCTTGCTATAGGCTCAGCAACAGAGAACGGGCGAGAGGCTCTATTGCAGAAGAAAGTATTGACGACAGTTGTACGTCGTTTGAGCGAAGCATCACCAGGTACTCTATCTTCATCTTGGATATTGTCACTCATAGACATTCGTGATTTCTTTGTGATTGTTGCAATGTTCCATCTTGGTTCCTTGGAATCTTATCCTTTCACATCTTTGGTTCTTTTGCTGTTTAGTCGCTAATTTTTCTGGGTTTTCTTTCATTCTCTATGTATATATAATCATGTCAGATTCTACATGCTATTTGTGCACATCTGACATGTCCAGTTGAAGCAGTGGCCCACTTGCCTTTATTTCACGGTTAGAATGTAAAATCATATTTTCTGTTGTTTTGCACGTTCAGATGCGACTTGGACACCTCTAGCTGTCAGGTTGATATTATTCATGTTTTCTACCACGAGTGCTGTACAGGAGATCATCGAATGTTCTAAAGAACTGGCTACTACGGTAACGCACATGCTTCTGGATCTGTTGTAGTTTGTCTGATAGTATGGGCTAGGTTGCCAGTATAATCACCGAATATGGAAACGCTCTATTAGAAATACGATCAGAGTTTCAAACTAGATATGCGAATCTCTTTGTTGTATTTCTTAGTTTCAATGCTGAGAGTTTTCGTGGATTCTTCTCAGGTTCCCATTGTAGCGAGGCAATTGGCTGTTCAGCAGGATTTCTTCAAGTTCGAAGCTTTGTCTCTTCTACACTATTTTCTGGCATCAACTTACTCGGTAATTGTTGTGCTTGGCCTTTCATGCGTCTCCACGTGCCTGTTATTCGACTATATTCTGTTTGTTGGCAAATTTTAGTACGGTGAGATCGTACTGTTTGTAGTAACACTTATACATGTTCTAAGGGTCATGTTGACTTCTTTTGATTTTGTCCTTATCGCTTTATGTACGTGCGTTGCAGACGCATATTCGGCTTGCTATACGGAATGCCACTCTAGGTTCAGATTGGCATACCAACATACGTTCAGGCCTTGGAGTTATTTTTAACAACCGCGTGGGTATGCTAAATCTCCTTAGCCTCTCCGTTACTCTTTCGGAAT
This sequence comes from Rhytidiadelphus loreus, assembly GCA_947034895.1. Lineage (NCBI taxonomy): Eukaryota > Viridiplantae > Streptophyta > Bryopsida > Hypnales > Hylocomiaceae > Rhytidiadelphus > Rhytidiadelphus loreus. The sequence goes on along the minus strand of OX344762.1, from coordinate 26,364,978 downwards.
ATGTTACTTACTATGACATTATTACAAAATATTCACAACTAAGAGATATACATACATTTACTATGACATGTAGGATATACAATAGCTTTCATAGCATGATCTTACCAATGATTTAAAATCTTCTGACATGTAGTTCTACACTGTTGTACAGTCGCAGAAAAGAAGCAGCTGACTTTGGAAGTCACAGAGGCTATTGTAGATATTATTGGAGAGTCTTGGCTGTTGGGACCTATGATTGTTCCAGAAGATCAGAAGCCTGTTCCATCAGACAGGTATTTTGAGTCTGGTTCCTTGATCTTTTCATGTACTTTGTATGTATTATAGACTTGGAAAATTCAATTCTTTTGTTATGCCAAATAAATTCGTAGTCATTTTCTTATTTGGTATGGATAGCAGATCATTTTGTGGTTTTCCATTCAAACTTTTAATTACGGCATATCTTGCGCTCTACATTTTTGCTAAGAGAGGGTAGTTTGCAAAAGCAGGTTCTTTATGCTTGTGGTTGAGACCGTGAGAATTGAGACTGCAGTCCTCTTGAATGAGGTTGCAAGGACAACATTTGATTCTGGAGGAGGTGAAACTGCTCCAGTTGCTGAATCTGCTGGCAAGCAGCAAGGATTGGCTACTTATTTTGCCCTCTTGGAACATGTCATCAATGTTGTAGTCGATCAGCAAGGTACATCTGGTTACCAGGTGATGTCTGTCTGGTCATATACACCTTGCTGAAGGTTGGTGTATCAGAGGATACCATTATCTGCATTTATAAAGAATACAGAAGTATTTGCACAAATTGTCATTCGAACCGTATATTCTACCTCCTTTGCACCTGGCATCTTCATGATATTTACTGGAGTAAATCGATATAATTTTTCAGATGCATCAGGGAAGCTGAAGGAGTCAACAATGAAAAAAGCATTCGCTGCCTTATCTGAGGTTGTGGGTTTGGTTCTTGAGTTTCTCGAGGATGCTCAGGTTGGTATTTTATAACCCGAGCTTTAACTATATCCATGCAAAGACAGCTCTCTTTGTTTGGCAGAAGCGGTCACGAGAATTCAAATATTTTACGCCTATAAACCAAGTTGCGGGGGAAGTTGGTAGACATACTGTAGTATTTAAAGGCACGCACATTTAATTTGCGCTGTCTTCACGTTATATTGCATTTATGTTATTTCAAATTGGAACGGCATCTTCTTATCTGTATGTTTTTTTACTTTTGGGTTTGTGCAGGAAAATAACATCACTTGTGGAGATTTGCTTCTGGGTACTGTTCGGTTGGTGGGAAGGTTAGTAACACGTCTATTTAATATCTCATAGGTTGTGTAGCCCGTCGAGAGGTTATCTTCGTATTTGGTTCAAGGTCACACTCCTTGAAACGTTCACCTTCTGCGAAGTTCCTCTTGCTGACATTAGTGTGATGAATCACTGTTATCGACTTGCGGCATCTCAGGTACTTGGCGGAAACTCCTCTTGCCCACCGAAATCGAGTGTATAAGTTGCTTGGCTTCTTGCTCTCTGTTACTAGAGAGGGACAAGATGGGTACGTTCACAACCTTCCATGAACGCCAACTGGTTTGATGTCGCCAATCTATGAGTCGGCTATCAGAAACAAAGTACTTCTGGAATCTTTTTGAGAATTAATTTCCTCGTTGAGTCTCTTAGATCATTATTACCTTCTCATTTTATGTGCATCCGAACAGTTGAATTTTGTCATTTATGGTCAAGCATGCATGTCTTTTTTTGAAAGACACAGAATACTTCTGTATTGCTGTAACTAGTTGCATGAGGACTGATAGCGCACTTACATTGAAGTGCACGAGGACTCCAATTGCAAAGGTTTCCACGGGCAAATACTGTGTCGTTTGCTTTTAATGGCACGACCCACTGTCATTATTGTGGGATGCATGTCACAACTGGAAAGATTCCTCTAATATTCCAACTGTCCATGTGACTGGATTGTTGATGAGAAACTTATTTTTATTGAGCTTCAATTATCCGTTTCGATTGCAGGACTTCGGAAGCAGTCTGCTTCATGTTACCAGCCTTATTACAGATTACCACAGAGCTTGATGGTTGCAAAGCTCTTGTTTACAGCGGAGGTCATAAGCAGGTCAGTTTCATATTTACAATCACTTGCTTTCTGTAATGAAGTCATGTTTTCTTTTGAAATGCTCATTTCCTGGGGTGCGGGTCACAATTTTGCGCTAATAATCGTAGGGGATGAACTTTATCTCTAATTTTGAGTTTATCCGCTAGAGATGTTTTCGTGTTTTCGGTCTTCCATACCCTCACTGGCATCGTTATCGTCTTGCAATGAATCCACTCCAGTTAACGATATCTGTAGGGTTTTTTAGATTCGTGTAAAGGCATATTGTAGTTGTTTTGAAGTCTGGATTTCTCTGAATTGTACTGGACCTTTGCCGCAGATTGTTCACTTTGTACGTGTAGCAACAGAAACAGGAGGACCGGAAGTGCGTGCCTCAATAGTCGATGCCTGTGATACGCTTTTGAACCTTCTTATCAAGGTACCACCTTTTATCGCACCATTTTTGGGGTATTTAGCTGCATCACTCTTCACCAAATTACCGTAGTCGTTTTGTCTTTAAGTTAATTTTGTGCGTGTGTATGTGTGTACACACACACACACACACACGTGCTGAAAACAAATCTAAATCCAGCTTCTATTTCTGGGGTTGAGATTACTTGTGGATGATTTCTTTTTTCATTTTCATAACAAAAATTCATATTCCTATGTACGGGTTGGCCTGCAGCAGAAGGATGGCTTAGGTGGTGCTATTAACGTCACAGACTTCGTCGGTGCGTTGCCATATGTAGCCAACTGGGCAGGTTTGCACCTTTTTTTTTTATCATTGACTTACCATTTTCACCATGAATGGTACTGCTTGTTTCTTGTATTTTTTTTTCGTATTTTTTTCATTTCGATTCTCGGGAAGGTATTAGAAACGAGTTTTGCCCAACTTCATCGCTCAAAGCTTGCATGAATTAGAATGATGAATGATAATTGAGTTGTATTATTTACATATTGTTTTACCTATGTTTGTTATTTTACTGGAAGTTTTGGCTGCCCTGGATTAGTGCAAGGAAAACAGGTGATGGAGTGTGCATTGGCGGCAAGTCTATGCACTATGGTTCTTGGCTTGACCAACGAAATTGCCCTTGCACAGTACCCAGGGTTTGGGCCTTCTGGTCTGCATGCTGTTTTTGCATTGGTATTGATGAACCTAGAGCGATGCCAAAGGGTGAGATTTCAATGTGATGTCTTTAGTATTTATTAATTGCAGATCGATGATTTTTAGCGAAATTGAAAGTTTTGTAGTCTGGAGCAACCGAGGTGCATCTAGAGCAACTGCAGCTCTTTGCATAAACTGTCGTATACTTGGGACTGAAGATTTCTTGAACTCTAATCTGGTGCAGGCAGAGAGGTTAGAGGAACCTGCTGAAGAGGAAGATTTGTGGGACATCACTGTTTCAGGTGCTTTTTCCAGGAAAATATAGGATTCAATCTATGCAACAAGATTATTCTTCCTCTAGATACTGATTTGGTTCATATGCATATGTATGCAGGATGGGCACAATGTATGCAGCGTTACCCTTCGTTTAAAAACATTATTAAGGGTTCAGCGTGGCTGCAACGTTTCTTGGGAAAGCGGTAAGACCTCTGATTTCGCATGCATTATACTTGGTTTTTTCCCTGGTTGAAGTGATTGAAGTTATTTCTTGGGAGTTTTCATGCACTGAATGTAGCTGTCTGATGTACAGCGTTAGGGAACATCCCATGATCTCTGAGGAGTTGGTGAATTTTTGCAGACCTATGACGGCAACAATGGAAGAAGTGACAAAAAACCCATCACTTCAGATGTTACTGGCAAGCATATTCGCGCCATGAGATGCATCGTCCCTGGTCGAGTATTGGCAGTGTAATGAGGAAAACAATTTACAGTTTCTGCTCACTACATTTTGTCTACAATTTAACTAGACACTGGAGTTTGTGTTACATACTACACATAACCCTTCAAACATTTGATCCTTATAGAGTTGTAAAGAAAGCAGTAGCAGTGCTGGAGTGCTGAGTAACCTTCATGTTACAGGCTCTTATGTTCAAACCAGATGATTATAGATTATACATTTCAGGGAGTTTCTGAATCGTTGACTGTGCTTCTGTGGGGGCGATGGACGCATGTTGAAGCTATGAACGTCATTTGGTGTAAATATTCATTGGTATATCAAAATTCTTCTCTGGACCTAGTTTAGTCCTTGCAATCAAGTTGCTGCTGTTGAAGTCTATATTTATTTTTAAGATACATGTGAAATCATCGGGTTATGCTGTCACTCTTTGCATTAGATTTCTTAACATTCCCCACTGAAGTCTATTACAGGACAGAGTAAACAAGCCAAGCTATGCCAACATGGTCGAGCCTGGACTTCTAAATTTTGAACGATACAATCATGTTGTCCCAAAGGTACTACTACCATTCTGATCGTTCATGAACTCCAAATCCAATCATTTACCAGTGAAAAAATATCCACGAGGCTACAATGAGGTAATGGGCATATATCACAACTGGCTGTAAGTAGAATTTTTTTGTGGATTGTCTGTAACAAATCAACAAAATGCCGAGTTGGAGCATGCGCACAGGTTTCTATACTAGTACACTGCAAAGGGCATAAGGCACCTCCACCTAAAACTGAGTGACCATACAAGTATCAGAGCATGGTTCGTAAGGTATTATTAACCCTGAAATGATGAACCTATGACAATGTCATTGAACTATAAAATCTCATTGTTTCCAATGTAAGTGTATGAGAATGAGGTTCTTTTACAGTTTCTTTTCAGAGATGAAAGTACCTGTCTGTTGTAAGCCAATTTCAGATTGTTTTTTGCAAATTTGAAATTATTCCAAATTTGAATTAAAAGTGAACAAAATTCATATCTAATAGAAAATTAGGTTACCAAATTTGAAGATTTCAGCATAGGTGTATATGTTAGTCAAGAATATTATAGCATGAACCAAAATGTCATGTCCTATATATTTAGATTGTGGTTTTAGACTCTCAACTTCAAACTAAAATAATTTATTTATTCTAGGGATATTTAATTTTTTTCAGAAGTATAGAAACTAGACTTGGAAAACTTCATTATCCCCTAAAGTCCGAAGGCCATTTTTTTGTCAAAAACCACTCAAAATTGCCATTTCTACTGCATTTGTTCAAAGAAAAAAAAACATTTTTTTTGGGAATTGCACTGTAGGATCTTGAACTTTACTTGTTTTAGATTATGTGGTAAAAATTTCATGAAGTTTGATTGTACAGATTGAGAGATATGAGCATTCAAAGTTGAAAAAACAAGTTTTTTTGAACACTAGACTGCAATTTTAGATGACTTTGATCGCTATTTTTGGAAAAAATGTGCACTATAGAATTTGAATTTAAAATTTATTGTGTTGAAGAATTGAGTTGGGAATCTAAGAAAAAAAATTCAAGAAATAAAAACTTGATTTTCATACTTCAAAAAATTGTCAAGTAGAAGTAGGTCCAAGATTGAAGGAGAAACTAAATTGTTAATAGCTCTTAGATGGGATTGAAATACAATAATCCCAACGGTGAGATTGTTCTATCAAGCAAACTTAACCTTTTCAAAAAAGATTTGAAAAGGTTTGAAAATTGCATTCTAAAATGAATCCTATAAGTTATTTTTTCAAAAAGATGCTTACATTGCCCAAAAAATAAGATTGTTCATAACTTTCACATCACTAATCAAAATGGAATGAATCAAAGCTTCAGATGTAGACAAAAACATAATCTTTGAGAAAAAAAAATTTTAAAATTTATTTTGAATTTTTGCAATATTTTTTGTGTTGCCCGCCGAGTTCAATTCTAGCCTTTTTGTGGTATAATGCTTCCAGGCACTGATTGAAATAAAAATTATATTCCCACAAAGCTTATCAACTTTTCTATCTTAAAAAAAAGTTTCAAAAAATTAGGGTAAAATTTCAGCTCATAGAAACCTGCCCGAATTCCAAATTGTCCTCCGAGTGGACAATGGGACTTTAGGGGTTATGATAGGTAAATTCAAAAGCAAAAGAACCATTTTGAAAGTCAAATTCAAGTTTGAAGAGGGAAAAAAAAATGCTAAATATAATACATGGTTATTTGGCTTCTGTAAACAACATATTGTAGAGAGTTAAATAATAACTACTATAATTTGAACTTAATTCAATGATGTGCATATTCTACTTATGAAGCATTATACAAAATATCGGATGAAAATTTGCATTTCTTTGTCACCTATCATTATTAACATTCATTAGTAGGAAAATAAAACATTCTAGTTGGTGTTGAACAAAGGTTAAATTGTCTTAATTGGTTGGATCTTGTTGGAAATTGAAGTAGGGTTCTAAATCATCTTTGCATGTATTTTTTTGGCACCCTCTTCATAAGCTATGAAATTTCAAAGTGTTGATTATAGGTGTACTTAGAAGGACTCATATGTAAATTTTAGGCATCAATTTGTAAGCAGCTAATATTGCAATAGGTTTATTATAGGCATTGTAGTTGAAACTTAAATTCTACCAACCACATAGGTAGCTATATTTTTTGTAAAGCCTTGTTGTAAAATTTGAGGCCATTGAATATAAAGTCGAAGTAATGAGGCTCTCTACAACATTGTAAAGCTAATGCTAGAGTTTTTTTCTATGAGATTTTTTAAAAAGGTACCTAGTAGGAATTTGTTTGAAATCATCCAAATAGATGGCACAAGAGATGAAAAGATTGGAAGAAAACTATTTTGTTGTATTTGGAACTCAATAGTAGGTGGTTGGTAGGCAATCGTGGTCTAAGAAGAAGTTTGAAAAGCTAAGTGGCCTTCATTGGTGGTACTTATGTTTTAATTGTCCTAATTTTTTTGCCTATGATCATTCCTAGTTGTTGGTGAATAATAGTTACTTCTTTTAAAGCTAAGAAATTTACCAAATACTAATAAATTATCTCAGTAACATAACATTATCAACCAATGTAAAGATCAATCTATGGATTGTCTTTAGCAATCAATGTAAGTAAGCTAGGGTGTTATATATTGGTTTTCATTGCTTAAATGCTTAAACCCTTTCTTCTATACATTCTCATAGTAATATATCCAGCTACAAGAGTTGACAAAAAATAAATTTGAAAAAATATGCTAGAATTTTAGGGATTTTCTTTTCAATTTTTTTTGGTATGGAGAAAATATGAATTTCAAATAAACATTTTTATTTTTAGCATTTGCCAAATTTGATTTATCAATTTTAATTAAATATTCAACATGAAACACCAACATACATGTATTTTGGGTGCTATGGAGGGTTGTGAGTTCCCAACTCAAAACCCGCCTGCACGGACCTAGCCAAGCGATTGCCAGGTCTGTTTTTTCAGAAAAAAATAAAATAAACTTTGTTTTTCATTTTAAGGACTTCTATTTTTTTTTTTTTTTTTTGAAAAAGAAAATCTGACACCGGAGTTCAAGAAGACCGGGAGAAACGAAGCTGGGAACAGGCCCAAAACGGCCTTCCAGTCCCCCCCAATCTCAACTAATAAGGGCCTTATTAGTTGGATACAATAGTCTAGTGCAAGATCTAATTGTTGGATATGCAAGAAAAATATTTTCTTACTTTTTTTGGCAATTTACACTTAGAATGGTAGTATTATAGTGGTTTTAATAGATAAAGACTTGAAACTTTAGAAGTTAATCTATTATAATCTACATTTGTCTAATTTTCATCTAAAAATCATCCAAATGTTCATGAAATAGATTTTGTAAAGAATTTCTTGCATTGACATGATTGCTTGTATTCTCCATCTCTTTGACCAATGTTTGGAGTGTGAAAATGGAGGATCCAAAACTTGACAAGAATTGGTAGGACCGGCACTCCGACAAACAACTAGTGTGCAAAAATAAAACATTAATGTGTAGTTGTTGGTTTCATGAAATCTTCAAATTTTAGCTGCTTGTCATTTTGAATCCAAGGCTAATACCAAGGTTGTTGAAGGTAGATATGTTTTTAGATAAGGCATGTATTGCTTAAGGGTTGGCTCATTGAGGGACTTAGAGTGCTTGGATAGGGTAGAGGCATGTATTGCTTTAGAATTGGTCATGACGGCCAAACCCTCAATTGTCACTTCAAACTTAGAGGGTTCTTTTTTGGTTTTGTACTTCATTATTAGGTTTTATAGACAATATTTCCTAAAAACAGTATTAAACTACAAATGATAAACAATACTTATTAATGTAGTGTTGTACCGTTACAAGCCCAGAGTACCTAAAACACTTCAATCTCTCACTTTTAGATGGATTAGGTGTTCTAAAAAAAAAATAGGTCTAGTTTGCAAGGTCAATCGCAAAATACTCTTCCTAGATTACAAGCTAACTCAACTCTACAATGCATGTGTCAAACAATTTGGCTAAAATAGGAGTACGAATATTTGATATGTTGTTAACCCCCATTAGGTTTAGAAATGCTCATGATAGATGAATTATAATTACCAATCATCCTTAGAAAAAAGAAGAAGTTATAAATTAGTTTTTTAGATCCAAACTTAAGTAATATGAAAGAAGACAAAACTATAGTATAAAGAAAAGTGTTTTCAAGATTAAAACATGCTAAGAGCCCAACACTAGAAGAAAATGAGGGGTTTTGCAACTACAGTATGCAACTCATTTTGTAGTTGCATAGGACGTTTGCAACTAGGTGACAATGTAGAGTCCGTAGTTGCAGTGGACAAGTCGCATTAGTTGCAGTCTAGTTGCAAGGTTTTTTGTCATCCAACACCATACAAAGAACTTCATCCTTGTGTGCAACTCGTTTGCAACTTGCTTGCAACTTGTAGATTTGTAAATTTTAAAATATAAATCTCAATGATTTGTAGATTTCAAATTTTCAGATCTACCTCCTTTCTAGATTTTAGAATTTCAGAACTACCTTTTTCTTAGATTTTTGAATTTCAAATCTACCTTTTTCTAGATTTCAAAATTTCAAATCTACCCTCTTCCTAGATTTCAAAATTTCAGATCTACCTTCTTCCTAGATTTCAAAATTCAATTTCCTAGATTATAAAATTTCTTGAATTTTAATTATTTTTTAAATTCTTATACACAAAATCTACAAATTGTAGAAACTCACAAATTATAGAAATCTTAGAATTATATCAAAAGAATTCATTACATAAGACTATAACAACTTACAAGTCTTATATGTTCAATCTAATGGTACTCTTTACAATTGATATGGGTCAATTGATATAACATGAATGGGAATGAACTTTGAAAGCAACTAAGAAACAACTAGAGTGCAACTAAGAAACAACTAGCGTACAACTAGGAAACAACTATGGTCATTTTACAGTTGCATAATAGTTGCATAGGACACTAGTTGTTTCCTAGTCTTTTTTTGCAACTACAGAATGGCTACTTTGCAACTAAAACAATGAATGAATGTTGTAAAACAATGACACAAAACAACTACATTAGATTTGGTGCAAATAGAGAGGAAACTAGTTGCATGACAGTTGCATAGGGCACTAGTTGCATAGTAGTTGGTTGTGCCGGACGTGTTTTTCTTCTAGTGCAATGGCACAATTGGTTCATCAAGATTCTACATTAGTCAATAGATTTATGATCCTTTTGATGTAGTAGAAGGTAACCATAAACAAAAAATTTCATGAAAAGTGAAAAGTAAGAATATAAGTATGCACTTAGTATATAAGAACTTCTATAGGTTACATGTAAAGTTTTGAATTTTTCTGAATTGCAAAAGTTAGATTTTGAGAAGGTCAATTGCTATAATTGACTTTGATAAATTCTTAGAAATTATCTAGGTTGTAGTATTAAAATTCCACTAAAAATTAGGGTAAATTTTTTATTATTAATAGAGAACCTTTATAAGTTTCAAGGCATTCCAAAACCAGCATGGACCCAAGCAAAAAACTTTGACAATTTTTGGTGAATTTTAAGCAACTTTTAAGCATTGATCAGAGTCATAGGAACATGTGACATCCAAACGAAACCAAAGAGAAGTCTTTTCATATTCCAAAAACCTCTTTAAACACACTAAGCTAGGGGAGGACACTCTCACTACATTTGGGGTACCCACGTGCGGCGGTGGAAAAAGTAAAACATGTAATTCACCTTGAATAAACTATAATTTCATTCTAAAATTTTGAGCTTTGTTTAACAATGACTAAAGGTTTCTATTGACAAAAAAATTCAATTCCAAATAACATAAGATATATTGTCTAGAAAGGGTTGAAAAATGAACTAAAATGGCATGTTCTCCAACTAAAACATTTATAGAGCTCACATGAAGATGACTATTGCATCAATATTCAACCAAAATAAACTTTCAATAGAAAGCTATTCTATATAATTTTTTTTTCATTTTTCAAATTTTTTTTCTTATATAATATAGAGGTGTGAAAGTTATTTTCAGCTTTACAGTGTATCTTTTTTCTTCAAAAATTTATAACTAATTACTATTAGCACAAAAAAATACCAATAATTCAAAACATAAACTTCTAAAGTAGTAAAATCTATCCATAATTTTTTTTTTGAAAAAGAAATTAAATTTTAAGGTGTATTACTTGTTTTACTTTTTCCGCCGCACGTAGGTTGCTATAACATAGGGAGTGTCCTCCCCGGGACACTAAGTCAAAATTCTTGAAAATTATAAATTCCTTCATTTGGAATTTATGGTTCTTTATTTTTACAATTCAATGACTTTTACGGGTCCGAATAACCTTAAAAAAAGAAAGCAAAGTGTCTTTCAATCCAATTTGGACCTTTTGAAGCCAAAGGTGCAATTTGTTTGTCATATGGAGCTTTTCTTCAAATGTTAAAGTTTAGTGTAGCACTAAATTTGATTTTTTTTAGTAATATGTAGTCAAATACTAAAAATATCGGGTTTAAACAAGGGAGGAGGCCTTGAGGCAAAGTATAAAAGGCTTCCTTTTCTCTCCCCAAACCATTATGCCTTTCTAATATTGTGTCTTGCCTTTTAGTTCATTTAGTTTGATTTTTGGTCAATTTGGCTAATTTGTGTTCTCCTGGGGTGCACTTAGTCTACTACAACAAACCACGTGCGAACAAGTGGTTTCTAATAAACTATAATTTCAATCTAAAATTTTGACCATTGTATAATAATGACTATAGATTTCTATTGCCAAAATTTTCATCTCAAATCAAATATGAAATGATTTCTAGAAGAGGTTGAAAATGAACTAAAATGGCATGTTTTTCAACTCAAATAATTATAGAGAACACATTTAGATGACCCTTGAATCAATATTCAACTCAAAATGAGCTTTCAATAGAGAGTTGTTTTTAAGAATTTTTTGTTCATTTTTTAGAATTTTTTTTCTTATATAATATAGGGGTGAGAAAGACTGAAAGTTATTTTTCAGTTCTACAGTGTATTTTTTTACTTCAAAAATTTGTAACTAATTATTATTAACAAAAAAAAATATCAATAATTCAAAACATAAACTTTCAAAGTAGAAAAATCTATTCATAATTTTCTTATTTTATTTTATTTAAAATTCAAAAAGTATATAGGAGGTCCAAAGTTTTGTTCGCAAGTGGTTTCAAATGGACACTCTAAATGACCCCCCGAGTTTGTGTTAACTTGGTGTTTTTCAAGCACTTTTGTTCATTTTGTAGTAATTTTGAGTACATTCTTTGCAGGATGTGGGGGTTCCTTCAAACATTGCCACTATCTTCTAGTTTAATATTTTATGGTTCACTAACATTTTTGTTTTTGTGGGATTTTTTAATTTAAAATTTGAGTCAAGTATTAATTCTAAAAAAATTCAGCCAAATCTCGGCAATGTTGATAGGAGAAATTCTTTAGAGAGTCACATTATCTTGTATTTGTTACTTTTGCATGAGCTCCTTGTGTACAAATCTCAATGCTTTGAGAATTTTCCCTTGAGCCCAGGCCAAAGCCTTGACATGCAAAATCATGGTTCATATCAAAGTTTTCCTACATCTTCTACATGTTTTTTTGTTCCATTCCTAAAATAATGGTGAGGCTTTGACTTTGCATATAGTACTTTGACTTTAGTCACTACCCCCAATTCCTCTTCCTCTCTCCAATTTCCACCTACCTCATAGATAGAAGCCCAAGTACGTTTCCTGCAAAAACTTATCAAAACAAACATAGCAAGCAAGTTAAAAAGAAACCAAATTTGTATAGTTAAAGCCATCTAGGTAAAAAATCCCATTGTGGTCAAAATTAGGAGTTTGCCCTCATGCCATTACTAAATTTTTTTTCTTAAAATTCCCACATATAGACAAGTGTAAGAAAAAGTGAGAGCAATTGAAACTATATTTTTTCAACAAAGTATAAATTTGCTATGAATTTTTGAAGTGTTCAGCCCATCATGGCCTAAAAAAGTCTCTCTAAACTACCCCATAACCAACAAAATCAATATCCATAATGCTCATCTTACACACCTAAAGTAATCACAATAATTTTTAATGTAGAAGGCTCTTGAGAAGGCTTAAGAAAATCATTTCGTATTATGAAATTACACTCAAAAGTTCAAGAGGTTCCTAATGAGGTCACTAATCACTCTATTATTGTCATGTAAGACATTGATTGTGGTCCAAATCTCATTTATTGAAAAAAATTCATATTGGGATCATTCCCTAGGTGTCCACTATGGGGGCTTTTAACCGCAATGGGTTGTTCTACCTTAACCGCTAGAGTTCTCTAACTATGTTTCACCAAAAAACACTTAAAATGGGCTGTTTTGATGGCAAATCAGCCTCCCCACCACAAATGGTGCATGAAATCTTGTTGCATTTTACCATGAGATCTGGTGGTAGAATATTGCATTATTTTGTAATAAAATAAAAAAAGATTTTGACTGCATAGATTGTGAGATTATAGGATTTGAACTTGAAAATAAATAAATTTGGAGGCATTCAAATTTCGACTAGCTATCATTTGGAGAGTGTTTTGCAAAAGTTTATTTTATTTTATTTCTTGAACTTTTCTTTCTTTTTGTGACAAAGTTGGGCATGTGTTCAAGAAAATCATAACATTTCAAATTGGGGAACATGTATAAAAAAATTTCAATAGGGAACTAGTATCAAGTCACTACAAACAAGTTATTGGTCATTAAGTCACCATAAACAAGTTACCATTAAGTCATCATAAACAAGTTACCATTTAGGTCACATAAGTAACCATAAACCAATTATCATGTATAGTAGAACCACCCATAGTTGACCACTTAAGCAATTTTGAACATGTTTTGGAGCAATCTAGGGAGCAATATAAGCCAATGTAAATTTACCACCCTATAGAAAAATAGAAATGAGGGGCATTGCCAATTTTTTGTGATTTTTTTCCTTGAATTCAAATCACTACTAATTTTGGAAGCCAAAAGTTTGCCTCAAACCATATTCAATATATAGAGTCTTCCAATTCGGATAATTCCAGAACTACTTTTCCACTCACTACTTCCTACTTTCTTGCTTACTACATCAAAATATGTATCATAACCTTATAGTCCCAAACTTGCAAAGGAGAAAGAATTACATTCCAAACTTTGGTTGGAAACCCATTTTAGCCTTGGTGAAAAATAGTTGCACCCTACAAGTTGTGTATAGATCCTTAATTGACAATGGGTGGTTCTACCACAAATTACATAAGTCACCATATCAAATCAGTATATTAATTTTGTACAATAAATTAGTGGCCATCTAGATCACCTCAATTAATAAGTCATGTCATCCATCTCTCATCATCCAACTCATATAGCTCTCATCATTGGTCTCTCTCATTGTAGTTGATAGAAGCTATTAATAGATAGAAGTGAGTTGGTGGAAGATTGTCATAGTTCTAAAGTACAATATATTCCATTGGTATTTCTACTATTGAAAATAAAACTCATAAGGGATAGGTATTGAAATTCAAAGGGTACTCAAATTCAAACGCTAAGTATTGAAATTGAAGTGAAAGCTTTAGAATTCAAGGGAGAGCTCTAGATGGATGTTAGAAACAGAACAAAATATATATTAATATGAGTTGAAAGCTTGCATGAAGCTAAGTTTTTTTGAATAATAGCTAGTTGAATATAGGATGAAGCCACGTAAGTCCACAAGGAAATTGTTCTCCAAAGTCCATTCAATGCAAAAGTCCACCATTTGAGTTTCTTATGTCAGTTTGATATCAAAGGCACATGTTCTTGTTTCTCTTGAGATTTAATAGTGTTTAGAATTAAAAGTCAACTCTCTCCCTTTAGAAGAAAGAAAGAAAATAAAAAGAGGGAAAGAAAACAAGAAAATAGTTGAGAGAAAAGTCAAAGAGAAAACAATAGAAAATAAAATAGGTTGAGAAATAGAATAGAATATAGTTTGGATTTACACATCTCATTGTAAAAGTTGCTAATTAAGCAATATACAAAGAACAATAAAAACAACAAAAATGGAACAAGATGGCCCGGCATATGTGATCGTGATATGTGTATTGGAGAATGGAAACGTTGTAGAGATGGACTTCAAAGTAAGTGCTTAACTTCAACATATTGTTTTCTTCCTTTTCATATAAATCATTGGTTAATTAAAAACTAGATTCTCTAATCAGACCCTTAAAAGTCTACCCAATCAAAAATTTGGATTCAAATTACCTTATATAATCTTTAGAGGTTTCTAGAACTATCTTATAATTAGAGAATGTAGAAAAACTCAAAAAGATAGAATAGGATGAAGCTAGATTGTTAAAAAGGCTAGTTTGGGATGAAAAGAACCAAAATTCATTTGATTAAAGTCAAAAGGGAACATCAAAATTTAGATATAATTTAGAATCGAGCCCTGAAAGAAAAGTCTAGTTTGAAGTTGTAGGTTAGTAGAAAACACTAGATGAAATTTCATAAGATGAATTATAGGTAGAACTTCATCTGTCCATAACTTTTAACTAGGAAAGTCCATACAGTAGCCTACCACGTGAAGCAACTAAATTTCCAAAGTAGAAACTTTAAATCAAAAGTTTAGAGCTAATCATTAAGGTAGATATCTAAATCACACCTTTAAGTTCACTAAACCTTAAAATCTTATTCAAATTACCACAAATAATCCTTATAGATTTTTAGAACCATTCTATACTTAGAAAATAGATTAAAAAACACACACACCAAGAAAATAGAGTAGGATGAAGTTTGGTCATCAAAAGGGCAAATTTTAAATGAAAAGAACTAAGATTGATTTGATTAGAGTCAAAAATGAACCTCAAAATTTAGGCACAATTAATTTATAACCAAAAAACTAAAGTAAAAGTCAATTTGGAGTTGTAGGTTTGTAGAAAGGATTGGATCAAGTTTTGTAGGGTGATTTATAGATAGAACTTCATCCATCTAAACTTTTGCTAAGAAGGTCCAATTACAAAGTATATTACCATTTTGAAAAGTTAGGGAATTTAATAATGTACAATTTAATCTAACAAAAAAATTTAAGGGAGATACTTTGATTTAGAGGACCAAAATTTTGGCCTAGATTGGCCTGAAAGCCCTAAAATTCTAACTTTTGCAGTTTTTATCTATTTAGTGGAAATTTGGAGCAGTTAGAGCTTATAGTTAGAAAATGCTTGTCCATTGCTTGAAAGGTCAATTGGATAACGTTTTGAAACCCAAATCTTAGGATTTAGAGTTAACAACATAGAACTTGGTTGTGCCCAATTTATCTCAAGGGTGGAGATAAAATGCTCACACCCTTGCTCTGTTGTTTGTGTTTGCTAGATGTAATGAAATTTAGAGTTTAGTTTCAAAACCAATATGCCTTTGAAAGAGGAGGATTGCAGCCTCTGTAGCTTTGAAGTTCAAAGAAAGCGTCTGGTGAGAATTTGATATTAGAGGAAATGAACGAGGAGATTTTGATAAGGAGAGGATGCAACCGGTGCCCTTGGAAAAAAAACCCGGCTCCTTCTTACAAAGAGCGCGCAACGCTGTCCCTCACTCCCTCATTGTGTGTGAAACACTGTCGCAGTTCTGATCAGATTATTGCATTGACTTGCCTGCATCAGTCGCCATGAATTTCAGGGTACGACGATGCAATTTGGAACATGCCACTTCCAAGTTTCTAAACTGAAGCTTCGGAATACAAGAATCCATCAACTGCAATTCTAGTCAACCAGAGTTTACTCCATGTTCAAAAGCAAGTCAAACTACTCGTCCAAGCGACGTACGTACATTCAACTCATTCAAAGCTTGGAAGAAGAAACAGCTCACGGCGACCGCAGGTGAAGAATTGCGTTAGTGCCATTTGTGTTGCTCCATTTCTTATGCTTATGCTCAACCACAGCCCATCTCTCAAACCCTAAATTCAAAAATGATTCCAATTCTAGCTCAATACAATCTAACGATCGTAAACAGACACCATGATTCTGGCAATTGTCACAGAATCTCACAGAAAACACACACTCCGAATCAATTAGGTCAAACGTAAATACCTCTGCACGTAATGACCTTGTCAATGGTGCTCTCGGGCTTCGTAGTTGCCATACCTCAAACTCTACAACGAATCGAGAAGCTCTTGATCTAGCTAGATGCAGAACTAAAATCCTCTCTCACAACACAATGCCAAACAAAGTGGCGCAGAATCAAATAGCGCCACCTCAATCGATTCTCGACAGGTGTTGTGAAGCTGCTGTGGCGTGGGAATCCAAAGGGGAGTTCGTTGTACAGGATGTGCAAGTGGATCCCCCTCAAGCCATGGAGGTTCGCATTCAAGTGACGCACTCATCTCTGTGTCGCAGTGATGTCTTCTTTTGGGCGAATGAGGCTGCCCATTGCCCCCTGCTGAGAACATCGTCTTGTGTTTTTTTGCTCACTCGAAGTTACATTGGCACAATTTTTTTTCCCAGCAGTCTTACATGAATGTGCATGTGATTGTGAATCGGAGTTTTTTTGAAGAAGCTACAACCAGTGTGTCAATGTGAAATCAACCAAGCGAAAGTGTGGAAAATTTTGAGCTGAATTCAAGTGTTGGTTTTGTGGGAGCAGGGTCTTGGGCACACGTTTCCGCGTATCTTTGGACATGAAGCCGCTGGGTAAGTTTGAAGTCATCTTGCTTTTAAGTCATTGGTCTCCCACAATCCCAACCTTGTTGTCAAAGTTACAATGGAAAGCAGTTTTGGGTTTTAGTATATTCAGAACGTAGGAAATGTTTCTATGTGAAATCCGGAAAGCTGCTTCGAATATCACGAGTTCACAAGTAACCAAAAACAATACTCTCATGAAAACACTTCAGTTCTTTGCAATTGCGATCCGTGTGAAGTTTTTATTGCTTCAAGTAAGTGAAAACACTTGGGCTCTTTGGATTCGCGGTTGTTGAAGTGAGAATGGTCTGCTCTTCTCTCAATTTGAAAATTGCGGGATCACGAGCTACCAAGAGATTTTTCTTTGATGCGAGGAGTTTTACACTTAGGAGAGATCTTCATTTGAAATTAGACTCGAAAACCTACAAAAAATGGATATCGCGGTTGTTCATTTATTTATTTGTTCTAGCAATTTGTATCGGTTTATGCTACGTTTCAACTATGTATTAATCCTGCCCTGGTAATTGTGTCTACCAAGCCGGTACCTTACGGAAGTGTGGTTTGTCGCAGGATTGTTGAAAGTGTGGGTGAGGGAATTACCGATCTCAAACCTGGAGATCATGTCATTCCCGGTGTCGCTACAAACAGGGATGAAGAGCGTCGGCAAGTCACGGTTTTCTGTGCAAGGCAAGCCGGTCTTCAGATTCTTGGGTTCCACGTTCAGCGAATACACAGTAGTGGAGTACGCCTACGTTGTGAAAATTAACCCAGTTGCTCCTCTGGACAAGGTCTGCTTGTTGAGCTGTGGAGTTACCGCAGGTTTGACTACCCTCTAGCTCTTCTTCAACTGTTGCATTGAATGAACAAATTATAGATCATGACATGTTTGCCAGGGTATCATATCGTGGTCTTTGGGATCTGATTGGCAACTCTGACTTGGAGCAATTTCGCCGGATATTGAGGTGGATTATGGTTTTTGTGACAGGCATAGGGCTGTGGGGAAGATAGCGCAAATGGAACCAGGAGCTACTGTTGCTGTGTTTGGTCTCGGCACTGTAGGACTTTCTGTGAGTTATATTCCATCTGACTTGTTCATAAATGGGAAAATCTCAATTTCCAGTTCTAATCGAAAAATGAAATTGGTTTGACAGTTAGATGTTCTTTAAATTTAGAAGTCTTTGTAACAACTATAACCGAGTGATTACTTCTCCTAGGACTTCTGGGGATAAATTATCCCTTCCCAAGATCTCTTGCAACAGGATTTTTATAGCCATGAACATCTCACTACACTCTTAAGTCTATCTAGTATCGCCATTTTATTTTGAGTTTGTTTACACTGCACCAATCATTTTGCTTTCACCTCTGTAGAATCTAATGACTTGACTTGGACGACAACACTATCCACACTTCTTTGCTTCAATGAAAGGTAGAACATCCACCTTATTTTGGAGCCTGCACTACGGTGGGTTCCAAAATATGGGAGGCTAAGGGACCCTGCTAGAACTGTTTAACAATGTGATGTACTTATCTGCTTTAAAAAAATAAGTTTTAAGGGTGGACGTGTCAACCTTGCAGGTTGTGAAAGAGGCAAAGTCCCAAGGCGCTTCCCGCATAATTGGAGTTGATAGTAATGCCAGCAAGTCAGAGGAAGGTATGTTACTGATCCTAAACCCTCATTTTCATTGGCAGAAGATTCATCCTGAAGGTGTGGACATTTGGAGCTAATGTCAAACAACTTTCGGATTGTTGTATGCGACTACGTTGGAGATTCCATCTAAGTTGATGAATGGTATGTGGGTGTTGCAGGTAAGAAATTCGGAATTACAGACTTCTTAAATCCCAACAGTTTAAACAAGCCTGTTGACGAGGTAATGTCATACTCTTCATCGGTGTTTCCACTCGTACTGTTGTAGGATATGCAAATATTGAAACCCAGAAAATCTCTGAAGTCACATGCATTCTCCATTGACGTCCACACTGTCCAGAATCATTTAACCCTTACGTGAAGTTGAAACAACTATTAGAAAACTTCAATGAAGGTAACAACCTGCATTCTATTCATTTCAATAGAATGAAGAAATTACAACCTTAATTTTTCAAATGATAGCAATCGACGTTTTGAAAAGGTACAAAAATTGACTATTAGTTTCCTATTTGGGGCACTTTGGAGTTTAGGGGTGACTTATTATATTTAAGAGCAGGAGATTTTCTGAATGTTTCCTTGTGTGTCGAGCAGGTGATACGAGAACTGACCCTTTGCGTTTGAGTGTGTTGGCAACCCAAATGTGATGGCCACCGCGTTTGAAAGCTGCCAAGATGTAAAGCTTCTCCCTCCTTTTCACCTTGCTCTATGGCGACAAATTTTGTATTAAAAACTGAACCTCATCTTGTATTGGCATGCTTTTCACTTATAGTTCTCTTAATATTCTATCCTCAGAAAAAGTTTCCGAAGCTTACTGATACTATGATTAATACTTGGAATGGGGGTCAGGGCTGGAGAACAACGATCGTCATTGGCGTTGCAGGGCGTGCTACTGTCACCATTCCTACACGCTATTTGTTAACTGGCCGTTGCATGAAAGGCACTCTGTATGGAGGGGGGAATGCTGTCGCATGAGCGTAGAGCGTGGATTATAAACTAAATTCTGAAAAAATTATAAGTTCATAAAAAGAAAAACCTATGACCGTGCTTAGATGAGACCTAAGACCATGCAAGAAATTGAAATATATGGTAGAAGAATAATATGCTAAAATTTAAAATTTGTTTATGCAAAACAAGAGAATAGTTTTTTCTCCCTTATTGAAAATATCATAATTTAATAAGCCAAGTAAAATCATATTTTTTATAGCAATATAATTATGCATTACATGCATAAGTGAATATAAATTTGCAATGACAATAATTTCAATTTGGTGGTCATTAAAGAATTGAATTAAATAAAATGGAACAAGCAAATTAAAAATATTCATAATATATAATATAAAAACCATATTCATTTTAGAAAGACTTTTTACAGTCTTTTATTTTATCTTTGATTTAAAGATAAAATACTTTTTCTCATTACTAGTATTTATTTATATAGACAACACCACGAACTTCTTGAATTTCATTTTTGAATCAGTATTTTAGCATAAGTTTGGGTGGAATTCAATTATAAATTCCTTAAATGAATTTATAATACTACTAGTTGCCTCCTAATCTACGAGAAGTCTGAATATAATGAATATGACCTCATAGATAGTTTTGAACATTACTATAGAAACTAGTTTACGATAAATTTGGGTCACATTAAGCCTGTGTAAAATCAATTATAGTTTAAGGAAATGAAACTTTTTATGATTTAATGTAATTTCTTGGTAGTCAAGAAAACGAATTTTTCATATAATCTAAGAAGATCTAAAGAAGATGCAATCATGGTTGAAATATAAAACCAGTTAAAATGTAAACATCAATTGAAATAATTGTACAATTTGTTTAGATATTGTAAACCATTTTGTAGAACATGAGTGTGACATTTAAAACTAGAAATTGAAATTATTACAAAAATTAAATATTATAATAGGGGACAAACCTTTTAGTACATTATTAACATAATCAAAAACATATTTGCAGTTCAGTGATGGACTTTGACAAAGAAATTGAAAACCAAGAAGTCGGTGGCCCTTTTAGTCTCACCGATCAAATTAAAGTAGAAAATGATACCCAGAAAATGTGTAGAACATGCTAGAGATTTTAATCCCTACACTACTCACAATGAACATCATCATCACAATCTGCTGCGTCATCTACTAATTGAAGAACTCTTTTGTCGCCACGAAATTTACAAGAGCTAGAAAGAATAGGAGGTGCCCTAACAAATTCTTCTGCTACATCACGAGCATAAACTGGTAATAGGAAAGTTTTAGGGGGACTATTCACTATTTTCTTCCTTGCAGATTGAAGAATAGAGGTCCTTGAAGAAACTGTAGTCATTGTTGAGCTGCATCGTATCAAAATATGAAGATAATTAGTTGGTGAAAGATACTAAAACAATAATAAGTATGGGGGATCAATTTTCAAAGTAACAATTGTATATAAAAAAGAATGAAAGGACTTACGTACAGAATAAGTTTGTAGCTTCAACTACTGGTACTTCGGAATTTGATTAAGCATCTTCATCCGAGCTAGTAATATCTTCATTGATCCGTTGCCGCTTCGAAACTGGGGTTGATTTCTCAATAATAAGGGGTTGTAGAAGAGCATCGAAAATCAATGTATCTTCTTCAAAGGCTACAATGTGACGGCCTGACCTACGACAAGCATGAATAGAGGAACCTGGAATTCATGAATTCAGAAATTAGATATAACTGATGAACTTCCAAAGACAAAATTAGATGAATTGAAAACAATAAATTAGATGAAGTCACCAAAATAAACAAACAATAAAACAAAAATTTGATGAATTGAAACAATTGATAAGGAAAGAAGTAGCTAATGTAACTCATACCAATATATATCAAGAAGGATGAAAATTAAATGCAAAGAATTTTAAACCTGTGGATGCTGAGCAATCGAACACCACATCGCCTATTATTGAAAAAGATTCAACAAGAATCTGCATTAGACCGGAATCTTTCTCTCGCGAACCTCGCCAAGGAACATTGCCGTGAAGAAGCTGTGACTCTTTTGTCACCATGTTGTGTAGCACATCATCGAAGTTGACATCAATGCCAGCTGTATCCAAATGTGGTACCATCTGGATTTTGAAACGAGAACAATGGACGTCATCAAAGTTCCTTACAAGTAGTTGAATACCAAAAATGAGAGTCTGCATAGAACAATGTCCGAGACATCAGAATCATATGCATTGAGAGTAAGATAAACAATAAAAATAAATAAATGTTGATTATAGGGAAAAAAGGATTTACATACCGTCTTTGATGAATCACGAGGGTGGGTTAAATGAAGACGATTGATACCAGTCCATTTGCGATAAACTTTGAAGTGAAATGCTCGACAGAATCCTTTCAAGTCTGATTTTACTTGACTCGAATCGGAATGAAAGATTAGTAAAGCTCCGTCGTCGTGCAAATGACTTCTAGCGAAATCAAAAATAGACTTCAGGAAATTCGAATGAAGAATGTTCCACGGTGGAACAACAGATGTAGGATTTGATACCCCTGGGACAGGAAGATCCTCGGGAATATTGAAAATCAGTAGATCGACAGCTCGAGAATGGGAAACATTGCCTTTGAAAAATCTTTTTTTATCTCTCTTGTGCTGTTCAAAAACAAGAATTAGAAAGGAGAACAACTTTGTAAAAGTCAAAAGAACTAGTAAGAATATATTGAAGCAAATGGAAGATGAAATCTGAGATCTACCTTGTCAAGAAAGATTGAAGTTCGTTCCACCCCGAAGGAAATGATCCATGTTGAATACGGTGGTCAAGAAGTGAGTGCAAAGATCCATTAAAAATAAAACTATCCACTTCTGGTAATGGCGAATCAATTGTCAGTGGCATTGGTACATGGCCTAGTGAAAGACGAGAGATTGTAAGATCGATAGAGGAACTATCTCGCTTACGTGTGCCTTCTGTTGGAGAAGCTGAAGAAATTTGAGTGCCATCTCCACCAGATCCACCAATTATGGGCAAATGTTTCGGTGCCTTACCTGTAGCCTTAATTGTGGCAACTACTTCAACAGCCTGGGCCTTGACATTGGCCACCAAACCAGCTTTAGACGCTTTTTCTGCTTTTCTGAGTTCACCTTTAATCTTTTTTGCCTCCGCCTTTTCAGCAGCTCGCTGCATTTGTTTCATAGCTTTAATCTTGTCTTTCTCATTCAAATGAGAAACATCGAGAGTAAGATCCTGCTCTGTAAGGGTTTCAAGATCAATTGGATTTGGAGGACGACTGTCTCCTAATCCCTTCTTTGCATCTTCAATTGCTTTCTTCTTGGATTCTTCTTGTTGAGGGCAGAAACTTCCTCCACAATCTAAGTACCAACAACCAGCATTGAGGTGTAGGACACCCCATGATCGTATCAAACCAGGTGAGTACATGCATTGTTCCATGGATGTCTTATCGACCCACGCTTGAAAGAAACCCGGAAGCTGATCCCGTGCCATGGCATCCTTGAGTACCAATTCGAACATGAAGTATCTGCCAATATTGATAAAAAAAAGTAGTGAGATAAAAAAATGAAAATGTAGGAAAAAGACAATAATTGACAGAATTATATGCTCAGTAAATGTATTGTACCTGTAAAGAACACGCTTCACAATGCGTGATGTATAACTATACGAACTAAATGCTTTAGTTCGTGAATACGAATCTTTGCCTCGAAACAAAGACGAGAATCCGTGCGCCCAAATGCGAACACGCCAGTACTCTACGAATTCGGCCGGAGACAATGGTAGCTTGGAAGGATCTACTAAAACGCTAACGCCTTCTTCTGTTTGTAGACTCTCATACTCGGTGCAGAATGCTTCCTCCAGCTAAAGAAAAAAAAATCAATTTAGTGAATATTGCATAATAATATTAGTTAAATTACCAAAAATTATGAAGTGAACTTTGAGTACATTACAAAAGAATTCCATAATGGCAAAAGACACTTACAGATCCCCCAAAACAAGCTTTGTTTAGCCAGGACTCGAAGTCCTTATCCGAGAATGGTTTGCTGGGAAAATGGGCAACCTTTCTTGTTTCAGTACCAGAATTCCACCAACACAAACATCTCACTTTAAAGAAAACAGGAGCCACAGATGTTGCTAGCAATTGAAGCTTGTCCAATGTCATCTCAGGTTTTGAATTCTTGCTCTAATGTAGGGTGACCTTCACAAAAAACAATAAATACAATTCAATCCAAAACAAATTGATGCAGAAACATATTTTATCACCATTGCTTAATTGGCCAAAGTAATAAAACAAATCACTTCAAATACAATTCAGAATGATGGATAAATTATGAAATTCTACCTGAGCCAGAAACTCATCACCAAGTGCTGGATGCGCAACTGCTAACCATTTGGAGAATTGGCCTTTGTAACTATTTGTCTTCAACTTTGCTGCTTCAAGCATAACACTCGTGATTTCTTCGTCAGTCCTCGAAATTGATGGATCTTCCCCCAATAATGTTCTAACTGCAACATCTGCAGCATCAGCAATTTCTTGCTGCACATATAAACATCACGTTTAGGAAGGATATAAAGATATATTTTATGAGCTTAAAAATAAAATAAATTTTTTTATTTGAAACTATAGAAGTAAAAAACGTCTTTACTCACCCGCCATAAAAATGAAATGAACACGTCTTTTGTGAGAGGATACCAACTTTTTCCTCTTGCAGGGTTTCGCAAACATTTAATGTACTCCCTATCAAGGAGAATGTCTTTGAAACTCTCCAAGCTTTGTGTACCTGTAGCTCGAATCCTATACAAAGTATGCACTAGGTTCGTCTTCATGTGGCTGTTTTCATTGGACCTATAAAACATTCAAAATATAAGATAATGAACCATACCATAATTATCGACAAAGAGAAGAAAATGGAAATAACATGAAAAGGTACTTACTTGTTGATATCATGCATGGCATGTAAGAGTAGCCCAATTCTTCCTGTAGGGTCCAAACAAATGCTATCCACCGAAATGTGCCAATTTGGGTCCTCTTTATGAACTCGATCTATGAAGCCAGTCCACGCTTGAAATCTGTGATTCCCGTCACAGATGAAAAACATTTTTCCCACCAAATGATGGTGATTCTTGCTTTGCCGTAGTCTATCATCAAAACGATCACTCTCCAATTTCCACAAAGGACTCATTTTGGTTTTATGATCATCGGTCATAGCTTGAATTATACCATTCTCGTTGCACACTGAAACATAAAAAACACTTGAACCAGGTCTATAACCATGTGTAAAATCAGCCTCTAGCTTCTTGATGTCGGAGTCCAATGACGGGCGGACAATGGGCATTGGAATCAAACGGCAAAGCGGAATCGAAAACCGGGATTCGTCCTTTGGTAATATTCTCATTGCCTCAATACTTGCAATGGAATTCACCTTCTGTGATTGACGCAACTCGTGTTCCGTTTGCTTCGGCTCTTCAAGATTGTCATTCTCTGGATCACTTTCCGGAACTGCCTCTTCGCTTTCTGGAAATGCTTCTTCAGATTGGACAACGTCCTCGGTATCAATTACCATTGGAACCTGAAACAAACAAACACAAACATATAAGTAATGTTTTGAATTCCTTTTTGTAATGGATTGTCTTGTGAGTAATCACTATTGGCTTACTTGGCTGCCGGATGCGTCGCTGACTGTTGCATGCATTTGAGAACGGAGCACTCTTCTTGGATATTCCATGACTCTCGAGAGAAAAAATGTCTCAAAACCCTACATCAGAGACAAGGCAAAGGACAAAGACAAATTAATTCCAATGCAATTTTAATTGATGTTCATTAATAATAAGTAGCCATTGCTAAATTTATATGACAACTAGAAAATGCTAAATTGATTGAAATTGATCCAATCGGTGCCGACTACATTGCAAACATCCGAGGAGGTTAGCCAACGGTACAGAAAACAACTGATTGGTCACTATTGATATCATTAATTATTTTATTCCAAGCGGAGATTAGTCATACAAGTTGCCTTCTCTTCAATGTTTTTTGCCACCCTAGTACTAATCGAACAGTCTTTGGGTGGATGAAAAAAAAATCAATAACAAAAAATGATGCCGTTGGTCTTGTCCAGCAGCTGCACCGACTACTTCCCCAACACCCTGTCGGCAACGACGCAGTCACAACGCAGTCACAACGACGCAGTCACAACGCGGTATCCAGAACGAATAGAACGACAGTTCGATCCTAGGACTTCCACGGCGTGCAGCAGCGACCTATCTACGAAGACGGACCCCCAAAATTAGGAGGACTGCAGCTTCGGCCTTCAGTTGCATCGACCTCTCGAGCAAGACCCTGTCGGCAACGACTGAACCGCAAATCGGCGAGGATTGCAGCTCCAACGATCTCAACGTCAACGTCCCACAGGCACTCCGACAGCGTCCATCAGCTGCAACGATCTCAACGCCAAGAGCCAGTCGGCAACGACGGAACACCATAACGAGGAGGACTACAGCTCCAGACCAGCTCCAAGATTTCTTCCGAAGTTTTGGAACCACCACCACCACCACCACCACCAAGTAAGGATTCTTATCCAGCTCCTTAAGGATTCACCTCCTAACGAATGAAATAAGTAATCTAGCAGCTGCGACGATCTCTCCCCTTGATTCCAGTCGGCAACGACGGAGCCCCATAAAGACGAGGACTGCAGCTCCAGACGCGTTCAAGAATACTTCCGGCTCAATAAACTAAAGCCAGGGTTCAAAAATTTCGGCCAAATGATTGGGATAGAAAACGAAGTCGGTTGGTCGGCCAAGTGATGGAAGTTAAAATGGTTGCCCAAATTTACAATGGTTGCCCAAATTTACAATGGTTGCCCAAACGCAAGCCAGTATTCCCTGAATCCGAGCTCAAGAAGAAAGACCAAGAGGACTGACCAAGAAGCGATCACGAGTAAGAAGGAAAAGAACCCACGAGCCGATTACAAAAACAAATGGAACACGTAACAAACCTGCGAGTGGCGTTGGCACTGGCGATGGCAAGTGCGACAGGCACAACAGATCCTTGGTTACTGAAACCCTAAACCCCTCAAAACTGTAAGACGGTCCATTACCATTCTTAACTGGGCCTTATCTTATCTTCCACGGCTGACGTGAGAATCGGGTGGCCACGAATTACTCAGTTGCTTCTTATTGGGTTGGGTGAACTGCCCCCTCGCTCGTCCCCCGCAAGTCAGTTCAAGGTGTGCAAGTATAAAAAATACCCCCTATTTTGTGCCCTGATAATGTGTGTTCGACTTCTCTCCTAGCTATATTGGGGCCTCTGATTACAAATATGAATTCGAAAATTGCAAATAGCACATCATACGTGGAAAATAAAAAAATTCTAGATTTTACTTCGGAGACAAGCGAGTAGGTCAACTCACCCCGGACTTCTTATTGGGAGTGTTATACTAGTCTTGCGAGCATAAATCAAGTTGAGATGAGATGGATCTTTGATGAGAAGGCGTTAGACCTCCCAGTTACAATCATATTGGGATACTTTATGTCCTAACAACAAGAATGTGGTAAAATGGCAAAGAGATCGGTTTTACCAACTTCTTTGCTATTATGGCAGATTCAGTCTCGCTGTTTAATATCTCCACCTTCAACTCCTGATTTTCTGGTTGCAATAGACTTGATGGCAGATGGTAATTCTCCTGTTCCAAAGTCAAGAACATAACAATGTCAGTTCAATTTGAACTGAACTTTAAACTTTGCAACAACTTTGAGTTATGGATTAAAAAAATTAGGTAAATAGTCCAAACATCTTAGCCCCCTATGAACATTAATGTAACCCTACACCGAATGTAGATAAAAATTTACGAATGTTCAGGCATGAAATGAAAACCTGAAGGAGCTTTCCATTGCAATTGATAGAAGCATCTCCTTCATGAACTTCAGAAATTGGATCTAACACCAGCTCTATCTGTGAGCACAACCTTATTGGCGATTCCAAAGGCTCTGTGTCTCCAATACCAGTATATATGAGCTTCTTTGTAACACTAAGAATCTCGCTCACACTATTTACTTTTTGAATCCTTTGTTCCCGTGATTGATCTAGTGCCTTCTTTGAGGAGTAATGAGAGCTAGACCTCCTCCTCCGTTTCCGTCTCTCAAGTGAATGGGAATCAAGATTACCTCCCTGCATCAGTCCAATGTAAAGTCTAAGTACTCTAACATAATGATGACTTTTCAAGAGACTAAACATATTGTATGAGAGTGTATATATACATATGAAGTTGAATGAGAAAGAAGATATTCATGACAACATCTAACGTTGGATTTGAGAATCCATAGTACGCTTACCAAACGTTTTTGAACTACTTACTACTTGCAGAAATTCGTACCTTCCTTAATTTCATTAAGGTTAGCTCATTTGTCAGTATTTATTTTGTACACGTCTTTATTAGAATATCCTTAGTTTTCTTTAATACATAATGCTTTTTGATTTTTGATTTTCATGAACATCTTTACTTTTTTATAAAAAGAAATTTACGCTTCTGGAGACATCAGTAACCGTTTAGGTATTTATTGCGTACCTTTGAGTTCCACAAACTATGACTGAGGATATATTATATATCCATCTATATGTAGTTCATTTATATTTTTTCTTAATTGTTAACTTTTTGGTGATTCGGGTTTAATTGAATCTCAAGTTCCAAGACTATATATGTGACGGTTTCAGAGGTCTCTACTCTTATAATTGTTTTTACTTTGAAGATTCATTTTTTGGTGAAATGAATTACAATAATTTTTTATATTGATGACCTAAGGTGATTGTACAGCCTTTTATTATGTCCATCGCAGTTACCGAAGAGGACAATATATAATTGTAGCGAATTTTGTAATTTTCAAATTCTTTTTCCAAGAATCAATAATCTTCAAAAGTGTGGATATTATATGCATGGAAGGTTCAGAATCTGATAACCATTTTTTAATGACTCGTTATTTTGTAGATTGTACATTTTTAATAGGATTTTAAATGTAGGTGATTTAGCAAGATTCATTTGAACTCTACGTGTTTTGAATACACTAACGGCTAGTCGTAACTTAAATTGGATACTCTATTCAATCATATAGTGATCTGGTCATTTACTAATATATGTCCCTATTCCCCCCATTTACCGTCTTTCATTTTTCATTTCAAATGTTACCATTTGTGCTCTGTATTAGCCTCATCTTTGAATTAGGGAATTTTCGACAATTTTAGAATGCACGGAGAGTTATCATGTCATCCAATTTGATAGTATTTGTGAGGTCTCGTGGAGAGACTATCCCTATGACATTTCCAATAGGTGATTTGGGGTATGCTGTAGTCTCAGCTTTTTGTTTGAGTGTTCGATTTGGATTATCTGAATACTCAATACACATTGACGAAGAGGTATTGGATACTTCAACTGGTGAAGTGACTCATACAATCGGTCAAGAGCCTTATCCTAACAGTCTTTGTAAAGAATGGCGTCTGCATTCAGGTCGATATTTAGCATATGGTTTACGTGAGTCTATTGTAGGTGCGTCCCCTCGAGAAGGTGCAACTAGACTATCTAGCACATCCACTGAGCACACGCCTTTGTCAACAAGGATTAAAATTGAGCCGGGAATTGATGTCATCACCATAGAGAGCGATAATTCAGAGGACTCCCCACCACCTACAAAGATGTCAAGTCAGAAGGTATTACATGAGCCATTAGTTCCAAGCAGTTCCTCTATGCCTTGTACAAGTGTAGACACCAGTTTTAAGTCAAGTACAGGTCAGTCTATTATTCCTTATCTACGGAAACTATGTCACACCAAAGGGTCAAGGAATCCTTTTAAGAAGGTTGATTATGATACAATGCCAGTACATGATGTTCAATTTGTTCCACCAGTTTTCAATGGTGACGTGATATTTGAGTTGCCTCCCCTTCAATCTCACAATGTTCAATCTCAAGCTAAGCTTATGGTTGGAATGGAGAAACGCTATGATGGTCACGTCTGGTCCAATACACACACAACTAACATCAAGAACGTGGATGGCCTGACTTTTCGATTGGCTTCTTGTGTGGGTCATCTGCGTTGTGAAAATACAAAATGAAACTACCTATCTCGTGTGCATCGAACAACAGTTGTCAATGAGACCGAATGGGATGGCTGTTCTCCCGTACCGTTCGAAGTTGGTACCACCCCCCCTGCTGGTTCAACAATTGTATCCAAGATTTGTTGCGTAGTTCCAACTTGTATTGCAACATGTCCAGCCAAAATATATTACGTGGTTGGAGGCGTGGACTTGAGACGAGCTTGTGTTCACTTCGATCTTCATGATCACCCAGTAAAGATTGGAGATTGTCGGGATTCAAAGGAAAAAATTCGGTCATTCATTTCTGAACAGGTAGAGAGGACTCCAACAGCAACAAATTCTTCAATCGTTTTAGAGGCAAGCAAGGAGCTATTGGGAGGATTTCTTCTTCGACGTGACGGAGCTCCACCTTCAACGTTGGGAATGGACGAGCTCCTTCCGGTTCTTGAGAAGTGCAAATACATGAGTTCTCCTAGCATTAGAAATGAAGTGACAACTTTCAAGTATTTCCGAAGGTTTGGGGTCATGGACAGTATCACCAAGCTTAGGGGATGTAGCAATTGGTCTTTTGTCCAGGGGAACAAGTTTCCAGGTCAAGGATCTGATTCAGATAAAGTTTTTGTATTCAAAATGTCTGAGTTGGGTCCTGGCAGCGGTGTTGATTTGGTAACGCGCATGCAAGAAGGTGGTGACCTCCAAAATGCTTGGATTATGTTTGATCATGTGAAGTGAGTGAAGAACTGGACAACAATGGCTTGTCATGTTTACGACCCTATTTTCTGCCGTGTGATGACTATTGCTGTATGCGATATGTAGTCTGAGGATGCGATTGCCCAATGCAATTTCTGGACTAATTTGAATGCAGTAATGGCCAAACATGGTATTACCCTCCCTTATTTCAAAGGCTTCATGGCTGATTGTGCAATGGCAAATTGGAATACGGTCAGAATTATCTATGGAGGTGGCGATGCGTCTAAGCCTATGCTCAATCGTGAACGCACTTGTCTTTTCCACTGGACTCAATCGATGGAGAAGCATACCAAAGCAGATATTTGGGCCGACCTTCAAGATCAACATCGAAAGTTATGCAAGCAATATAAAGATGCAGCATCATCATCTGAGTCTGAGATTAGGTTTCATGCCATTCGCTCGTGGTGGCACTCTTCGGGAGCAACAACAGAGGAAGGGCTTCGACGACTCGAATTGTGGTTGGCATTTTGGCACTTTCGGTATAGACAATGGGGAGGATTCATGCAAATTGTAAGATTCTTATATTTCTAAGCCCCTTTGCTTACTCTATTGACCTTTGATGATGCATGCTATATTGGATACTGTATATCATAATAATAAATATTTATTATTCAATTATATATCGGTTACCAAAATATAAATGTGTGATTGTATAGTGTAGATGTTTGGACGCTAATGTGTATAATGATACAAAATAATAATACTTGTATTTATCTTATAGTACCTTTTTGTGTTTGATATAGGATCTTCCAGATATCGAACTTGCGGAAATGCCATCGTGCAATCTTGCTAAGACAGTCCATAACAAATGGTTACAACAATCAGGAAATCGAGGTAATGATTTATACGTAGCTACAGTTGATGACTATGTTAGAGCATTCATGCAGATGGTACAATATTATCAGTTCCTTATTTAATTTCAAAAAAATGGCTTGAAATCTTATTTCAGGCTCTAATTTCTACGCTCTACGCTCCACGCTCCCGCTCTATGCTCATATACTAGCTTCGCTCTGTATGGAGGCTACAAGCCCAAAACCGATTTGCCCGAGCTTGTGGAGAAATACTTGCGAAAGGTATCGTTGCAAACCTCATTAAGACCTTCCAAGATTTCATGGCAACAATTTTTGTCAGTGGTTTGACCTGGTGGACCATTTTGTGGAGTGCTCCAAATATCATCCGTCCACAAAATGGTCAAACCGACTAGACTATATTGTTAAGATATCATACTGTATATTTATATTTTATAGTCTCTTCATATTGTTCTGTGGGCTTCAAATAGTGTAGGTATGTCTTCTCCTCAACTCTTTGCGTGTCCTGAAGACATATCTGGTGAACTGTAAACCAGCCCTAGTAGCGCTTGACTGCCATTAGAAAGAGTGGTAGTGATGAACCTAATGCAGGTTATTTACTAGCTTGGCAGTGGAAATGAGAGACTGTTGTCTGTTGACTACTCACTTCGCATGATTTGCCATTCCACTGTTTCGAAAAATCAGTGTAAATACACCGTCCGCTTGTATGTGAATTGAAGTTCATAACAAGGCATGCCATAGTAACTAATTGCTGTGGCATCTTTATTTGTGAGAAAATCACCATGCAACTTTGCGGACACAGGCTCACCTTCAATCCCTGCTGGCTGCTGTTGTATGATGCATGTGCAGGACATTGATGTGGACGAGTTCATAACCCACAACTTGCCGTTCTCCGACATCAACGAAGCTTTCCAGCTCTTGCAGGCCGGAGAGTGCTTGCGCACTGTATATATTACACTTCAACATTTGAAAATATTTCCTCTCCATTTCCTCTCCATTAAAACTATGCAGCTCTCTGCAAGTAACTGACAGCGAGATGATCCACTCCAAACCAGTCGTGAGTCCGCCCACCAATTAGCTAGGAACCTGACCTCAACACAAGGTCTTTCAGCACTTCCAGTCCCAAACTTTCTGGAATTAGGTTTGTCGATGGCTGTTCATATTGGAGCAGATTTATGCAACTTTAATTGAAACTGTGGAAATGTGGAAATGTGGGCATTCCATCCCAGACATCCATATTCCAGACTTGACCCGACGGATTTATTGGCGGGTGACGATCAAAATAATCCCGGTTCTGAAGCATGCAGGAAAGTAGTTCGGTACACGCCTGGTTCTGAAGATCCATATTAAGCCCCAGTTAGGCTACGTCCTCCGTCTCTGCACTTTCGTTGCATGCTGTGGATTTCCTTCACTTCGCACGAGGGATTCCGACTCGAGCGAGATTGTCCTTACTTTGTACTCAGGAATTGACAGCTTTGTCAATCCATATATGTCGATCAGGAAGGCCCAATATATTGCCTTACGGAATCGCTCGACTTGCGCTGGAGCTCGGTGACTTGCTCGCCATTACGCCTTGTGCATGAGGCGGAGGGGGAGTGTGTACTGGAGTTGTCCCATAAGTATTGTGTCAGCGTAGGTGAGTCTTCGGGTACATAGTGTTCGGGTTTCGAGTGTGGGAGCATACCTTTCTCGGCCTTTTGGCTAAGATCAAGTGTAGTATCTGTTCTTATCAGTTTAATATCTGATACGGGGGTCATCGATCCCCATGATATTAATCTAATTTTTCCAGGGAGCGGGTCCATCCGGTAGCTTGCTGCCCGGCCCCGCGCGCGTCGCCTCGGTCTTGCACTACTTCCTTGGCTGGCGCATCCCTCCCCCTCTCTCTCCGGAGGGACCCAATGCAAACCTAAGATGGAATGATAATAGTAGACTCGATTCTTACCGCGACTAAGCTTAGCTTCATTTCATGGAAGTGGTTGTGATTTGCAGACAGCTTTGTTGACGATGGCCATTTTTCCATCATAAACCACTCAAATTTGCAACTTACCAAAATATCCAAGTAGAGTTTTAAATTTTATCTTAGAAATCATATAAATTAGGAAATCTTGTTGTCAGGGCAAGATTTACTACTAAATAATTGATTAAACTTGGAAAAATAGAAATATTGTGCACTATTCATTTTTTTGATACAAACACTACTAGTACCATGGCACAATTCCAATCAACCACCGTTCATTCTAGATTTTCTTAACTACGTCAATTCAATATCTCATCCATATGAAATTACCAATCTACATCTATACTCATTGTATTGAAAAAAATTGCACAACCCCTATTTTTCAAATCTAACTAATGAATAAAAAATCATAGTACATGATATTTTTACATAGCCTAATTTACATATATTAGACTATGTATCATTTTGTGGACCCTGTGGTAGCCCTACATGTTATACAAAGTTTCTCCCCTTTGAATGAAATGGTCCCTACCTTTCAACTCACATAGTTTTCTAAAAAAAATCAACATGGGACTCCATAGGTGTACTAGAGGAAGACAAAGTACTTGCCATCCAACAAAATGGATTAAAAAAATAAAAATAAAAAACTTCAAAGTGCACATGGGTTAAAGCTACACTAAAAGTGTCTTAAGCGACAAAAAACCAACATAAAATTAGATTTCAAATTGGTGCACATTCCCATATTTATTATACAATCATTGTTTAAGAATTTAAGGTATTGAAATTGAGACTTTGTTGAAATTGGATTTTCACGCCATCTCCACCTCCACTTTATAAATTGACCATGAATTTTTTAGTCTTTCCATTAGTGTATAATTAGAACTCTAAGGCAACAATCATTATTAGAAGCATATCAAAGAAGTCAAATGAATCAGTTAGTTATAAGAAAACCCAAATTTGAATACAAATAAACCAAAAAATTGTTTTTTTCGAGTATGTCCCTTGTGGATTACTTCAATAGTATTGCAAGTTTGTTCTTGACTCTATAAGCGTTGCATGAGTTTCGCTTTATCAAGCATCTTAACATTATATTTGCAATAGTTAGTACATTTTCTTATGATGACATCTTTGTAAAAGGGGTTCATTTCAATGATCAATGCTTAGAGCTAAATATTTTTTGGGTTCATTATATAAGTGATTCTTTATTATATGTTCACTAAGATAATTATATCTTGATTCAAATTAATCAAATCAAAAGTTAAGTTTTTGTTGTACACTTTTATAATTTAATAAAATCACAATTTTCCTAAAATATTTAAAGTAGTACAAGTGTTAATATACTATTGAATTGTATGAATTTTTACAAAATGTACTATATGTGGCACACACTTTGAGGTCTCACTAAAAAGGTATATCAATGTACCTTTAATCTATAAATTATGTGCTTTAAAGGTTGTATTTTGAATGATAAACATAGTGCTTTTGGGTGATGTCTTGTACGTCCAAATAACTTTTCATTCATCTAAAATGATGATAGAATTTTTTGTAACGTTCTTTGATGACTACTTTGATTAAATGGGAATAGACAATATGTACAAAGGTACAAGAAAAGTGTACATAAATTCAAAATAAAGATTCAAACTTGAGAGCGTTGTCGTGCTGCAAATGCAGACATTATGTAAAATATGTATATATACATGATTTGGATAGATTTAAATACTTGTAGTATTTTAATTAAGATGACGTCATTTGAGGTGGCTTCAAGGTGATGCCTTCTTTTTTTGACTATATAGAGAAGGATTTACTTGAAAGTTTTATCTCATTTGATATTCTTCTTCTTCGTGTTTTATTTAGATCATACTATGTCGAACTGGAGGGGGTTTTCTGAGCCTCAAGATGAAGAATCTCAACCGGAGCGTGAGTTTGAAATTTCTTTATCGCAATTGCCGGATCAAACCCAACTGCCATTGAACCTTTCATTGCTACATAGGCGACCAGAAGATGAAGCTGGGCCATCTCGATCACCAAAACAACCTCGCGTGGAGAAATAATGACATGGTAACCTTCAGCGTGACGCTCGGGCATTGGTGATTTTATTGCAGGTTGGATGTGTTGAATCCGACAGCCGTGAAGTGACATTTGAAGGATATTTTGAGGGCTTAAACAACGAGTAGTACTATTGCATGGTGAGGTCTATCGAAGGGAGTCGTGGTCTATCGAAGAGAGTCATGGTTGGAAAGACCAGTTAATCCTTTAACTAAGGCAGATCGTGCAGATTACGTTGCTGCTACCGTCAAACGCATCCTCAAATTCTTGCAGATGAAGTGACATTTCAATTGAAGCTCTAGGTTTTTACCTCTATTAGATATATGTTGAATTTTAGTTCTTCATTTCATAGTTGGAGTGATTTATTACAATAAATTTTGTTTGTGAAGTAGTATGAGGGAAATATTCAAATAGTTTATCTTTTAGGTAAATTTGGAGTGAATTTCTTTCAAAGTTAAAGATAAAGAAATAGTTGTGGGGCCAAATAAGTGCTCAATTATTCATGTTGTAGTTTTGGGAGTGAGTTAGGGGCTGACCCTACTTGTTTGTGTAGTTAGAGTGAAAATAAGATGGAGAAAAGGTGAACACTATTCATCTTCTCTCCCGTTGGGAGTTTAGGGAGGACCCGAATGTTTGGAGGGCCATTGTGTTGTGAGTTTAAAGAAGTTTGAAATGAAATTTAGAGAAGCTGTGTATCATGGTGTGTAGTCTCTAAATTGTTTTCACTTGCTTGATTTGGAGTTGTGAACAAAAAATTGTGCTAGTTTGAGAGGAGGGAGGTTTGTTGCGTTTGAAATAAAAGGGCAAAGATTTTGACCAGCCATAGAAAACGAACAAGTTCTTGATTTGCAATGATATTTGGAGGGAGTGTAAGAAATTGTGTTAGCTTTGCATGAATATATTACTCAATTTGTTTGGAATTTGTATGAGTGAGTTGTGAGTGTGGAAGTGAAGGAGGGTCTGCTGCCCTTCTTTTCTCAAAGCCAAAACTTTGGGCGGCCATAGAAGTTGGACACAGTTTTAGAATTGCTTGAAATTTGGAAAAGAAGTAGAAGTTTGTGTTAGCTTTACAAAAAGCTATCACTCACCTCATTTGGAGCTGTAGAACAATAATGAGAATTGAGAAGTTGGAAGTTGAAGTTTGAAGGAGGTGTTGAAGACTTGTGTGTGTATGTGTGTGGCTTGTGGCTTTGTAAATTTAATTTAATTGTTGCGGACGGTTTGGTTTACACCAACACTAGCCTCATTTTGTGTTGTGGATGCAACGAAGTGGAGTTAATTGCCCACATGGTCGAGACTTTTATGTTGTTCCCACTGGTGAGGCAAGTTTGCTGGTCACCGTGGGTTTGAAATTTAGGATCTAATCCCTCGGACGGTTCAGCTCGTGGTCTGGCCGTCCCGTTTTACACGTCCGAAGCCCGTGGTTTCTTATCACCTTACCTTAACCCTTGGCCTATTTAGAAACACAACAGGATAGGATAACGAGTAGCAGTTTGAAGATTTGAAGACTCGATGATTTGAAGACTTGAAGATTTGAAGATTCTACAAGTCACGGTTTATTTCATTCCCGAGCCATTTCTGGTCGCACCTAGAATCCTCGTGATTTCCCGAGGCAAACGCTCTCAACACGACAACGTTAAAATTTGGTATGAGAATGATAGTATTAGAGCTTCTACATTTTCTTTTTATATATACTCAAATAGTTAGTAAGCCAATCATAAATCATCTTATTTAAAACATAAGACAAGATTCTATCATTAATATAATCAAGTCAAGAAGATTTGACCTAAAGTTAATATTAGAGAAGGACTTGAGGATGTTGTTCTAAAAAAGAAATATGAAAGATTGACATGAGGAACTTGGCAAAGATATGGTTTTTTCATCTATTTTTTTAGATGGCAAGTGCTTTTCCATCTATACTAAGAACATTTTAAATGCAACGTTTAGATTTGTAGAGATCACTTGTCAAATCTTACTTCACTTTTATTTTACCTACCACTTCACTAAAAAAAAAAAAAAGAAATCATTCTAGATGAAATTGCCAAAAACATCACCAAGAAATATAAAATTCACCAAATCTTAGATTTAATTTACTAATATTGTAGAGAAAAGTATGTATGTGGTAGATGGATGTTCAAAAATGGGTGATTTTTTTGACCTACTAGCATTTCATAATGCATGTCTCAAGACCAAAAAAAACACCAAATTAAACATTGTCTTGGTGTTTAAAGAAGAGTTGGAAACATGATATGAGTCTTGAAGCATCAAGACATTCAAATAAAATAAAGATGTTTTTTTCATTAGATTAGAGATATATAGCAATTTTCTTATTCTAATAGTCAAGATCAAATTTTTCTTGTATGTAGCCGTAAACACAAATATAGACAATTGCAATAGAAAAGAAATTAAATTTGAAAGTACCAAAAGGAAGATTTAAACTAAGGTTTCACACTAAATTATTCACCACTATCAATGATTTTTTATAGAATAAGAGTTTTGAAATTTGAAATTAATTAATTGTATTCTTATACTAATTGAAGAGAAGTCTTAACCCCTAAGTACCTAAGCCTTTCCAAATGTGTTATTCTTATGAAAAAAAGAGCATGTCTTAGAATCAACGACGCTAGCATGTGAGCGTGTGAGCGTGAGCCTAAGAGGCGTGAGCCTCAGAGCGGTGAGCAGGGATTGTGTGAGCCTAAAGCTTAGAAATGTTAAATATGATGTAATTTGTAAATATTTTTGGTTAAAAATTTTAAAGACTGATTTTTTTTCACCAAAATTGCTATGTCTAGAAAAAAATGACCTATTACCATGGGACCTATGCCCGTGGATTTTATATCTAAAAGCTTGAGAAGTTGGTGCTATTGCATGTTTTGAAATTTATATTACATTCTAAGAGGTTGTTTGAGGGTGGATTGATCAAGTGAGAATACATATAATTTACAGTGAATTCTAAAGATAAGAGGAAAACAAATGCAGTGAAAATATCGTAAGATGTAGAGCATTGTGTACATAATAAAATATTCTTTCATTGCAACAAAGAATACATATTGGAATATGAAAATAATACTTTATTACTCAAATTTAGAGATTTTGAAGATAATATATTGATACTACGTATCTACTTCATTGATGCTATTATCTACCAACTAACTTGAATACTCGCACATCTTGATGATTCTGGTAGCAACAATTACTTACTTAACTTCATCCAAGCTGAAGGTAGGAGCGTAGATGAATGTGTCCA
Organism: Rhytidiadelphus loreus; assembly: GCA_947034895.1. NCBI lineage: Eukaryota > Viridiplantae > Streptophyta > Bryopsida > Hypnales > Hylocomiaceae > Rhytidiadelphus > Rhytidiadelphus loreus. Next base: position 26,326,395 of record OX344762.1, on the reverse strand, counting down.
TCTTATAATCAAATTTACACAAATAATGAAAGATATAATAAACATGTTTGTAGTTTATGTACATGTCACGTTTTCCAATAGAGGCCTCATTTATATTTCCATAATGACGACAAGTATAAATTCATGGAAAATTAGAAAGCGTAATATTATAAACCTTCTAGTTAGGGTTTGTACTAAACAAAAATATAATAATAGCACCTACATGCTAAAAGTTCAAAAAAGATAGTAAGGAAATAATTACCCCAATTGATATTAACTTTGAATATATGTGTAATTTTTTGTTAAAGACAAATTTTGAAACTTTATATCATTTTGTACACTTTGGAAGCACGATTCCAATGGTATATAGCATATAAAAAATGGATGCATATTGAGTCATTTATGACCTCAAAACTACAATAGCATCTTGAAATTTAACTTGAAATGTTTAGATTTAAAAGATTTTAAGGTGCCTTCCTACCCCAGCCGTTGACGGGTGCAATTTTTAGGGTTGTAATTTAGGGCAACAAATGTTAGGATTTAGTCAAACATTGCAGTTTATGTATTCTTTGCTACCCTCCGCCGTTAACGGCTGCGCTTTTAGAAGATCCAACTTTGTTTCTTTGGTGGACCTTACTACCCCCCGCCATTAACGGCTGCGCTTTTAGAGGATTCAACTTTGCTTCTTCAATGGACCTTGCTACCCCTTGCCGTTAACGGCTACGCTTTTAAAGGATCCAACTTTGTTTTTTTTATGAACCTTGCTACCTCCTGCCGTTAATGGCGGGGGATATGGAGATGCAATTTGTTTTTATGGACCTTGCTACATACCCCCCGTTGTTAATGGCGGGGGGTATAGAGATGCAATTTGTTTTTATGGACCTTGCTACATACCCCCCGTCGTTAATGGCGGGGGTTTTGGAGATGCAACTTTGTTTTTTCATGAACCTTGTTACCCCCCGCCATTAACGGCAGGGGTTTTGTTATGAACCTTGCTACCCCCCGCCGTTAACGGCTCCGCTTTTAGAGGATCCAACTTTGCTTTCAGTATGGACTTTGTTACCCCCGCCGTTAATGGCTGGGGTTTTAAAGACCACAATTTTTTTTCTACATACTACCATAAGTGAAGGAAAAGGTTGGCACTTTCATGTTGAATAATTTGGAAATTCAACATTATATTGAATAAAATCCAAAATGTTCATCACAATACCTCAAGAGTTACTTATTTGGATGTTTATAAAATTGAAGAAGATAAGATCTTTATACAAATTGGATGGTAGGAGGTGAAGCAACGCATGTGGGATATATTAATTGTTAAGATTAGTAGGAGTTCAATCTTCAAATTATCCCATATCCTTTGAAGGTTCATAAGGAACAATGGATTTCATTATAAAACCACCTCTTTACCCTCCATCCTCACAAAGTATCATTGTAAAATTTCCTTTAGATTTTCATCAAAAATTTATTTGATTGTACATTGTCTTTCAACATTTCGGCTTGTATTAAAAAATTTATTTTCTTACAACAATTTGCTCAATTTATTTTATTTACACCTTACTACCTCCAGCCATTAATCGCTTTATTTTCATGATTTGATATTTGATTTCTATTGTCTTGTTTCCCAAATTGAATTTACCTCTGTATGATGTGGCAACAATTTCATTCAATGCCTAAAACTTCATCCTGTGCCCAAATTGAACAATAAAACATGAGTCTTAAATCACACTCCACCATTGAACTTTATGAAATTCTAGAAAATGAAATTTAACTTAGAATTCAATTAAACTACTACCATTGAATTAATCATGTCTTCTATTTATTAGAAATGTCCTTTATTTAATAAATAAATAAAATTTAAATAAAGATAGGCAAAAAAAGGGGGCATCAATTAGCAAAATGGTCATTTAGAATATTAAGGGTTAATACATTTATTTGGTGTATAATATATATCTACTATGTTCATTTTATATTTTTCATTTTCAAGATATTTCTAAAAAATTTAAAGCATAGTTTAGAAAATAAAACAAAATAGGTGGACCATTTTCATCCTTTAAATTTATATAAAGGCCTGTAGTTCAATGTTTTGGTACAAAATCATTAGTAGCATATTCATTTGTTGTTTAGTCAGACTATAGATCCTTTCATCTAATTCTATAGTCATAGGTCCCCAATGGATTTATAATTTCTAAATAGAAAAAAAAAAATTGGAGGCTCTTAGGCTCACGCTCTTAGGCTCACATACTAGCATCTCCGTCTTAGAATTATTCCCAGTGGAGCAAACTGTTTTTTTTTCAAAATTTGATTGTATAGATGTTTAGAGAGCTTGCTTATTAGTATGCATACCAATTTTGAGTGTGAAATTGCATAAGAGTTGTGGGATTATGACAAGAGAAATTTATGAATTTTATTTTTAGTATGCTATCCCTCCCCGTAGTGTTTTAGAAATTTGCATATAAATTTTTTTTGAGATAGGAGGTGACATGAACAACTACAAATAGAGTTAGTATTCTAATAAAAATGCACTCTTAAAAAACTTAATTTCTTATAAAAAGCTATCAAACTTGTTACACAATCCACCTTACATTTGTTAAAGTGCAATTTTTTTTTTTAAGTATAAATTGAAAATAACTCCAAATCAACACTTGCATGTTTAAATTTTCAATGGTGAAAATCATGAAAACACTTTCCACTTTCCATTAAGATCATCTTCAAAGCAAATGGGTAAGTACAAGTTTCTAGATCTCAAATCAAGTGAAATTGACAAGCTTTGCTCAAAGTCTCGAAATGAAGTAAAATTGACAAGCTTTATTCTTCACTAATATTTCATATATGCATTTGAGGACCTCTCAAAAATCAAATATTTACCTTTTTCAGTGAAAAATGAAAGCTTCCTGTAAATGAGCTAGTTGGCCTGAATTTTTGAATTTGTGTGTGTATTTTTGTGTGGTTTTTGTTGGTTTTTGGGTATACTTTTTCTAAGTTGGTGTCCAATTTGGGGGGTTTTGGTATATATTTTTACCAAATTGGAGTAAAGTTCAGTAGAGTTTCGGAGATTTTAAATCCAATTAGGAATGATGGTTGTTTGGTGAGTGTTTTCTTAGTCGGGAATTATGTAGGTGATTCTAGTGAGTAATCCAAGTCGGGTCATGAAGTGTATTAGTGAATGTATATGGCCGAGTTGGATGGGTGAGGTTCAGTCCTAGTTGGAGTGAGTCAAGTCATAGGTAGTAAGTGAAATTTATGACTTGGAAGTTAAGCATGTCAAGTTGAGTCGGAAGTCCAAGTTGTCAGTTGAGTCAGTTGATTTCCAAGTTGGTTGATGCGGTTGGTGTGTCTTCCTGGTTCCTATTTAGGCTGTTTTTGATTTCATGTGTGTTTTACCGTCTGTTGAGTGAAGTCCAGCGAGTCCCAGCCGATCGTGCTGCGTATTTCTTTGTTTTCTTGTGTTTGATGTGTGTGCGTGTGTGATTTCTAAGTTGGGAGTTATGTCTGTGTTGATCCAAGTTGGATCGGAGTGTTTGGTGTATGAGTCTGTGTCCTAGTTGGGGTTGTTTGTGTGCCAGTGCATGGCGATGTATGTGCAGAATGTGAAGATGCGGTGATTGAGAAATTAAACCAAGTGGGTAGTTGGAGCGGAGAAGATTGGTGAAAGTCTAGTTGGAGTTTGTGGAATGAAAAGATAAATTAATGTTAATCAGGCTGATGTGATGGAAGATTAATTGAGTGTTGAAAATCCTAATTGGAAGTATATGTGAGGTGATGGAAATTAGATGATAGATGAGTGAGAATGTTGAGAAATTATCCAAGTGGGAGTTTATGTTACAGGTCTGTTGAAATTGATGAATCATAGTTGGTGATATGAATTAATTTGAAAATTATTCGATGATAGCCTAGTTGGGAGAATATATTGTAAAATTTGTAACGGTGATTTATTCACCAATTCGGAATTAATATAATATTGTTTTAAAAGCCGAATTGGTGTGTGTTTTGTATTGCGTGATTGAATGTTAAACTGTGTATAGGGTGAAGTTATGCATGCAGCCTAATTGGAGATGTGTTTGTGTGTCATTGTAGTATTAAGTTGTTATACATCCAAATTGGAGTGATTTGTTGAATGTCTTGGAGATGAGTTAAATCAAGTTAGTGAAGTATTAGACTGATAAATGAGTATGAGTGATAGAAAGATTAAATCCAAATTAGCCTGTGAGAGTTGTAAGTTTTGTTGTGATGAGAGTTATTCAAAGCCAAGCTGTACTTCAAGCTTGAATCCCAAGTTGGTGAAAGAAGATCTGTTGGTTCCCTTGATTAAAGAGAAGATAATAATTGGAAAGAGCCAGCCCAAATCGGAAAGATAAATGCTATGCCAAGTTGATGCTGATTCAAGACCAAGTTGGATATATAGTGCCTCAGCTTGCAGTTTGGAGCAAAAGCCGATTTGGAAGAGAAGAATTAAATAAAAGATGGTGTAAAAGAAAAGATGGTGTAAAAGAAAAGAAATTAAAGGATTAAAGATAGAAGAGAATAAAGAATTAAAGATCAAATATTTAATTGGGAGCTTCGTTTAACCCTTGTGGCCTTTAAGAGTGGAGAGGAAAATTTAGCAATTAGAATTACCGTGAGGATAACAAAATGCATGTGGTTAATGAATTTCCTTTACAAATCTTGGTTGCAATGACCTTCTAGGTGTTGTTTTAGAATCAAATCCTATTTAGCCGACCTCCTCGGAACGAACTTATACTAGTTGGGTAATTCCAAATTTGGTTCCAACATTCTTCTACACTTCCAATAGTTAACCTTCAAAAATGTCCGTAAATTTTTATTTAAATGGTAAAAAAATTTAACTACCCATTGCAAAATAAGCCTAAATTTTCAAATTAACCATATATGGTCACTTAGGCAGTTAGAGGTTAATGATATTTAATTTATATGACATTCAACAATGGAAAAAAAATGTATGTTGTTTAGGGATTAAGCAAGAAATAAGCAATCAAGGCTATAATTAGGGTTCACAATAAATAAAGTCTCAAAATATTGTTATTCACTACAAAAACATGCCATAGGGATTAGTGAATGTCTTCCAGTAAGTTTTGACACCTTCTAACATGAAATGCTCAAGATTGTACACAAAATGAATAAAATCCCCCAAGGTTGTCAAAAGTAGCTCCTCAAGAATGTTATGCATGAAAGTATTGAAAACATTGACCACACAAAGTGATTATAGATAATACCCATCCTCAAAACTATGGTATAATTTCATGTCATCAAAACTGGAGTCTACAATCTATGAGGTGGTCTAAAAAGAATTTCAAAGATATTCAAAGCTAAATCATCAAATTGTACTCCTGAATTGAATCCTTCCATTTTACTCATAAAGTTCCATTAGCAAGCTCCTACAATCTCATTATTTATTGTGATTTTTTGTAACTTTTTTGTGAAGATAGAGAAATACATTAACTTTCTAGAAATATAATGTTTATTTTAATTTGTGTATGGAAGCAAAAGTTATGGCACAATAATTCAAAATTTTAATTTGACATGTAGAAAAAAATCCCCACAAAAAATTAAAACAAAATTAATTATTTTGTCATAGATTATATTTTTATATACATGAGAAACTTTGATTCATTCCATTCGGATTTGTTCTGTGAAAAATATGAGGAAAGTTATGGCCAATCTAGTTTCTGAGGCAATTAGAGCATCTTTGTGAAAAAGTAACTTAGAAGATGAATTTTTGAATTCAATTTTCACAATTTAAAAAAAAATGGTTCAAAAGGTTAAGATCTCTAGTTGGAACAATCTCACCATAGACATTAGTGTGTTTCAAATTCATCTTAGCACTACTAACAATTTAGTTTTTCCTTCAATATTAGACCTACTTCTACATACCAATTTTTTGATGAGTGAAAACTAAATGTGTTTTAAAAAAAAAAATTCAACCCTCAACTCAATTTTTTCAACACTAGAAAATTAGAAATTCAAATTCAAAGTGCAAAATTTTTTAAGTTATAAAAAGTCAAAGTCAAAAAATCTAGTCAAGCAAGGTGCAATAAAACTTCCTCCCATCACCTAAAATGCAAATACCATTCCAATCTATGTAGTCAAAGTTTCTAAACTTCCTTCCACACATGCTTACAAAAATATATACTTCCAACAAAATAATCTTTTGGTTCTATTGTATTCAAATTTGGGTTTCCTTATAACTAACTGATTCATTTGACTTCTTTGATAATTGATATGCTTCTAATAATGATCTTTCCATTGGTGTATAATTAGAACTCTAAGGCAACAATTAAAAAATTCATGGTCAAGTTTATAAGTGGGGGTGGAGATGCCGTGAAAATCCAATTTCAACAAAGTCTCAATTTCAATACCTTAAATTTTTAAACAATGATTGCATAAAAAATATGGGGTAGATGCAAGAAACATCAAACAATTTAGAGAGCGTTCTGCCAAAACTGCGTTTTTTCTGCCGAGTACTACGAGTATACAAAACAAAGCAATCTTAGCTGTTGATCCAAAAAATCAATTGCCAATAGTACTTTTGAGTACTAAATAATACTGAAACAGTATTATTTGAAGAAAATGACAGTTTGTCACAAAAAGTAGATAAAATTAAGTATAAATTAATAATAATTAGAAAATCATGAATAAAAAAAACTAAAAATTTGCCATTTGTAAAGACTTGATAGCGATTACATTTCATCAAAAACTAAAAGTTGAAACCATCATGAATGTTTGGAGCGCTATGGGCAAAGGCTCCCTATTTGCATGCATGACTGTTGAGGACAAAGAATTGTATTTTTTTGAATGCCCTTTGGTGGGCACATGCCCTTCTTTTGTGGCAATAGCCCACAACAATCCTAGACATACATCATCATTTTTGGATACTCCAGAATACTAAAAAACCCTAAAACGCAAAGTGTGACAAATTAGGTAAATTACAATTTAATTAAAGGATTTTTTTCCAAAATTTCTCAAAAATAAGGAATCTGAGGACTTCCAAGTTAGCCATCTCCAATAAAAATTTCAAGTACATGGACTTCATTTCCCAAAAGATATGGCAAATGGCAACTCCATCATTCCAATTGTAACGCAAAATAGTACCGGTGTTTCTTGCATTCACCCTATGGGAATGTGCACCAATTTGAAATCTAATTTTATGTTGGTTTTTTGTCGCTTAAGACACTTTTAGTGTAGCTTTAACCCATGTGCACTTTGAAGTTTTTTATTTTTATTTTTTTAATCCATTTTGTTGGATGGCAAGTATAGTAAACTTGCCAATCACCACACGGACATAATTCAAACCCTTTTCCACATAAATATAGAGATTTATGTGTTTTGAAATTTGGTGTGATTATTAAATGTCATGATTAGATTCACCTTCAACAAACGAAATGCAAAAAGATTTCTTCGTACAAATTTTATTGCAATTAAAAGGTGATGAAGTTGAAAACTAATTAAAAATTTCTTGCACCCCATGACGGCACGGTGTGCGGTCATTGGACGGTGATACAAAATTATGCTTCCATCCCAAGTGAATTGGTAGTTGCCTCGTGCGGTTGGTGCGCGGTTGGCATGTGGTAATTGGCAACTATTGTTGTGTGGTTATTGGATGTGTGCGGTGAATGGCAAGTTTACTCTACTTTGTCCTCCTCTAGTACACCTATGGAGTCCCATGTTGATTTTTTTTAGAAAACTATGTGAGTTGAAAGGTAGGGACCATTTCATTCAAAGGGGAGAAACTTTGTATAACATGTAGGGCTACCACAGGGTCCACAAAATGATACATAGTCTAATATATGTAAATTAGGCTATGTAAAAATATCATGTACTATGATTTTTTATTCATTAGTTAGATTTGAAAAATAGGGGTTGTGCAATTTTTTTCAATACAATGAGTATAGATGTAGATTGGTAATTTCATATGGATGAGATATTGAATTGACGTAGTTAAGAAAATCTAGAATGAACGGTGGTTGATTGGAATTGTGCCATGGTACTAGTAGTGTTTGTATCAAAAAAATGAATAGTGCACAATATTTCTATTTTTCCAAGTTTAATCAATTATTTAGTAGTAAATCTTGCCCTGACAACAAGATTTCCTAATTTATATGATTTCTAAGATAAAATTTAAAACTCTACTTGGATATTTTGGTAAGTTGCAAATTTGAGTGGTTTATGATGGAAAAATGGCCATCGTCAACAAAGCTGTCTGCAAATCACAACCACTTCCATGAAATGAAGCTAAGCTTAGTCGCGGTAAGAATCGAGTCTACTATTATCATTCCATCTTAGGTTTGCATTGGGTCCCTCCGGAGAGAGAGGGGGAGGGATGCGCCAGCCAAGGAAGTAGTGCAAGACCGAGGCGACGCGCGCGGGGCCGGGCAGCAAGCTACCGGATGGACCCGCTCCCTGGAAAAATTAGATTAATATCATGGGGATCGATGACCCCCGTATCAGATATTAAACTGATAAGAACAGATACTACACTTGATCTTAGCCAAAAGGCCGAGAAAGGTATGCTCCCACACTCGAAACCCGAACACTATGTACCCGAAGACTCACCTACGCTGACACAATACTTATGGGACAACTCCAGTACACACTCCCCCTCCGCCTCATGCACAAGGCGTAATGGCGAGCAAGTCACCGAGCTCCAGCGCAAGTCGAGCGATTCCGTAAGGCAATATATTGGGCCTTCCTGATCGACATATATGGATTGACAAAGCTGTCAATTCCTGAGTACAAAGTAAGGACAATCTCGCTCGAGTCGGAATCCCTCGTGCGAAGTGAAGGAAATCCACAGCATGCAACGAAAGTGCAGAGACGGAGGACGTAGCCTAACTGGGGCTTAATATGGATCTTCAGAACCAGGCGTGTACCGAACTACTTTCCTGCATGCTTCAGAACCGGGATTATTTTGATCGTCACCCGCCAATAAATCCGTCGGGTCAAGTCTGGAATATGGATGTATGCCCACAGAGCTCAACAGTTCCGCAGTTTCAACTCAATGTTGCGTAAAGCTACGCCATTGTATTATCGACAGCCATCGACATACGGAATTCCAGGAAGTTTGGGACTGGCCAAGTGCTGCTGAAAGACGTAAGTTACTTGCAGTGAGAGAGCCGTCAGTATAATTTTACTATGGAGAGGAAATGGAGAGGAAGTAGTATTGTCAATGTGTAATACAGCTAGTACGCAAGCACTCTCCGGCCTGCAAGAGCTGGAAAGCTTCGTTGATGGCGGAGAACGAACGGCAAGCTGTGGGTTAATAGCGGGAATATTGCAAAGCAGGACAACTTATCAAAAATAATCGCAACAATTAGGAGTGACCTACTGAGCTGCGGGCAGCCAAGTTGGGGTACTCACCTAGGTGGGTTTTTTTTATGACTGACTTAATTGACCTACTTTGCCATTACCGGACATAATCTCAATGTAGGAGAGTTGAGGCGTTTGATTGCTTAACCAACCAAACACATGCCACAACCGTTACGACAAAACTCTTCCGCACCTACGTTATGTTACCGCTTAGGTGGATCCACAATCCGACTAAGTTAATATTGGGTGGTGGGTAGGAGTAGAGATTTCTCTAAGAAATAACTCAAAAGTTCATAACTTTTGCACCGTAGGTTCCAACGGCATGGAACAAGGCAGAGAGTTTTCTATGGTATCAAGAATGCGACCGGGGGACATCTTCACAATAATAATACATTTTCACAATTTGGAAAATTTGGACTACCCCTTGGTCCTTAAGGTAAGAAAAAATGGTGCCTTGGGCATTTCAGGGGTGAAGAAAGATAAGACCAAACAAAAATGAAAATAGAGGCACTGATCCTTCATCACCATTCCATTTTCCTCGCTCCTCATTCTAGCGCTGCAGGGCCAAAGCCTCTCGTAGCGTAAGCTTAGCTGCTTGTTTGCATTTCTCCGCAGTTGTAAGTTCTGATCAATTGTAAAACTCAGCCGGCAGTCGCGGTTTGGCAACAACTCGCAACGGCACCGCTCTGGGCACCGACAGGCCCGGCCCTTCCTCCATCCCGGGATCCTCCTTCACTTCCCACTCAAAGGCCTGCACCAGACTCGCAACACAATACTGCAACACCACAATTGCCAGCGCCATCCCGGGACACATCCTCCTTCCAGCACCAAACGGCAACCACGTCCCGTCGACCGCTTCCTTCCCCAACCACCTGTCGGGATTGAACTTCATGGGATCCTCCCACACTGTCGGGTCTCGTCCAATGGCCCAGACGTTGACGAACAGGCGTGCCTGGGCAGGGATGTCGTAGCCGAGGGCCCGGCAGGAGGTGATGGATTGGTGGGGCGCCATCACGGGCGCTGGAGGGTGGAGACGCAACCCTTCTTGGATGATGGAGAGGAGGTAGGGGAGATGGGGGAGGTCGGATTCTTGGACGCGATGGTGGGGGGGGAGGACGGTGTCGAGCTCGGCTTGGGCTTGGGACTGTGCGGTGGGGTTGGAGACGAGTTCGGACATAATCCATTCACAGGCCACGGTTATTGTGTCGGTGGCAGCTGAAAAGGCATCCTGGTTGGGGGGGATGAGGGCACTTTGTCAGACATTCAAGTTCTGCACCCGATGGTGATTGTCATGGTGAAAAGCAATGACTATCGTTTGGAGAATTAACTGCTTCCATAGTCATTTGGCTCACTAGACTCTTAGTTCCCAGTGGAATTCACCATTGCACGAATCGTCATATATACTTGTTGACAATTTCTAAGAAATGGGCTGTTTTCCACTTGCCTGACTATAGCAGCAGATGTATGCGAGCCCTGGGTTTTAAAGTTCAGTGCACTTGAATGTCACAATTTTAACCTTTGAGACATTTCATTTTTAACAATTAGGACGATACAATCTTTGATCGAAGAACTGTGATGTTGCAAGATGATATATGAATATATAACTGATGATTTTTACGTGATCAAACATATTATTGGCAGAGGCTTTGACGTGTGTGACTATTTGACTCTTGTGTGTTACAACTACTAGGGATCGGAATGAGACTCAGGCTAGGGACCGAATCTACAAAGTTTTCTTCGACTCGCAACTTTGCTTTCAGACTGTGTCGATCAGAGCTGGCGCAATGGAATTACCACGGAGAAGCAAATGACGGCCAGAGTTTGAAAATATCTTCTTACCCACATGATGCCTTTGACGTTGGCCATGGTGATTTGGGGTCTTGATTTATCAGTGCCACTGTGGTCCACTTCGTCCAGCAGGATATGCACCATGTCTTTCTCATGCTCAGCGACCGGTCCCCTCTGGCGCTGCTCTTCATGCTCCGAAATGATCTTCGTGGCGAATGCTTCCATACGCATGCTGGTTTCCGTGAATAGACAATCCAGCCCTTGGAAGTCGAACCACTTGAGCGCCGGAATGAAATCGGCGGTGTAGAATGAACTGAGGCACTTGGGAATGGCTGCCATGATTTCTCGGAAGTTTTGAATCTCCAGCATCTGCTCCTCGGTGATTTCTTCGTGTCCTTCCATTGGAGCACTGAAACGTCGGTTGAGAACTAACCGGGAGATGATGTTGGTGAAGAGCACACCCAGTTGCGACCTGAGCTCGAATTCCTGGTTGCGAGGCAGCGTGCGAAGTAGGTGCGCCACTTCTTCCTCCCGAACATGACAAGTCGCTTCAGTACGCTTCGTGCCTGTGAGCTCCATATGGAAGATCTTTCGCAGAAGGCGCCACTTTGGAGAATTGTTCTGACACAAAAGATCTGTCAAGATTGATTAATAAGTCCGTCCGTTTTGAAATTCACGGTGGTGTACTAGGGCAGTTTTCAGTAGTGCGAACCCTGAAACAGCATAGAGAAATATGAGCACAGTGGGACGTGGTTTCAACCAATTGAGAAGTTGAAACAAGATCCCAATTTTCTGCTTCTTGATGATTTTTTTCAAAAACATTTTTCAACAGGGGACTTGCACAAGGTAGAGGCAACAAAACATTGCGGGCCTGGTCCTGGTCCTGTTTCTTATGTTGACCCCTTTTACCAACAGCAAAGTTCTCTGCTGTTCATACACTTGCTTGGACTAATTAGCAAGTGGTGTAAGCAACATGGCCATGGCTACTCACCTTTGAATGGAAATAGGCTTGTGTATTGTCACTTCTAGTGGTGTAAATCTTCTTACTTAATTAAGAATTGCATAAGAATTCCATACATATTGATAAAAAAAATTTGACTCTCTACAGCTCACTCAGTACGAATCTCCCAGTAATTATACTCCATACGTTACAATGCTTCAAGGACTTGACGTAAATAGTATCCTCTACCCCTTAGTCATTACGAACCAGTTGTAAGAGATCAGAATTCAACCATTAATCTTGAGCAAATGCATTACTTAATTACTTACCTGGGCCAAACAGAACTTGGCCAGCTCTTATGGGGGGTCTTGCGCAGAAATTGGCATCCTGTTTCTTGAGAAACTCCATGGCGGTAACAGGCGACGATGCAACGATGCATTGTGCTTGCCCCAGGCGCAGTGACATGAGAGGGCCATACTTCTTTGCAAGCTCTGCTAAACTCTGGTGAGGCAATGGGCTGAGCAAGTGCAGAGACCCAAGTAGAGGCAACCCAGTTGGTCCCGGAGGTAAATTTGTGGGTCTTCTCACCACTATCCTAACCAGAATGATGACCAACACCGTCGTTGCCAAGACCTGCAAGACGGTCGTTTGTTGTTAGAAAACTCCAAAAGAAAACATAAGAAAAACTCCCTTCTCCAATTTATGAACCAGACAGACAGCATGCGCACAGCAGCACTAACGAGTGAGGAGAGAGAGAGAGAGAAGTGTACATAGAGGACAGGAAATTCAACAACAGAGAAAGCCATGATTTCGAGAAACAAGGCCTTGCTGCAATCCTTTGGCAAAGAACGACCATAGCCACTTTCTACAACCCCAAAACACGCTCGCTCGCCTTGAGATTGGCAGTGCTTCGTAATTAGTTAATCTCTTGCATGAGTCTATACAAGTGGACATTGATGGGAGTCAATCCTGTTCCTTGGAAATTCGTCGTGCAACTGGATCTCCGTGATATAGCAGGAGCCGTGCATGTAGAAGATGCCTTCAAAACAATTAAGTACGTACTGCACAGGTAAGCTTACTGTATCTTGACATCACTATTTCAGCAACTCTCAGAGACTGGCAGTGAAGTATTGAAATTCTGAGGGTCTCACGGTCCAGGATAATGAGCATTCGATCTGCATTGTTTGACTTCTTCGACCAATTCATAAAATTATTCAGGGCTGGAAGTTCTCCACAGTAAGGCCTAAGGTATCCTCACCTTTTTGCAAAACCAGCCATTCGACACCACAGTTCTTCACAAACTGACTCTCATTCACCCAAATCATGTGTTTGTTCAAATTTAACACTAGTTTTCAAAAGGAATGACCAATGGAAGTTGGAGTTATTGTAGAAATAAACTCACGGCCATTCATTCAATCATTACTTATATTGTTCTTTCATCTTGGACTGTTACCAACACTTGATTGCCTTCTAGCAGCTTGTATATATTGTCAACCATCTTTCAATAAAGCTATGCATGCTTAATCATTTCTCTTGTACGTCTGAGTATTTCTACAATTATATGAAGCAACCAATGAATGTTGAAGAATCTAAGGTGTATTGTCTAGCTTCAAGGATGTCCAATCAAGGGTAGTCTAGTGTCAATAGGAACACCTCAACTGTTAAAATTCCTAGTACATTCACACAAACTCAAAAAAATTCTCAAACCACTTTTGCTTTCATGTGCCAACCTCATGATATGATTTTTTCCTAAATTGTGTTTAAAATCGCTTGTTTGAAGGAAAAAAAATGTTTGTCATAGGGGCAAATAGCTTGTTTTAGGTCTTGACTCTTGAAAGACAAATGGAATTTGCATCTTATCCAAGTTGTTTTATATTCTTAGGACCTTTGTGGAATTAGTTATGATCCTAGATATTAAAATAGGATGATGCATAAATATTTAAAATATTGCAATGTTTTGAGGTCCAAAACTTCTTGCAAATACTCATATCCAAAGCAAGTCTAAAATCTTCATCTATATTTATTTTGTAACAAATTCAAATGTAGGATCATTCCTTCAGTTAACTTGTTCAAATACATCACTCTAAAATTTTAGAGTAAATTCCCCAACAATTGCAAGATCAACATGCCTAAACTTTAAGAAACAGTTTTTTTTCAACCCTTCCTAAAGTGAAGTTTTGTCTTTCAACATTTTTAGCAAATAGCATGTATGTCCAAAACTTGTGCATTTAGCCAATTTGTTAAAAAATGGATCGTGAATAGTAAAAATATTCAACCAAAAGAAATTTCACATTCATTTTTGAGAAAATAATAAAGTTGCACTCAAGGTGGTATTGAATGAAAGAAAAAACTAAACACTACTAGAAAATTCAGTTTTTTTGTTGATTTGGTTGTATTGATTAGGTTCACTTTTTTGTTGATTTGGATAGTAATCTCTTGATTTGGATAGAAATCAATAAAAAAAAAGTGAAACAACTAAATCAATAGAAAAATTGAATTTTCTAGTAGTAAAATTTCTAATAACTTTTGACAAAAAATTGAGAATAAGTAAATTAACTTTGATTGTGAGAATGTTCTAGTAAAAAATAGGTATCCTTCATTTATTTTATTTGGAGATTTTCAAAATTGAGTTTAAAAAATGAATTCATATATTTTTTTTCCTATCTTCATTGCTTGCAAAATAAAATTCTTCATAACTCTCATGTCATTATTTGGAATTGAATGGTTCAAATGTTTTTGAGTAGGTATCAATCTATTCAATCCAATAAAAATAAATATTCTTTCTTTAGAATATATATTCTAATTGCCTAGTTTGACATTGAAATTTAAAAAATCTAAATAATTTTTGCAATATTTATAGAATGATAATTCACGTGTACGGGAAATTTCGTTAAAATGGTGGTTCAGGGGACCAACTAAGGCATGAGATCTTGCGGAAGACAACAGTGGGGGCGATGCCAAACATAAATGAGTGGTGATTTGGACATGCATGGGACACAATTGATGCTTGATATGAGATGAATAGTTGCCTCAATACATCTCAGTCTCCGTTCTTTCACACACAAATGCCAACTGAATACCACCATTTTAACAAAATTTTCCATAGACTATAAGAAAACTGCGTTTTTGGTGAGTTAACGTATGTAGTCGTACAAATTTTTTTTGACGTCTATACAGACATGGCGTTGTAAACATTAGAATGCCAAATGTCAAATGAGACATGTACGTCTTTGAACATGTCCCAAAAAACATCACTTACAACAAGTTTGTCCACATCAAAATTAATTACAATTTGCACTTACAAAAGTTAGTGCGGTCAGCGATAGAGTATTGATCGCTGGTAAAAAATGCAATTTGGGCAAAAGGCAAAGATGTCAAGTGAGACGTTTACGTCTTTGAAGACGTTTGCAGGAACGTCTCCCAAAACGTAATTCATTGTACATCTCCTTTTTTACTTATCCCATATCGTTTGTCTCTCTATGGGCAGAGAAAGAATATAAGTAAAACCTTGAAATCCTTCATTTTCACTAAATTTTAATGAAGAAATTCCTTCATTTTACCATCAAAAATTTACTTGAAAGTAAATGGTAAGTTTTTTTCAATTTTTGTTGAATTTGACATTTTTTTTTAAAATTTAAATTTATCTTGCCTTATAGATAGGATATGTTATATGTACCAATTGATGTTTCAAAAAACGTCTAATTTGACGTTTCAAAAAACACCAATAAAATTTTCAAATGATACAAAAATGATCTGAGTCAGACCGGATGGATGAAAAATTTCTCACGTGGCATTGCCCGCCAAATATAGGTGACGTGTCTTCCATGTGGCTTGTTTTTTGAAGCTGAAAAACACACGTTCTTTTTGACGTCAACAAAAAACATGCCAAAATTGGACACGTTTTAACATGTCTGTTACACGTTTTTTGCTAGTCAGTTATAACGGATTTTAGGAGACATCTACGTTGATTACTTTGACATCAAAGAAGATGCCATCCCATGTTTTTTGCAACATCAAAAAAAACTTTGTTTTCTTATAGTGATATGTGAATTAGGATGATGAGCACCCATCCTATAATTTCATTCACCAAATTATGAAGTTAATAAAGCATGTTCAAGTTATCAAAGAAACCCAAGCAAGTTCATTAGTCTGTTTGGTGTTAATAGTATTGTACATTCAAATAGATTCTTTTGATGCATGCTTGTATTTGTCCTCACTTAGCTTCAATCTTATTGCTATTGGGTTGCTACGTCGTTTACATCATTTGAATGCATTGTGATAAAGTATTGCTTTCTATTAAAATCACAAATGAATAATTGAAGGTAATATATATGTCATTATGCCATTGGTTGTCAAACTTTTTCAAAAAAACTGAAAGGATAGAGAAACCATTTTTCTATTGGTTGTAAAACTTCAACATTTAAAAAAACTAGGAACATTTCAATGTTGAGTATTAGAGTACCAAATTGTTGTCCAAATCACAATCACCAAAAAATACTAGAATGTATATGGGTGGGGTTGTAGTTTTCTCACCTACGTCAGCACTATTCTCAAGCAAGTCTGTATGAGATGGAGTCGCATCTTGAATGCCATCATGACAATTACATTGTTTTTGTGGGACTATGTAAACTATAAAGTTGGAATTATTTTTGAAATTTTGTTGTATGTTTTGTGTGTGTTTTGTTAGGTTTTGTTAAACTATTGGGTTGTTGGAGATCTAATTTTGTGATTTTGAGCGTGTTTTTACTTGATTGGAAGGCGATTTGATGTATGCTTTTGTGAATGAATCAAGTTGGATGAAGTGGCAAATAGTCAAGTAAAGGATGTGTGTCCAAGTTAGAGTCAAGTTTTGTCAAATAGTTGAAGGAATTAGTGGGCACGTTCCAAGTCGGATTCTGTGCTAAGTGGGAAGTGAGTTAGTATTTCAGTCAAGGGTGAGGATGTTTGCATTTTGATTTGGATGTAGTTGAGTTCAAGTTGGTAGTTGGTAAGTCGATAGGTCATCTCTTTCTCCTTTAGTAAGTCGTCTCTTTCTCCTTTGGTAACCGCTTGTTTGATTCCTATTGTTGTGGTTTTTGATTTCATTGTCACCCACTATTGAAGAGTGTTCAGTGCATGTCCTAGCTAGACTAGCTCTGTATTTTGGGGGGGGGTTTGTGTGTCCAAGTTGGATGCGCTACGTGTGAGAGTATTAATTGCAAGTGTGGTAAAGATTGAGACGTGTCCTAATTGGGGATGTTTGGAAGATGAAGAGGTTGTGAGATTAAGGAAGAGATGTGAAATTGATGCTAGATTGATGTGTGGAGATATTTTGAGACCAAATTGAAAAATTAATGAGTAATGAGGATGGAGTGTTCCAATTGGTAAAAAATGTGAGTTGAAGAAGAGGAATATTTGAGACGTTAGTTTGTGAGAAAATGATGATAGAGAGTATAACTATAAAAACAAAACTTTAAATATGTAATGGTCTTGTGTTCACCAAATTGGCTCATATGATAGATTTTCATACTAAATTTGTATTTGTATGCATGTGCTTATGTGATGCAATTAAGTGTGATGTATGTCTTGAGCAATTGAGTTGGAAATATATCCCTAATTGGAACTAGAAACCAAAGATAATTTCTTTATTGATATGAAATTTCCATTGACAAGCCTCCCTTGGAACGAACTTATTAAAAGCCGGATCATTTCTGAGTAGTTCATTAATATTCTCCTTCAACATGCTTCGTGTCTTTAGGAACCTTACTTGTAGCAACATAACCAAATGATCATTTGAACAAGTATCCATCACTCTCATGTTTTCATTTGATAAGAAAACACATTCAAGAAGGGAAAAATTATGCTTAAGTTCCCTAGAAAAAGCTTTGAAATTTTACCCAAAGAGAAAGCATAGTTATATTAAGAATTATTAGAATATTACTTTCAACCACATAATCATGCTTTCTACCTTCTTGCACCTTGCATAATCCGTTGCAAGCCATTGGTAATCCAAATCTGCAAGGTGTGAATTAGGATTTGTATATTCTAAAAAAAATTCAATCATAGCATCCATCTGTCTATAGCATTTGGATTCATTATACATTTCTAAAGTGTTGAGACCCTAGTGAATGTAGTCCGTTTCAACTTCACAAACCTACAAAACCCAAGAAGCTAAGGGAATGTATTATTTCAATTGCAATAACAGTAAAAGAATGCTAGGAAGAGTACTTCCCAATTGTTTCTTCATCTTGTATCTATAGTATGCCACAACCCTCTCGATGAGGTTTGTGTTAATTAAAACAATTATATTCTTTGCAAAAGGAGTACCGTGCTTGATGTAATCCTCAATTCTTTTTATAATTTTGCTTTGGTGTTACATTTCTATATACTCATTGAAAAAGTTTTTTGCCTTTGTCTTTCACACAATAGCCGAACATTCCAATGAATGTATGCAACCCGGTATTACAAAGTGTTTTCATGAGAATGTGATGACCACTAGCCAAGGCCATTGTGACTATCATCCTATGCAAGATATGTTTTGATGTGCTTGTTAACCCCTAAAGGACCATTGTCCCCTCGGGGGACAAAATGAATTTTGGGCAGGTTCCTATGATCTCAATTTTTAGTGAATTTTTTTAAAACTTTCTCATAAGATAGGAAATCTTATTAGCTTTGTGGAAATATAAATTTTATTTCAATTGGTGCCCAGGAGCAAAAGTTATGGCATCTTAAACATAATTTTCACTTGAGATTTTCACATCACCGGGCAAAAAAAGAAATCTACAAAAATTTGAAATTAATTTTTTAATTTTTTTCTTCTTAAAGATAATATTTTTTCTACATGTGAAGCTTTTATTCATTCCATTTGGATAAGTAATGTGAAAGTTATGAATAATCTTGTTTTGGGGGCAATTTGAGCATCTTCTTGAAAATATAACTTATAGGATTCAATTTTGAATGCAATTTTCACAATTTTTCCATAAACATTGTTTGACAAGGTTAAATTTTCTAGCTAGAACAATCTCACCGCTGAGATTATTGTATTTCAATCCCATCTTAGAGCTATTAACGATTTAGTTTTTCTTTCAATCTTGGACCTACTTCTACTTAACAATTTTTTAAAGAATGAAAATCAAGCACGGTTTTTTTGAATATTTTTTTCTAGACTTTCAATTCAATTCTTCAACACAAAAAAATTTAAATTCAAGGTCCACAGTGTAAAAAAAATTCACAAATGGCAATCAAAGTCATCTAAAATTGCAGGCCACTATTCAAAAAAAAATTCATTTTTCAACTTTGAATGCTAATATCTTCCAATCTGTACAGTCAAGCTCCATGAAAATTTTACCACACAATCCTTGACTAGTTAAGTACAAGATCCTATAGTTAGATTCTAGAAAAAAAATGTTTTGTTTTGTTTTTTTGGATGAATGCAGAAGAAATGGCAGTTTTGAGTGGTTTTTGACAGAAGAATGGCCCTGGTCCTTTAGGGGTTAACCATGGCTAGTGAAGAAGCCAGAAGATGGCATACTATTTGCATATGCAATCTCAAGAGACTGACACCTTTTTAAATGGAACAAAGTTTTAAAATGCTCTCATTTTCATTGAATTCATCCATTTTCTCCAAGAAGTCAATAGAGATGTCAAAACTATACATTGAAATGGTAACATTGACATCCAACATTGAGCTATAGAAAAGTTTTTTCTTGAGAGTTTTTTTCAAGGCTAGTATTTCTTTTTTCATGTTTGCTTTAGTTAAGACTTTTGGGCTACATTTTCAACAATAACAAGGTTCTTGCTTTTAGGCACAACAACTTGAAATTGTACTGCAGTGCTAGCAAATTGTGAATTTTGTTTTTTTGCTATGGAGTCTACTACATTTTTAGTCTCTACATCTTTCCCTTTATAGGCTACCTATTACTTTCATTTGAGACATAGTTGGTGCCATTTTTGAACCCAATTCAAAATGCAAATGAATGCATTAATGAAAAATGTCAACAAGGAAATCAACTACATTTTTAACCCAAAGGACTTGAATCCTTCCAGCCACAATAATTGCAATTAGTGTTGCCTTACAACATGGTTGATTTTTTATGGACTCACAGAAAGAAAAAAATACTTGGTGGTGCTACTAAAGTTGCTACTACAAGAACATTGAAGCCTAGAAAAATGACATAGTGTCGTTCTAATTACAATTCAATGATAATAAAAGCATTCTAGGGATGAGTGTATGACATCAACAAGTATCTAGAAAACAATTATAGGTGTACCTACAATCCGCATAGAAGAGAGCAAAATCTAAACATGTCAAAGTTAAGTTTAGTCGTGTAGGGACAAGACAATATTTTTTGTTGACATATAAACTAAGCTCAAACAATAATGCACAATTACTTACATTCCAGAACCTACACCACACACCTCACCAAACCAATCTCTCAATCCCTCAAACCTTAAACCTCTCAATATTTGAATCCTTCAATCCCTCAAGCTCTGAACTCTCAACCTCTTAACCTCTCAATCTCTCTTTATCTCTATTCTTCTAATGTCTTGATTCTCCATCTTTCAATTAATCTCTAGACTTGATCAATTTGAGATTCTTGTTCAACATTCATCAAAGACACCTACAACTAAATACCTACACATAGGACACATACTTCCAACATCAACTATACATGGTATTCAATCTAAATCCATACCTCAAAAACAAACCTTAATCTTACCTTGACAATGTAAACAAAGCATGCAACAAAATCCCATTCTAAATCTCCACTACAAAATGAAACCAACTATGAACAACAATCTGCAACGTCATGGAGGGGCAATGGAGGTTGACATCAAGCACAATTCTGACAAAACAAAAAACACAAATACAAATAGATGCAACACAAGAGCCAACTCAAGGCCCAAATGGATGGCTGAGATCTCCACTAGAGTGACATCAATGGCTCTCAATTTTCTAGAGCTCAATGGCACAATCATCAACAGTACTCCAAGGTTCATAGTGCAGCAGAGATCAACAATGACAATTATTTTGCTCTACTTTTAGATTGATGGCAAGGATTTGCACTAGCAATTTAGAAAGGGGAGGGCTACGTTGCCTTCATCTTTTGGATGAATTGTGATCCATTTGCATATTTGTATTTGTCTTTAGTTTACCAAAATAATAATAATTAGGATACTATTAATTAAAAAATACTTATTTTCTACTAGACATTATAATTTACTTATTGTATATAGGAATGATCTTTGCAACTAAAGATTTTTGCAACCTACATTGTAATTTTGGCTAAGAAATTTTTTGATTTTGATTTTTGGTGTGGTTGTTTGCTTGTCTTTTATTGTTTGTATTTTGGTTGGAAATTTTAATAGAAAATTTTAATAGCAAAAAGTGATCCAATTAAACATCCAAAGTGACATTGCCTTAATCTTTATAAGTAAATTGGAAAGTCAAAGTTTGGAAACAAAATGGTGTTTATTTTGTATTTGATGTAGAAGGTATGTTGATTGAGAGTATACATACAATAGTGACAAAAGTTTGTAATTGTATTGAGTTGGATCCAATGACCCATGGCACTTCCAATTTGAATCGTTATTGACTCTTCTACATGTCTTAGAAAATCACAAATTAGTGACATATTCTATATGTATAGTGCCGTATTAGAGCATGATTAGATTGAGATGTTCAAATGACGTCAAAATAAAAGATGCTACTTAAACCTAGTGGATTATCACTAGAAGAAACCCGTGTTTTAATTGGCGTTTTGTGATTTTTTCAGACGGATTTTAGGTGACGTCAGAAAAAACACAAGTTGTTTTTTCTGACGTCTCCTAAAATTCGTCTGAAAAAATCACAAAACGCCAATTAAAACATGGGTTTCTTATAGTGTATGTTTTGCCTCATTTTAGTACACAATTAGTATTTGACAAGTCATATGCAATTTACCACAAACCTTTAATGGTTAAGTTATAATTTACTTTCACTTCTAATGACCAATAAAAAAATAAATGAAAATAATAATAAAATGAAAAAATCCTAAAATAATATACATAAAAATATGATTCTTTAGATTTCAAAGAACTATATAAAAAAAGTCAAAAATATATATTTCAATTGCTATCAATGAGATTTCTAAATTTAGCGTCACTATAAGAACCCCTTGTTTTAGGTGACAAGCTCCAATTTTTTTAACACATTTTAGGTGACATTCAATGCAACAACCCTATGTTTTTATGTCAACAAAAAGTCACCAATGTAACATGAATGTTGACTACAAACTTGAGATAGTTGCATTGTATGTCAATTAAAATCTATTTAAAAAAATTGGAATTTATCACCTAAAACAAGGGATTCTTATAGTGTATGCACAATGTAATAAATCAAAACACTTTTTAGGGGTATACTTACCAATTTTAAGTTTTTGGGGGATTTTCATTTTTTTGAAGGAAGATCATTTATGTAGCCTTTGGATAGCCCTAATCTCCCACTCAATCTCCCATTAGTCAAAATCCTCCGCTCTAAGTTCAATGTACATTAGCATGGGCATTTATTATATCTTGCAAATTCTTAATAGTATTGCATGAATAATTACTAATCATAGCACTTAAAATCTTTATGTTTGGTACAATCTCGAATAAAAATTTTAAATATATATATATATGTTACCAAAGACTTTTAGGAGTTAACTTATTCTGGATAAAGACAATGAAAAGGTCTTTAAAAAGTTTTAAAGACTATCTTTATTGAAAGGTGATAAAGAAATTCTCAACAATCCAAAGAAAAGACAAGAAGTTTCCAAAGACCTGTGCTATAATAATAAATATACTCTCATGAAACTTTTCAATACTTTGGTCAACAGAAGGCACCAAAGAACTTGCCACTTGCCACAAAGTTCTAGATATAAAAGTGTCATCATCTTAGTAGCTTTAGGATTTTCTTCGCGTTGTGTCCCAATCCACAATTGGAGGTATGTGAGTGTTGAATATGCTTCGACGTTGCCTTCATCTCATTGAAGGTGGCATAATCAATCATCATTTGCGTCCAACAAGTATAATTTCATATATGCTCAAACTTGCATTGATAGTTCTAGTTCTTGAGAGATTTAAGAGTTGTGCACACTCATGTGCTCATAATTAGTGTGTTTTATATTTATTTCCTTGCTATTGTAACAAATTATTGCTTTCTTGTAGGCATTAACACTCATCCATTATTGCTTTCTATTATAGTAGTCTAACTTAACAATCAAATAGAAAAAAATTTCATTGTTGTGTGAAACTAGTCATAAAAAGCAATAAAAAAGTGCTACAAAGAGAGATGTGATTGACTTAGGTTCTTGGAAGGTTGTTTAATGTGTTATTTCAAAGAATCTTTCAAAGATTATTAGTTATAATTTAAAGTCAAAAGTCAACACACAAAATACTTAAAACAACTTTTAATAGTCATATGGTGAATTGTTTTTGTTTATTTTATTATTTGCAACTCTTGACTTGAAATTTGGACTATGGCGGTTTGCTCACAAACAAGTATGTTGTTTGAAATGCTTTTGTTTGTTTTATTCGTTGCAACTCTTGAACCCAAATTTTGTCTATGGTAGTTTGGAGGTTTGCTTACAAACAAGTATAAACAATTGATAGTTCAAAGGCAAAAGTATGTCAATTGAGCTAGTTAAACAACTTTTGATAGTCATATGTTGATACGCTTTTGTTTGTTTTATTTTTTGCAACTCTTGACCTCAAATTTGGGCTATGATGATTTGCTCACAAATAAGTATGAACAATTGATAGTTCATAAGCAAAAAGTATGTCAATTGGGCTAGTTAAACAACTTGTAATAGTCATATGTTGAAATGCTTTTGTTTATTTTATTTTTTGCAACTTTTAAACCCAAATTTGGACTTTTGACAGTTTGCTCACAAATGAGTATGAACAAATGAACAATTCATAGTTCATAAGCAAAAAGTATGTCAATTGGGCTAGTTAAACAACTTTTGATAGTCATATGTTCAAATGCTTTTGTTTATCTTCTTTTTTGCAACTCTTGACCCCAAATTTGGGCTTTGACGGTTTGATCACAAATGAGTATGAACAATTGATAGTTCATAAGCAAAAAGTATGTCAATTGAGCTAGTTAAACAACTTTTGATAGTCATAAGTTCAAACGCTTTTGTTTATCTTATTTTCTTGCAACTCTTGACCCCAAATTTGGGCTTTGACGGTTTGCTCACAAATGAGTATGAACAATTGATAGTTCATAAGCAAAAAGTATGTCATTTGGACTAGTTAAACAACTTTTGATAGTCATATGTTGAAACTTTTTTTTTTTTTTTTGCAACTCTTGAATCCAAATTTGGACTTTTGACAGTTTGCTCACAAATGAATATGAACAATTGGTAGTTCATAAGCAAAAAGTATGTCAATTGAGCTAGTTAAACAACTTTTGATAGTCATATATTCAAATGCTTTTATTTATCTTCCTTTTTGCATTTCGTAATCCCAAATTTGGGCTTTGATGGTTTGCTCACAAATGAATATGAACAATTGATAGTTCATAAACAAAAAGTATGTCATTTGGACTAGTTAAACAACTTTTGATAGTCATATGTTGAAACTTTTTTGTTTGTTTTATTTTTTGCAACTTCTGACCCAAAATTTGAACTTTTGACAGTTTGCTCACAAATGAGTATGAACAATTGATAGTTTATAAGCAAAAAGTATGTCAATTGGGCTAGTTAAACAACTTTTGATAGTCATATGTTCAAATGCTTTTATTTATCTTCCTTTTTGCAACTCTTGATCCCAAATTTGGGCTTTGACGGTTTGCTCACAAATGAGTATGAACAATTTATAGTTCATAAACAAAAAGTATGTCATTTGGACTAGTTAAACAACTTTTGATAGTCATATGTTCAAATGCTTTTATTTATCTTCCTTTTTGCAACTCTTGATCCCAAATTTGGGCTTTGACGGTTTGCTCACAAATGAGTATGAACAATTTATAGTTCATAAACAAAAAGTATGTCATTTGGACTAGTTAAACAACTTTTGATAGTCATATGTTCAAATGCTTTTATTTATCTTCCTTTTTGCAACTCTTGATCCCAAATTTGGGCTTTGACGGTTTGCTCACAAATGAGTATGAACAATTTATAGTTCATAAACAAAAAGTATGTCATTTGGACTAGTTAAACAACTTTTGATAGTCATATGTTGAAATGTTTTTGTTTGTTTTATTTTTTGCAACTTTTGACCCAAAATTTGGACTTTTGATGGTTTGCTCACAAATGAGTATGAACAATTGATGGTTCATAAGCAAAAAGTATGTCAATTGAGCTAGTTAAACAACTTTTGATAGTCATATGTTGAAACGCTTTTGTTTATTTTACTTTTTGCAATTCTTGACCCCAAATTTGGGCTTTGACGGTTTGCTCACAAATGAATATGAACAATTGATAGTTCATAGGCAAAAAATATGTCATTTGGACTAGTTAAACAACTTTGATAGTCATATGTTCAAATGCTTTTATTTATCTTCCTTTTTGCAACTTTTGACCCCAAATTTGGACTTTGACGGTTTGCTCACAAATGAGTATGAACAATTGATAGTTGATAAGAGCATCTCTACTAGGGCACGCTATACTCCTTGGAATTTTTTTTGGCTTGCCCGGTTGGTTTTATCTGACCTACCAGTTGCAACCTTTTGGTTTTGTCAACGCCGAGGCCATCAAATTTCAATCATGACTCCTCAAACTGCCGTGACTTGTGCATCCCTTGTGCTGATATAAGAAAAATAAATTGGAACCTCTTTTCAATGGAGGAGTGCACGCATCGAGGCCAGTTGAGCTTTTAGTGGGGATAAGTTTGCATTGATTTGTTGCTAATACCCAATAGTAAGCCAGCTCGTTGGGGAGCTACAGACTTGGTCACAAAGATATTGAATGACAGAGATACTAAGCCCAAAATTCCGTGGATTGGTCACAATTTGCAATAACTCCAAACTTAGGAGTTGGGATTTTTTCGTGTAACTGGTGGGATCGCAGTAAAGCACCGGCTCCTTTGTCAGGTCTAATGCACGCTACAGACGATCTACCGTGTCCCTTATACCACAGACTCGTGGAGATGCTCTAAGCAAAAGTATGTCAATTGAGCTAGTTAAACAAATTTTGATAGTCATATGTTGAAACGCTTTTGTTTGTTTTATTTTTTGCAACTCTTGACCCCAAATTTGGGCTATGATGGTTTGCTCACAAATGAGTATGAGCAATTGATAGTAAAATATGTCAATTGAGCTAGTTAAACAACTTTTTATAGTCATATGTTGAAATGCTTATGTTTATCTTATTTTTTGCAACTCTTGACCCCAAATTTTGTCTATGGTGGTTTGCTCACAAATGAGTATGAACAATTGATGTTCCTAGGCAAAAAGTCTGTTAATGGAGCTGGATAAAACAATTTGTAATAGATAGGAATTTCTTTTTGTTTTAAAATTGTTTTAAAATTGCTCAGGTAACTATCAATAGTCATTATAGAAGCAAGTGCATTCGAGACTAGCTCGGAGACTCCAAAGTGTTTCATTATTAAACCTTAAAGAACGGACCTATAACCATTGATTTTAGGCCTCATTGCCCATCACTTAGTTTGTTGCCATTTTTAAATTAGATATGCATGAAAAAATTTATGTATATTTTTTAGAGATGAAATTACATATTTTCTTTACTTCACAAAAAATTTAGATTTTTTTGAGAATTTCTGAAGAAAAAGTGAAGAAAAATCATATCAAATAGAAAATTATTTTAAAAAATCTGAAAATTTCACCATAGGTGTACATTATAGTGACAAACATCATGGTGGAAACTCAAATCCCGTATCATTCTATAATTAGAATGCAATAGGCATTGAAAATACATCCAAAGTTCAAGTTGCAATAAAATATTCAGTATTACAATTTTTTTCAAAATTCCAATTGGAGTAGAAACTAGAATACATGACCTTCATTTCAATAGTTGGTCTAAAATTCAAAAACTATCATTTTTGTAGAAAATTTTTAGATGTAAAGCAAGGAGCAATAACTTCTCAAAATACACTAAACATAGCATATTTTGTTATCCATTTTTTTTACTAACTTCTGATTCACGTGAATACAAACACTAGCAAAATTACAAACTCACTGAGGTACTCTTCATAATCCTCTGTGAAAGGTCAAGAAGCAAAAAATGGATGAAAAAATGCTTTCACTCTCCTTGTTCACCACCGCACAGTCATCCAAACGCCAGGAAATGGCGTCCCCGGCGTTTATGGGTTAAAGATTCATTTATGAGGAAGAATCACTCGATGAAGGAGTTCATGCCAATTGACTACTAGAAAACTATAACCAAAATAATAGATAATCAAATGATTCATGTTGTTTGGACATTGGAATGACCAATTTCACTTATTTTTGAACTTTTTGTGAAAATCAACACAATGGTGCCTACTTAAGTTTCTATTGATTTGAGTAGTGCAATGACGAAATCAACAGAATTTTAGGAAAATATAGAATCTTTCTTGGAATCTTTTTGGAATCTTTTGGAATCTAATTCTATTTTTAAAATATTCTATCAAATATTATAATCTTTCAATCTATAAGTGGTATTGTTGTGTGTTTTTTTCCAATGTAATCTCTAACATGTCTATTTTGAATTTGTATGGTTACAATTCAAAAAATATCAATGAAATTTATCAAAATGTTTTGTTTTTGTTCAATATAGAGCAAATTTCAAGAAAAATCCAAAAGGCCTTGAGCATTTAGGTTTTCGAGGGGTGTACTTAGTTCTACTACAATAAACTACGTGCAAACAAGTGGTTTCTAATAAATTATAATTTCAACCTAAAATTTAGAGTATTGCTTAATAATGACTATAGGTTTTTATTGCCAATATTTCCAATTCAAATCAATTATGAAATGATTTCTAGAAGAGGTCGAAAATGAACTAAAATGACATGTTTTTTACAAGTTTTTTCAACTCAAATAATTATAGAGAACACATTTAGATGACCATTAAATCAGTATTCAATTCAAAATGAGATTTCAATAGAGGTTTATTTTTAGAATATTTTGGTTCATTTTTTAGACATTTTTTTCTTATATAATATAGGGGTGTAAAAGTTATTTTTCAGTTCTACACTGTATCTTTTTATTTCAAAAATTTGTAACTAATTATTATCAACAAATAAAAATATCAATAATTCAAAATATAAACTTTCAAAGTAGGAAAATTTATTCATATTTTATTTATTTATTTCTATTTAAAATTCACAAAGTATATAGGGGATCCAAAGTTTTGTTCGCACTTGGTTTCTAATGGACACTCTAAGTGACTCCCTCGAGTTTAGGTGTTAAGGATCTGATGAAGAACAATTTAGAATTTAGAATAAGACCAATTATCATATGATACATTTATTAGTATAATTTCAAAAATCTTGTGGAAACCTTAAAATCTTAAGATTGCAATTGCCCAAATCTCAACCTTTAGTTATTCATTTTCTTCACCACCATTTGCCTTTTTGACTCCTTACAAAGATTGTTGGGTGACATAATCAAAGAATATGCTATCATTTAAAAAATATACTATCAAACTATCCTACTAAATTTATTATTTTATGCAGTCGTGATCAACACACCAAATTTCAATTTCTAAAAACAAAATTTTTGTTTTTGATAAATTATTTTGTAAGCTTTTCATTGTATTACATAATAATTGATTGAAAAATATTGATGATGAATTTTTCAAACTTTATTGTAGAAACATTTAAGAAACATCAATGTGCTCATTCCACTTTGTGGAAAAATTCACATTACCTAAAAGATTTTACACTAGAGAGAAATCAATGTCAAGCGAGATGTCAAGGTGTTGCCTTCCCAAATTTTATTAAATAGATATTTCTAAATTGTAATTTTATTTTATCCTTGTATTGTGATTACTTCTAGACATTTGAGCATGATGGTTTAATTGATTTGCCAAACCTAATTATAATTTTGAGATTCCATATTTCTCTAAATTATTGAACTAAATTATTCACAATTTGGTGTTCTTCAAACTCAGCAAACTTGGGCGGCCATTTTGGCATAGTAAAATAATTCTTTTCAAAAAAATTTGATCTAAGAAAAGTTGTAAAGTCAAGCTAAATTCCATCTCCAAAAATCCGTTTGATATTTTGAGCCTCCAATCAAAAGTTATGGGCAAAATTAACCCTTAAAGAACGTTGGGATTTTCTATACCAGTGTAGTTTGAGTGGTGTTTAGAAGGGCCACCATGTACAAAATGAGTTTCCTACTAGAAGGAAATGGCTTTTTGAGCCATGATTTTTGCAAGTACGAGTTGGTAGATTGTGCAACATACTAGTGTTGTAAGGACATGTTTCTCAATGCCATTAATTTCTGAAAAATCCCCAATTGCAAAGAGCTTCATTAGTATATTTATGAAGTGTACAAGACACAATGAGGATAAAGAGACTGTTGGGAATAACCCCGCAACAGCCTGCAACTGCTGCCTACAATGGCAAAACGATTGCCAAGTCATTTATTTATTTATTTTAAAATTTAATTTAATTTAAATTTTGCAACTCCTTTTTTCATTTTAAAATTTCAAAAATTCAAATATTCAAAAATTCAAAAAAAAAAATTGGACACTACAGTTCTTCAAATTCCCAAACCAACATAGTGAACACATCCCTAATCAACTGTAGGTAAGAAAATCCCAACCATTGCTGAATTGTCCCATCCCTAACAACGAATGGAGCACA
Organism: Rhytidiadelphus loreus; assembly: GCA_947034895.1. NCBI lineage: Eukaryota > Viridiplantae > Streptophyta > Bryopsida > Hypnales > Hylocomiaceae > Rhytidiadelphus > Rhytidiadelphus loreus. The sequence goes on along the minus strand of OX344762.1, from coordinate 26,296,616 downwards.
TCATAGACTCCCAATGCATACTAAAATCCTTCAACCCCAAACCATAATTCCAAATCTACGCCCAAATTCACCAACTCAAATCCATGAAAATTAACCCCTCACTACCCAAGGCCGTTTTGGGTTCAAAAACATCATTGCTTTTGAAGTGATATAGATCTAAATGTCACTAAGCTATAGAGATCTTAACCATACAATTTTGTAGTGTACATGTTGTAAATGATGTCTATCAAATTTGAAGTCATTTGACCGCATAGATTGCGAGATTATAATGTTTTAGTGTTGAAAAAGAATGCTGAAATTTTCCTGAAAACACATTTAGAGGCAAAATTTGATTTCCAAACCTAATCAAATGAAAAACTTTAAACAATAAAGTGCTTCAAAACCAGCATACAAATACATTGGTGAAAAAATATCATTCAATCGACTCAATGTGTTTGCAAAATAGCTTGCAAATGTCAAAAAATAGGCAAGAAAAGTTGCAGAAAACACAGACAAGGCTGAACCTCCTTCTACTAAAATGCTTCTCAGTCATTCATAACTTCTTGGATTGATATGAAATTTTAGCCACACAAACCAGAGTAGTATGCACAACTTTCCCAATAATGTTTATTGAAAACGGACACTATATGAGGAAGATACAAGCCGCCAAAGTTCATTGTAGTCCAAGAATGGCGGGATTTTGAATTTTGAATTGCTCCCAAACATTCAAAACAACTTGGATTGACATGAAAATTTTACCACAATAACTAGACTTCAACGGTAATATAATCCAACAAATTTTATTGAAATCGAACATTGGATGAAGGAGACACAAGCCCCCAAAGTTACACCCATGAATTGCACTTTGGTGAATCAAATTAAACCTCTGAACTTCGATTGGCTTCCAAAAAATCATTACCTCTTGGATTGATCTGAAAGTTTTACCAAACAAACTAAAAGAGAAGGTGCATGTTTTTCAACAAATTTTATTTAATTTGGACATCGGATGCAAAAGTTGCAATACTTTGAATTGGACTTGAAACTTTGTGAGGACACTTTTGGGCCCCTTGGGCAGTTAGGAGTTAAATTTGCAATGTCAACTCAAAAGATCCTAGATACATTCACCGCCTCAGGGAGTCAAGGAATACAATGAAGGAATGTGGTGTTTGACACCTTTGCATGAGTACAAAATACAACAAGTGAAGGCCTTCATGCTGGAATACATATAATGCACCACTTGCACAAGCACAACATCTATAGAACAACTCAAAATAATTCCCAAAAAATCTTGTAAAATCCTTTGAGTCCATACTCAAATATTGTCCAACCCATAATTCTGAAATACCTCCATCTTCACTCATTAAATCCCCAAATACAACAAACGTAGGTCAATGCTGGCTCAAACCTCTTTTAAGGGTTAAGATAGGGATTTAAAAGGACATTGTTTTGAACATATTCAAACATCCTCTTTGAATTTTGTCCATAACTTTTGATTGGAGGTTCAAAATCTCAAATAAATTTTTGGAAATAAAATTTAGCTTGCTTCCACAACTTTACTAAGTTCAAAGTTTTCTGAAAAAAGTTGTCGAAAAAATTAATTAATTGATTTTCTTATTAATATTCTTTCAAACAACATGTTTTTTACAATATTGAAGTATTAAGTTTACATTTTTGTTGCATTACTGTATACTACTCTAATTATTAGTATTTGTTTAGTGAAGTTACAATACTGCATTCATTTCTGTAGTTTTCAATATTGTTTCAATACTGCTACAATACTAGATTGTTAAGCCCTTGCGACAACCTTGAAAGTAATCCCTAACAATATTGTATAGGGCAATGCCCAAGTAGGAGGGCATTTTGCGATATAAAGGGCCGACGAGGAGGGCGGAGCCCGACGAGGAGGGGCTTTACATCGCAAAATGCACGACTATGAGGGACATTGCCCGACGTAAATCACGAGCAGAAAACTTGAAGATAGATGAAATTCTTGGGATGAAAAAACCAAGATGGATGAAGAAACCGTAATCCCCGATTACGCAAATTTGCCCGCATAACCGGGCATTACGGCTGATTGCGGTTGAGAAGCCTCCCGGGAACTGAACGGCGTGTTTCCCGGGAGTGGTTTACGTATAGAGCAACCATTTTTTATCCCAATGAGTGCTTGAGTTTCCATCGCCGGAGGAGCTGTTGCAGCTGTTTCGTCGAGGTGGCTGAAGGCCTCGTGGTGCCATGTGGTGCAAAGACTTGGAAGGAAATGGCTGACTTGGCAACATGCCTCCCGACTTATCAGAGCCTACCACGGGTGGATAACACTCACTGCAAAATGATCTTCCCGTCTTTTGGACATCCAATAACCTTTTAACCCCTAAATGCGTGAGGCACCAAATTTTGGTATTGACAATACTTTGAGGTTAAATAAAACCTAACAAAGTTGCTATTTTTAGTAGTTTATATTTTTGAAAAATTCTTTTTGAAGTCTAGTTTTAGCATCATAAATCTAATTTTGAAAATAAATGATTATGATTTTTCTATCCAAGATTTTGTGCAAGGGTGTCCATTGCAATCTTGACTTGCTGTAGTGATAAGGGCTCTTGGAAATGAGCCTCAAATATATTAGATCTTGGAGAAAAAATCACATTAGAAATTCATTTAAAAAAGTTGTAGAGTAGATTTTGAGAAGCCATAGATTAATTGGGGTTATGCATGTTAGGCTCTTTATTCTCATACCTTTTTGGTGACCAACTTTTTAGATTTGGCATGTGAAAAGAAGATTGAAAGACTTCATATTACTTTCACAATTTTAACACCCTCATGATCAAACATTATAATCCTTCAATTCATAAGTGATATTGTTGTGTTTTCTTTTCCTAAGTAATCTCTAACATGTCTCATTTGAATTTGTATGGTTACAATTCAAAAAAATTGATACAACTTGTCAAAATGTTGGCTTTTTGCTCAATTTAGAGCAAATTCCTAGAAGCTCAAAAAAGGTCTTGGACACTTAGGGAATAACACTTGAGAATTGGCCTACGATTTATGATACAATACACTAAATATAATATGCCTAGCAATAAAGTGTTAAATTGAAAGCTTGGGACTATAACAAATTTCCACCAATTGATTTCTATTTGTATTTACAATTTTATGCTTTTGCCCGACATCCCAATAGTGTTAGCATTAATGAAAAGGATTCAATGCCCCCCAACTACAAATGAATAAGTGAGCTAGCAAGCCATACATACATAATTGTCCAACTTGTACCATATTGCAAAAACATCAATAAGTTTATCGTTCAATCATTGTCATTAGAAAAGTTGAACAATGGATTCCATTAAGGCCCATGTATATTGTATTGTATTAAAAACCATAGGTCATTTTTGGCCTATTTGGGCGTTAAAGGATTAACTTAGTAGGAATCAAAAAACAAATTTCAAGTTATCCAGAATTGAAATTGCTTTGGCCAACCTATGTGATATTTATATTTCCATTGGAGAAACTACTTTTATAACTCTGTCACTTGTAAGTAGGGAGAAACTATATTTTAGGCTAGTAGCTTTCTCTTGTAATTAGGGAAAAACTACATTCTAGGTGTAGCTTTGTCTTGTTGTCAAACTAAAAGCAATTCAAAAGATCAAGTCTAATGTTAAAATTAGTTTTCAAAAAGCCAAAAATTTATTATGCCTACTTTTCAAGTACTTCTCCCTATAATCATACCAATAAACTATTATAGTTCCTCCCTTGCAAATATTGCACAGTCTCATGCACCGGAATTAAAAAATGGTTTATCTTAATTTAACCCCTAAAGTCTCAAGACCTTTTTCCATCAAAAATCACTCAAAATTGTCATTTCTATTGCAAAGAGAAAAAAATTTAAAAATTGTTATTTTTTTTTGCATATCTAACCTAAAGATCCTATGCTAGAGTGATGTAAGAATATGCGGAAGAAATTTTAGAATCTTTGATCATGTAGATTGCAAGATATTTGCATTTAAAGTGAAGAAAACAAGTATTTGTACCTTGCTCAACTAGATTTTTGTCTATGAGTCTTTTTAACACAAAATTTCTGCATTGTTGATTTCAAATCTCTAATTTTTTATGTTGAAAAATTGAGCTAAAAGTCTAAAGATCAACAATGCCAATTAACACCAGAAGAAATCCATCTTTTAGGTGACGAGCCCTGATTTTTTAGAATGGATTTTTTTGACATCTTTGTTAACATCTTGTTGTTTTTATGTTGTTCATGTTGTTCATTGGATGTTATTGTTGACATATGAACAAATAGATGTCAACATACATATAAAAAAATTTGTTCCAAAAAATCAGGGCTCGTCACCTAAAACACAAGGTTTTTATAGTGTAATGGTCAGCGTGCCATCAATGATGTAATTTAGTCTTAGTGGATTCGGAAGTTGCAACAATGGGAGGCTCCTGCTTTGGAAAGGAGCAAAAGGACCCCCCTACATTGAAAGACCATTGATTTCAAGCTTCACTATCTATTGTATTTTGTTTGATATCTATTGTATAGCTAGACATGAATGAAATTTTTTAAATTTATTTCTTAAAGATAAAATCATATGTTTACTACAAGTTATAAAATTTTCAAATTTTTTGGGAAAAATTTGAAATTATTGTGAATTTTTTATGAAAAAATGAAGAAAATTCATATCAAATATAGAATATATTGTGGAATATACTCAAAAAAATTAAAATGTTCACCATAGATATATATTATAGTGTATAACATCATGGTGTAAACCAAAATTACCATATCACTCTGAAATTAAAAAATCAACAAACCATCCAAAGTTCATATTGCTATGAAATATTGAAATTTTTGAATTTTCTAAATTTTCCAATTAGAGTAGAAACTATACTTAATAAGCTTCATTTCATTAGTTGGACTTAAGAAAAAAAATTACTCCCTCCATTCCAAAATGATTTTCTTGTTGGGTCAAACCACACTCAACAGGTACTATTGAACTCTATTGGGATTACTTTGCTAGGACTAGGACTAGAGTCTTTTTCTAAACTTCTAAAACTCTGAATTACTTTGATGTTGTCATTTTTAAAATAAATTTATAGATAAATAATATAACAATGCATTCCTTTAATAAGTTGGAGAACAAATTTCATAGGGAAAATCCTTAAAAGGATGTAAATCACCAATTGCAAGGCTAAATTAGTGTCTATATTATAATATAACACTTTAAAAGGATATTTTTATCCAATTTTTTTATACTTCCTAAGTCTAAAACTATTAAGAAGAATTTTTAGTGATTAAATCTTGGACACAAAATGGTGTAATTTATTAATTTTTTGATTGATATTTGATAAATAATTTTTATTTTTTTTAAGAAAAAATTAGAAACTCAATTCCAGAAATAGAATATATAGGGACCTTTAAGTAAATAATATATACATTTTTTTGTTCTAATACAATCATCATTTGGATTATTTTTTATATTGAAAAAGTACATGATTGTATAAGAACATGTAAAACATGTAAACATGTTTTAGCTTCTGAATATTATAGAAATTGAAAAAGTATTCAAATTGTGGCAAAAGAGTCATTTTTTATACTATTGTATGATTATATATAGTAATTTGGAAAAATAATGTGATTAAATCCATATAATCCCTGATTTGGGATTCAATCACATTATTATTCATGAAAAATTAAGCCCCTTTTCTACCAATTAAAACCTAATATTAAGTTGACATATGAACTTCAATTGGAACTATAATAAAGGATCTTTTATTTTTTGATGAATAAAATATATTAGGCTTCACATGACTTGAAGTGCTAGTAAAAAAGGACTAAACTACCTATAATTAATAGATTAGCATTAAAAAAACAATAACTAAAAAGAAGTTACATTGGAGATTCTAGTAGGTTTGACCCCTTCTGGATACCTTTAGGTGTGATCTTACCCAGTTGCACTTTGTTACGTTAAGAATTGGTCAAATTTGGCTTTTGATAGCTATTTAGGACTAGCAAAACAACTCTAAGCAATAGTTTCCCTCCATCTTGCAATCATCAATTGAAAGACAAATGAAATTATTAGAGGGGTCAATCAACATTGTTTGTTCTAGTGTTCTACATCTTTTTTAGTGTTGTTTGATTGAAGGAGATGACATTTCAAACTTAAGGATAGACGTATTGTTAACAATTATTGTACGGTTATCGTTGTTTCATGGGTTCGTACCATAATCGCATTGACTCAGTGTATTTTTACGCATTGAATCAATGCTAAAGCAATGAATATCAATAGCGTACGGTTTATGTACTTTAACTATATGATTGTTGTGCAATTTTGGCACAACAATTGTATAGTTAAAATACATAAACCATACACTATTGATATTCATTGTTTTTGCACTGATTCAATGCGTAAAATACATTGAGTCAATGCAATTATGGTACGAACCTATGAAACAACGATAACTGCACAATAATTGTTGCCAAATCATAGGGTCTAAACTTTGTGATGGAAGCTTTGGGAGGTGGTATAGAAGTCTATACATGATCTTGGGCCCATACTAACTGCCTATAAAATGACACCTCACATTCAACACTTAACTGCCCATTGGTGCTCCTTGAAGATGCCCCAAAAATTCTACTTTTTAATACTCCAAACTGCCTTCACTTTGAAAGGAGTTCCAAAACTCAAAGTTTTTAGGACACTAAGAATGCACTGAACTCTACTTACAACACAAAATAGGTTTTAAAAATGTAAATTTCAACCTTATTCCAAAACAATTTGTACAATAGGAAGATCATTTCACTACAAGGAAATGAGGACATATACAACATGTCCACTATGACTTCACCAACAAATACAACTGCAAACAATCATTTTGCAGTCATATTTGTTGATGAAGTCATAGTGGACAAGTAGTATATGTCCTCATTTTCTTGTAGTGTTTTGGGATGGACGGAATTATTACAAAAAATCTGAGGCGTGCAAAGGACTACAAGTTCCCCCCCCCGAGTGCAATTAGGGATTTTTTGTTTTTGTTTTCCTGATCTGATGTGACACTATTGTCTATTGGTGCCACGTCAGACTAACAACTTCTTTTTAATATATTCTTTATTTTTAATTTTTTAATTTTTAATATTTAATTTTTAAAATTTTTCTGTACTTGCACTGCAGGGCTGCCAAAAATTAAAAAAACTGGCAACCTCTTTTAGGACTCAAATTTTTCCTAATGATCATTTTTAAGGCTAAAATTCACATGAAGAATTAATAGCAAGAAATTGGCCAAAATACACTACAAAGATAATCCATGGATAAAGTGTCTTCTTTTTTAAAGATATCAATACTATAGTTTCCTAGTGGCTTAATTAGAAAGTAAATAATTAAAGGGGATGTAAATTTTTGGAAAATTGTTGGCTTAGTTTGTCTCCACACACACACACACAAAAAAATAATAATAATAATAATAATAATATATACATACATACATATACATATATATATATATATATATATATATATATATATATATATATATATATATATATATATATATAGCCTAATTCATAAAAATTCAACTTGCTCCACTCAATCTTGCATCTCTATTTTGTCAATAACTATAAATATACATTGCAAAGTTTTTTGCCTTGCCATTTTGACCATTCTAAAGCACAATCTCTTACAAACAAAACATATCTCTCATATGCAACAACCTTAAGACACAAGGTAGAGAGTTCAGGGTTTGGAGGTCAAGACAAGGGTTTAGGTAAATGCAATTGTAGTAGATGAAAGTAGTAACAACCATTCAAAAATTTCAAGAACAACTTGGATGAATGCCTAACTTATTTTGATTATATTTTAGAACTATCTAATTTTGATATATTATTTTTTGGACTACTTAACTATTTTTTGTACTTTAAATAATTAATTATTAGGCATAAAGTTAGTAAGGTACCCAAGGTGCTAGGAAGCTACAATGATACCATCCATAATAAAGAAATTTGCAATACTATTCATAAAAAATGTACTCAAGCAACTTTTAGAAAATAAATTAGATGAAAAACATTTTTTTCTTCTATCCTACAATCTTAGGTGAAAGTCTTAGATGGAGTCAACTCAAAGGACAGTTAGTATCTATAACAATATTATTGGGTTAATAATATTATATTCACACCTTATATTATTGGTGACCATGTTGATAGCTGTCCCCTATGGACATTGGGATTTCCTCTTGTAATATTGTGAATGAAGGTTTCAATTTAACCCCTATATCCCCAAGACATTTTTTGAACTTCTTGAAATTTGCTCTAAATTGAACCAAAAATCAACATTTTGATAAGTTTTATCAATTTTTTAAATTACATCTATACAAATTCAATTAGACATGTTAGAGATCCTTTCGAAGAAGAAAACACAACAATATCACTTATAGATAGAAAAATTATATTGTTTGATGATGAGGGTTTTAAAATTGTGAAAGTGATTTGGAGTCTTCAAATCCTCTTTTCACATCTCAAATCTGAAATTGAGCTTACGAAAAAATATGAGATTAAAGGGTGTAACATACATAATCCAAATCAATTTATGGCTTCTTAAAATCTACTCTAGAACTTTTTTAGATGAATTTTTTAATGTGATTTTTTCTTCAATATTCCTCAACACTAAATAATCAAGATTTGCAATGGATACCTTTGCACAAAATCTTGAATAGAAGAGTCATTAGAAGAGATTTTGGGCCAAGGGAAGGGCGTTTCCCTAGCTTTGAACAAGACATACGCAATCAGAATTAAAAAAAACTTAAATTTTTTTTTAAATTATAATATAAAAAACATTATAATATTATAAAAATGTTTTAATATTATAATTTTAAATTTTAAATTTTTAAATTTTAAATAATGAATTTAAAATAATCAAATTTATAAAAATTTAAAAAATTTAAAATAATAATAAAAATTTATAAAAATTATTAAAATAAATTATTAAAATTAAATATTAAAATCTGATGTGGCCACACTTCGGCCACATCAGACTACGCATGTGGTTGAGTTTACAGAGTTAGGAAACTTAGGGAATTCGCGGCCATTTACCGAGCCATTTACACTAGTTGAATTTCTCCTAATGCATAATCATTCATTTTCAAAATTGGATATTTGATGCAAAAACTAGTCTTCAAAAAGAATTTTTTTTAAATACAAACTACAAAAAATAGTAATTTGGAAAGGTTTTATTTAACTTCAAAGTTTTGTCAACACCAGAATTTGGTGCCTCAAGCATTTAGAAGTTAAAGTATTCACTTCAATTGGCTGTGCTAGTTTGATTAGCTGGATGCTAGGACAACTTCTAACTTAGAGCACAAACAAACATAATTTATCAAGAAGCCAAGCAAGCAATGGTAGATAGCCTATAAATCCACCCCATTATTTTGGCCAGGTTAGACCGACCCCCTCGCTTGTCCTCCCCAAGTCATTCTAGAGGCGCATTTAAAAGAAGACTTTCTATTTTGTGCTTGACTAAATTATCTTCTGCACCTTTCCTAGCTAATTTGAGGCCTCTGATTGCAAATAGGAATTCAAATTTTGCAAATGTTATCATGCATGGCAAATAAAAAGTTTTTATATTTTCTCCAAAGATAAAATTGGGGATGAGCAAGGGGGTCAATTCACCCCGACCATTATTTTGACCTTATTGGGAGAGACAAAGTTGATCAATGGCTCCTGCATTATTAGGAGATGGAGCAAAAATACCCCCAAGATATGGTTAATCTCTAAAGGTTTATGACTATGTTTCATAAAAGAAAAAACTCAAATTGTCATTTCTAGTGCAAAGAGTTGCAAATGAATGGAAAAAAAAACTTTCTTTTGCATATTTAAGAATAGGATCTCCATAAGACTTTTACAAGAATGTGAGAAAAGTTTCAAAAACTTTGACCACGTAGATAGTAAGACATTAGTATTTCAAGTGGAAAAAAAATCTTTTTTTAATCTAACAATCTTAAGTTTTTAGATTTTGAATCCTCATAATTTAAATTTATTGCATTACAAAGTTTCGAAGCTTAAATCTTTATAGTGGATAATTGAATTGAAAATTTAAGAAAATAATAAATAAATTTGATTTTTACCTTTAAAAAAATTTATTAAGCAAAAGGAAATAACCCATATTTAACTAATTATGGATAAATAGAAAAATTATGGACAAGTACATTTATTTAATGACCAAAAAATAAGCCCCAAAGCAATATGAATAGCATTCAAACATGAAATTTGAAAAGAGAAAAACACAAAACATACTTGAACGCAAACAAAGTCAAAGGCATTCATAGAAAACTCATAGGAAAGTATCAATGGTTCGCCTACACATTTAACAAATGGCATGTCATCTTCAACCCAAAGTTTACAATCACAAAATTCCTCCAATTCTTCTAGTCTTCTAAGATACATCTAGTCTTCTTCAATGTATGTGTCATCTTAGTGATATTTGAGAGATGGTTGTCTATTCTAATGTGACTTGGAGTTTTCACGTTGTAATATCACATCACATCCATCATGACATGTTATGACATGTCAACTTTCCATCATAATCTTGTTGAAATCTTGACAATCCTAATACTAAATCCTAAATTGTAAACATTTTAGGGCTTATTTTTACTATTTTATAACAATGATGAATGAAAAACCAAATGTATCACTACCCTGATCACTACTTTTTAACATATTAGTCTAATTTCTATTGTTTTTTTAGATAAATTTATGATATGAATTCCATACAAATAATTAGAATATTTCATCATGATGACTTTGAGGTTGATTCACATCATGCATTACATCATCTTAACATTGTAATTTGACATGATCTCGACAAGCTTGGATCGAGGGGCTAGGAACAAACTAACTCTACTTAACCTTTGATAGTGTCACAACCGTCATCTTGGGGCATGCCACCTTGGTGAGCAAGGAGGACATTGAGGTGACTCCCCAAGCCTTGCAAGAAATGAAGTGTGAAAAATTGGAAGTCCTGAGCAATCAAAGCATTGTAGGGCTCTTCTTAAGACAAATTGGATGACACGCTACACACTCTTGGAAAGCTTGTGAGAAGATGCATCCATGGATCTAAAGGATGCAAGGATTTGAGTTGGGAGTCAAAAGTTATGAGTATAAGTTATAAGTTGGGAGTTGGAAGTCAGAAGTTAACCCTTAAAGGACCGTCACTATACTTTCACCAAAAACACTCCAAAACTGCCATTTCTAGTACAAATACCAAAATTTTGAAAAAAAAAACTTTTTTTGACATATCTAACTGTAGGATCTCGTATTATATAGTATCAAAAACATGTGGTAAGAATTTCAGATATTTCCACCGGGTGGATTGCAAGATATAAGCATTCAAATCAACTAAAATCATTTTTTTACCCTGCAAAAAGCAGGGCAGCTGCACTTCACAAGCTCACATTTCTATTAAAAAATAACCTAAATGGTGGTGCTTCTTTGGATTTGTTTTCCTAGACAAGTTGCACATATGCTTGAAAAATTTCAGATCATTTGGAATAGTACAACATATAGGAAAAAAATAGTAAGTAGGTGGTAGTAGAGAATGATTAAAAATACTAAATTATTTACAATTTAAATATGGAATTGAAAATTTCCAATCCCAACGGTCGAAATGTTGTAATAATGTATCTACATCCTACGATGTTATTTTTGTCCAAAAATATTGAAAATTGAGTAAGATAAAGGATTTCAAAGTTTATTTTAGAGTAGGAAATCCAAAACTGCCCAAAAACAAAAAATCCTCATAACTTTTGACTCATTGATCAAAATGGAATGATTCAAAGCTTTTCGTTTATATAAAACTCTAGAAAATCAATTCCAAATTTTTGTTTCTGAAAAAAGTGATTTTTTTTTATCTGCCCGAACTGCCCAGTTGGGGAAAAAAATAACATATTAGGCTATAACTTTTTATTCGTATCTCCAAATGTCATGAAATTTGGTGCATATGAAAGATCTTCCTCGCCCCCACATTCTATTAAAAAATCAGCCCCAAATATGAAATTCTCCGCTCGTAGGTACTTGCCCAAAATTTCTATACAGCCAAAAAACACAGTCCGGTCCTTTAGGGGTTAACCCATTGGATTGCATGGATTAAAAGATTATAGCATTTGAATTTTTGAAATAGTTTGTTTACCCCTATCCAATAGGGACATCAACCTTGGAGCTTTCTTGGAAGAAAGCTTTTGCTCTACACAAAAATGCATCTCTTTACTATTCAATAGTATGTACTCTAAGTACACTTATGAAAATTTTGAAAAAAAATTCAAGTTCTAACTTACTCTAAACCACCTTGCAATGCAAAGAGGTTTAAAAAAAAACATCAATACACTAGCCAACTTTTGACAATTTTTAGCGCCCTCATTTTTTAATTTTTTCTTAAAATTCAAATGGTTGAAACTTGTAAACCACTTTCCTTCATAAGTATAAATTTTTTCATTCCAAAAAAAAAAATCTTCCTCACTTATGCAATGCAATTTGATGGTTGGAATGCAATCTGTTCAAGATTGATTACAAAATTTACGAAAATGTTCGGAGCTGCTCTTGCTCTGGAGATTCCGTCAGGGGAAAGGGTCTTGGGGAGCCCCTGCAAGAAGCGCAGGGAGAATTGACCCCTCATTGCCCCGGTCAACTTTGGTTTGAAAAAAAAGTCCCCGATGTTGTGCCAATTTTTTGGTAATTCTTGCTACTCCCTGGAGTAATTTGGGGCCTCTGATTGCAAATATGAATTCAAAATTTCAAAAAAAAATTAAGCCTTGCAAATAAAAAATTCCAGGGTTTGCCCTAGAGGGGCAATGAGGGGGTCAATTCACCCTGGCCCTGACAGAAGACCCCATCTTTGGGCAAAAACCTTCCCGCAAGCCAGAAGAAAGTCTTTTATGACAGATTTTTTCCGGATGTAAACCACTTCCAGGAAATCGCTGTTCATTTTCTGGGAAAGTTCTACGGTGCAACAATCCGTAATGCCCGATTACACGGGTTTGTCTGCGTAATCGAGCATTATGGATTCTTCATCCAACTTTGTTTTTTCATCCCAAGTGTTTTATCCAACTTTGATTTTCCTACTTGTGATTTACGCCGGTCAATGCCTCTCGTCGTCGGGCATTTTGGGAAAAAAAAGCACCTCCTCATTGGGCTCCACCTTCCTCGTCATTCCTTTTTTTCCCAAAATGCCCGACGACGAGAGGCATTGACCGGCGTACTTCATACCTAATTTGCTGAGTTTTCCTACCCAAAGTTGCCCAACCTGCCCAAAATCTTTCAAGCAAGATATCTATTATCCATGCATTGGATTGTCTTCAAAAGAATTCCCTTGAAGGGAGTGAACTTCTCCATCACGTGTTAAAATTTCAGAAACATTAGTCCATTTTTAAAATTCATAATCATCTACGTGAATGTCAATTGCCCATGACTCCCAAAGGACTAAATGTTCAAAATTTGAACAACAAATAAATGCATATACATCCTAAGCACACAAATATGTTTTTTTTTCCATCCATCAATTTTTTGTATTGGTTCTTCAACATTTGTGTACAATATAGATTTTGAAGACTTTGCTTTACAAATATTCTATCATTCAAAGCATACTAGTAGATTTGGCCTGAAAAAGTAACTTTTCAATTAAAAAAATGATACTTTAAAAAAACCCTAAATAAAAACTAAAAATTAAAAATCTTCAAAATCACTATGTTTAGAATTTAATGTTTTAAACTTAAAAAGGAGATTTTTTTTGTGAAAGTCACAAACATTCAATCTACAATTTTGGAAATTTGGACTCCCCCTAGTCTTTAATGGGTTAAGGGATTAAATCACAAATTTATTCAATTATTTATTAAGTTTTAGAATTTCCAAATAGCAAATTTGAGAGTTTTTACCAAGGGCGGAGCGTATGGGTTGGTTGTCTCTACTGATGGCCATGAGATGGGCAGCAGCACCAACACGACTAGCGCGGATACGGTGACGGAGCCATGACAGCCTCACCTCTCATTGGTGTCCACTCCTCTCACAAAACCTCTCTTCCTTCCTTTCCTTCTTCACAAATCACCAGTGGCTGCAACACCCAAAAAAGAAAAGTCCAAAGAACACTCGAATCAGAACCCCGAAAAAGCCCCAAAAAATTTCCCAAAAAAACAATGAAGCAATCCGAAGATAACGAATCTTGGCCTCTTATCTTCAAATCCAACACTTCCTCTCCTTTCTTCACTCTCCTTGCTTTGCAACGACGATGATGATGCCATCCGAGGGCTGGTGGGCATTTCCTTGTATGGTGACTATGGTCCATCCTTCCCTTGCCTCTCTCACTTCAAAGTACGCCATGCGGTTGTTGCTTTGACACCGCTGTGCTCAATTGGGGTTCCCAGTAACTTAGTATCTCTTCAACTTCCACAGAATCTTGGCTTTTGTTTTCGTTATGGCGATCTCCGTGTGCAAGCTCCCCGCTCTGCACCTCCACTCCGCACCCAAAGACTCTCTTTCATCGAAACCTTCCACTGAGAGCACTTCTGTGAGATTCGCTCCACAGGTTCACCTTGGGTTTCTCTCCAGTAGTGGTAGAAGTAGTAGTGTTCGCAACCCTTGCGCGGGGACGAGCTATGGCAAGAGGAGGAGGAGTAATAGGTGTGTGACGACGTGTGCTTCCAGTACGCCAGCTGCGGCGCCCAAAACTTCCGCCGAGGAGCTGGCCGACCGGGTGGTGGAAATCAAGACGGTCGAGGAGTTCGACAAGGCGATTCAGGACGCCAAGAAGAAGCTGGTGGTGGTGGAGTACGCCGCCTCGCACAGCAAGAAGAGCAGGACGATTTATCCGGCCATGGTGGAGCTGAGCAGGACGTCGCAGAATGCGGTGTTTTTGCTGGTCATGGGGGACGAGACCGACGAGACGAAGAAGATTTGTGAAAGGGCGGGCATTGAAAAGGTAGGCTTGAGGCTAATGTTCTAGAACATGGTGTATGTATGAAAATTCGCTTTACCAAGAATCTTAGAGTATTGCCCCTGCAAGAATTTGAAAAGTACTCCCAAATCCGTCACTTCTTCTGTTGGATTTCTGTACGTTCTTGTTTTCGAAGGAAAGAGGATTTTAGCGCTGTAAAGAATGTTTCATTTGGATTCAGTATGCATAAGTTTCGAAAAAATAAAACTAGGGAATTCGAATCGCTTGCTTTATGAGGGACTCTAGCCACTCTGATGTACTCCTCATGTACATCTGACGACAAAGACATGTTTTCTGAAGAGACGTTCTAGAGTTGGTACACCTCAAATAGCAGTGATTCCGGAAATTGACAACCTAGGTTAATAGAAACTGACTTTCTTATTCATCTTGGAAGAATCATATGCAAGTATCATATGCAAGTAAAAATATTGAACAACCCAATATAGAAGTGGCCTTTGATGGTTTGGAATTGTTCAATTTGCACTGTATTGAATATTAGGGGTAGCATACCCGTCCTTTCGTTTTTACCAGTTAGGAAGATACATCCGGCTTCTTCATACATTGAGTTTTTGGAATCGGAACGTACAGATTTAACGTTAATTGAATGTATGTGTTTCTTTGAGTTTGACCGAAGACCTCTAATTCTTGCAATGTGTTCGTATTCACTTGGCCATGTTTGGCTGTCGCTCGTTTAGCTTTCTTGGTTTGAATCTGTAGATGAGTAGGGCAACATCATATCAAGCCTGTTTAGTTTCGAGAGGGGTTTATGGTGTGCAGTAAATGAGGTTTATGTAGGAGTGTGATTTGGGAAAGGTTCCGAGAGTTGTGGAGAGATCATTTGGATCAAGAGCCAAATCTGTTGAGATCTCATTTTTTATCTCTATGTATGAATTTCTTGTGACATTATTCAAAGTGGGAGGTTGTAGATCACCATTTTAAGGGAAAGTAAGTATACAATCCCATTTTTCATCCAAGATCATTGGTCCATAGACATTCATTTAATTCATGCTTGCACCAGTTGCTCTTGAAGTCCAACCGAGTGTTTGAGTAGAGAAGTTGCTGTTGGGAACATGTAGGGGTCAACATAGATAACGTTTTTTGTGTCCTCCACCTTATCATGTGCTTTGGATGGACTCACAGGTTCCACACTTCTCATTCTACAAGAACCAGCAACTCGTCCATGAAGAAGAGGGTATCGACGCAGAGCAGCTGGAGAATGATGTCTTGTACTATGGTGACTCGGACGCGCCAATCTATCAACTCCATGGTCGTACTGATTTCGAAGAACTGCTTCGGAAACATAAAACTGATGACAAGCTGCTCGTTATTGACGTTGGTCTCAAGAATTGTGGTCCTTGCGTAAAGGTTAGTTGTGCTTATCTTTCTGTCATTCCCAGATGAATGTTTATTTGACCCACATGCTTGTTGGAAATGCAAAATTAGCTTCTTCTTGTTGAACTGGAACTGATTCACTAATTCTAATACTACTTTATAAATTCTAGACAAACGGCGTTCCATCAATCCTTGCCGAAATTTTCATTTCTTTTCTCTTGTTAGACACAAGTTTGATTTCGGTTATATTTAGAAAGCTTTAAGGAGAATTTCAAGAGTTTTGAGTCATTTCCGTTATGGTTTATTCCATTTCTTGGTGATTGTTAAATGATTATTTAACAATCAACCTAGTTTGGCTGACTTTATAGGCATCCTCTCGCTGAAAAGAACCTCAAAAGTTCCACAAATGTTGGTAACAATCACCAAGAAATGGAATAAACAGATTGAAATTCCCTCAATTGTTTCCAGACGTTTGTGTTTTATCAACAGTTTAAGGTTGAGTAGCTGAATTGCTGGTCTGAAATTTGATCATTTTATTTTCAGACACTCTTTTGTTCTTTAAGTACTTAATTTTGAGTTGTTAACTTTCCAGGTGTACCCAACATTCATCAAGCTCTCCAAGCGCATGGCAGATACAGCAGTGTTTGCTCGGTTGCATGGTGATGAGAGTGACGATTGCCAGGAGCTTCTCAAGATAATGGGCGTCGTGGAAGTGCCAACCTTCCTCTTCATCAAGGCAGGAAAGCTATTAGGCCGCTATGTTGGTTCTGGAAGGGGGTCTCTTATTGGTGAGATTCTGCGACACCAGGGTGTGCAAGTGACATAGGGATTTAATGCCTTTTACTTGTCAAAATTGTTCTCCCAGGAACTGATTTGGAGAGATCCACTAGCACACTGCAAAGGGAGAAATTCCTGTAGCATTTCCAAGCACTGCTTCAGGCCAACGTGTTGATTTGTGCCCTTAGAATCAAACTGAGGAGTTGCTTCGACCGCAGTTCATATAGAGATATATTTTAAAGTAGATGCTATGATTCTGTGTCAATATCAGAACGATCTTATTACCTGTGGTCGAGAGGAATTGTGCCTCATTTACTACTTCTAATGGTTGGCATGAAGTCATCTTCCCAATTGGTATGGACACCCATATTCAACACTACCCAAAATACAACACCTACAATTGGATCAAAAAATGTCACGAAAACTTGAATATTGATTAACCTTTAACCCTTAAAGGACAAAGGGGTGACCTTGGAAATCATCCCTTTTCATTACCGTGTGAATCATGGGCTTAAGTAGTAGCAAAAGCACTCATTGGAAGTCAAACTACTATAGAAGACCTCTTTTCACAACAAAATTCTGGGGATGAATAGTTGCACTCTAGTTCTACTACAAGGATTCTCTATCATCCATCGGACACTAAACGTCTTCCTCAACGTATAAGGGTTAAAGGACAAAGGGGGACCTTGGAAATCATCCCTTTTCATCACCTTGTAAATCATTTACTTAAGAAATAGCAAAAGCACTCATTGGAAGTCAAACTATTGGAGAAGGCCTCTCCTTTTCACAACAAAATTTCCAAGATGAATAGTTGCACTTTTGTCCTACTAGAAGGATTCCCTATCATCCTTCGGACGCCAAACGTCCGTGTCGACATTTAAAGGTTCGACCTTTGAAGGATGTTGAGGCCGAAAGTGGTTGATGGATGATTTCATTGTTCACTCTGAAAACAAAAAATGCACCTATTGATTCAATAATTATACCATTTTGACAACTACCTTGGTCATCAGGGGTTGCATCCTTTTAGGGTTAAACATGATGCACACATTTAAAACCATGAGAGCTTATTACGGAGTATTGGTTTTGAATACACCTAGAGATGTTATTTTAAAATTTGTAACTTATTCATATGGCGTCCAAATAATGCATGCTAAAGTGCACTGGAATTGCAACTATGCTCAATTGTAATAAGTGATGATTGAAGGTGCACATACCTAATGTATACTTAGAGTTATAGAGTATGTGGACATCAGATTGGTGAGGACCTTTTGTATTATGTAAGAAGAATCGTGTCAAGAGTCCAATTTCAATTGTAGTGAGTACCATCTTTTGAGAAGATAGTGAGATTCTGTTCGTTCTTCATTTTAAGCTTTACAGGATTCTGAACCCTGAATTCTTGTCAAATTACCAATCCTGGGGTAGAGTTTTCAAGTCTTAATTGAAAATTGCCTCTTATTTAGGGGGTTATCAGACCTTTTAGCAGGTTAAGATTTTGTCGCCTTATACTTTAGCAAGGAAAAACAACGGTTATCAAAAACTTAGATAATTTAATTTAAAACCTAGAATGCCAGGTTGGTCGATATAGAAATTGATGGTGGTGTGTAAATCATTGGGGAGGTCAAACTATTGTACAAGATCTTCTTTTTTACACAAACTTTCAAGGATGAATATCTATATTTTTGTCTTACATAGAAGGATTCTTTGTGATTCAATTGGTACTTAGTGTCCACAACAATGTTACAAGATTAAGTACCATACTCAAATACTCATATTGGAAGATTTTAGGTGTAAGTTAGAACAACCCATTAAGATCAAAAGATCCATGATGGAAACACAATCAGTGCTTTAGATGAAAATAATGGAATGATTGGTGACTTCACTAGAAACTAAAAGCTTTTTAGTGTAATTTCATTGAGGGAACTAATTTTTTACACCATCCACATTAGGAAATACTATGATTGCTTTCTATGAGTAAGTTGAGCATTATGGATACAATTTTTGTTGGTTTTGGGGTAGTCTAGAGACTCTTTGGGGTAGCACACTTCAAAAACTTATAACAATTTCATGCTTTGTTGAAAAATACAATTTCGATTGCTCTTGCCATTTCTCACATTTGTCTTTAAAGTGGGATTTTTTTTTAAAAATTCAAAAATGGCATGAGGGCAAACTCCTAATTCTGATTGCAATGGATTTTTTTACCTTAGTTAAATTATCTAAAACCTCAATTTTTTGAGTTAATTTAATCTCTAGGGATATAGAATGTTCTCCAAGATTGACAATTTGAGTAAATCATTATAAAGTACTATTTGGAAGAATATTTTGGAATTGATATACAAATAAAAGTTTTAGATTTTGAGTTTTAGATTTCATCCGCATCATAAGATTTACCACTATTATCACCAATATCTTTTTATAAATTTTGAAGGAAAATTTCTAAATTCCTTCTAAATTCAATTACAGTCAAGCAAAATGTTATCATTTTTTGAAAATTTTATTGGAATGGATTTGAAATGAGGTTCTTTTGACATGGTGATTTTTGGAATTTCTATGTTAATTAAATCTATGACCTCATTTTTGCAAATGCAATTTTGAACTAGAATCAATGCAATTTTGGCTTGGTCAACCACTTGATATACTTCTACATTTGTAATTTTAGAAAAACAATGTACTCTAGTAACAACAAATCCAATCATTAGATAGGACAACAACTTGATAAAGTATCTCCACAAATGAGGATGAGACTTTCATTCAAGAAATAATGAAAAAGAAACTTGAATTTCAATCTACTTGCCATTGAGAAATTGGACGTCAAAGCACTAATTAAAGGATTAACCATGAAGGTGACTAAGCACCGCAGGGAACCAAAAGTGTCTTCACATAGTCTAGAAGTCCAATTCGAAGTGCTATAACTTTTGCATCCAATGTTTATATTCAATAAAACTTGTTGGAAAGTCTGAATTCTTTCTTCTAGTTTGTGTAGAATTTTTTTCCAGATCAATCCAAGATGTACTGATTTTTTGGAAGCCATTTAAAGTTCACGGGGGCCATTTAAGTTCACCAAATTGCATTTTGATGACTACAACTTTGGGGGCTTGTATCTCCTTCATTCAATGATTATTTTCAATTAAATTTGTTGAGTTATATTTTGCTTCAAGTCTAGTTATTGTGGTAAATTTTCATGTCAGTCCAAGTTGTTTTGAATGTTTGGGAGCAATTTGAAGTTCAAATTCTAAAAAAATTTGGATTACAATGAACTTTGGCAACTTGTTTCTTCTTCATAGAGTGTCCATTTCCAATCATTTTTTGGGAAAAGTTGTGCAAACTAGTTTAGTTTGTGTGGTTAAAATTTCATATCAATCAAAGAAGTTATGAGAGACAAAGAAACATTTTAGTAGGAGGTTCAACCTTAGATGTGTTTTTTGCAACTTTTCTTGCTATTTTTTGACATCTCAAAGTCATTCAATCGGCACAATGAGTCAATTGAATGATATTTTCTTGCACCAATGTGTTTGTATGTTGGGTTTAGATGCAATTTTCTCATTTGAGTAGGTTTAGAAATTGAATTTGACTTCCAAATGTGTTGCTTGGAAAATTTCAGCATCCTTTTTCAACACAAGAACATTATAATCTTGCAATCTATGTGGCCGAATGACTCCAAATTTGATCCAAGTCATCCACAAGATGTATACTACTAGATTGTACGGTTGGGATTTCTATACCTTAGTGACATTTAGACCTATAACACTTCAATGATGTTTTCAAATCCAAAAGGCCATAGGCATTTAGGAGTTAAGGTAGTGTGCTCTAAAAGCAACCACTAACACAAATGTACATTTTACTTTCTTCAATGTACCAATAGTGTACACTTCAGAAGGTGGTTGCTTTTAGTTATATCTACATTTCAACTTCATAAATTCATAACTAACTCCACGAAGGTTCAAAAAATATGAAATGACTTGGATTAGACGCCAATTCTATATGTCTTCTTACAAAAATTTACTGAAAATTGTTTCAAAGATTTTATCTTCCCCCCCAAATGCAATCAACTCTTAAAACTCTAAAAAGGTTGCTTTAACAAGAGACTACCTTAACTTAAAGTTTATTCATTGATTGAAAGCTTCCAAATTTAAATGAATTGACTAGGTGATCCACCCATTCCCAACTAGAGACCCATATCCAACATGTAGGATGTAGTTATTTCCAATCAAAGCTTGGAATGTTTTTTTTCTCCTTTTCAAGATAAGAACTAGTAAGGTCATGTCACATGTTCCAAAGTAGTGAGCAAGGAAGTGGGAAGTAATGAGCAGGAAAGTAGTTATTGGATGATCGGAATTGAATGACTCTAGACACTAGACATGGATCCAGACTAACTTTTGCCTTTCAAAATTCATAGTAATTTTAGTTCAAGCAATAAAATTACCAAAGTTTTTGCAATCTCTATCATTTTTATCATTAAGGGTAGTCACACCTCCTCCAAAAATGAAAATTGCTATGAAGAATGTGAAGTTGAGGATCCTAAAAGAAAAATATGTCACAGTCAACAAAACCACATCAGATTGGTTTTGTTGATTATGCTGTTGAAAACGTAGAAAAACGCAGATTTTGTGTTTTCACTGCATTTTCAACAGCACAGTCAACAAAACCAATCTGATGTGGTTTTGTTGACTGCGACATAGTTTTCTTCTAGGGGGAGAGGAAAGAGGAGACAACTAAAAGTTAAAAATCATGAAGGTGTGACATCCTTGTAAAATTGTCTAGAGAACGAGAATAGAGATTTGGAGACTGACATTTGATATGGAGTGCAAGATGAATTCGCCGGCAATGTGCAACGTAGGATGCAGGCACAGAACTTGCATAAGAGAATACACTTAAATGGAGTCTTCTTCACACCCATTATTCACCTCGACAAGACAATAATGGTCGTGGTGAAGGCTTCACATAAGAAGAATATCCTGTTGGTGCGAAGCCAACAGGGAGCTGCCACCTTCCTATTCTCGAGTAAAGAAGGTGTGACTATTCCTACTACACCTCCAAAAATATGGCCAGGGTGAACTGCCCCCCTCGCTCAGCCCTGCGGGCAAACCCTAGAATTATTTATTTTCCGCACATGAATTTTTTTGCAAATTTTTAATTCATTTTTGCAATTAGAGACCCCAAATTACTCTAGAGAGGTCAAGAGTATACCCTAGAACGGCAAAATAGGGAGCTTTTTTTTACATGCACCCCTGGTAAGGCCAAGCGAGGGGTCAATCCACCCTGATCAAAAATATTTGCTTCGCCTTGTAATTAACCTTGTTTACTCCACATCATGCCCACAATTGCTTATTTGATCGGTTATGGGTGGCTCTTCTATATAACTTAATTAAAAAGTGCTAAAAGAGTGCCCATGTCGCATTTGTAATAGTGTAATCCCTCTGTCAGTGCACGAGCAACTCCATCTGGCACTCCACGCTCAAAATATCTCCGCATAGGCGCTGGCTTACCTGGGTCCACCGACTGAAATTCTTTGGTGATTGTACAATTTTGACACGTCACCGAATTCATATAGTGTGACTGTACATTACACTATTAAATTACCAGGGATAAGAGCTGGCCCAATGGCGCATAGAAGAGTGTGATATCAAAGTTGCATTCTCAGAAAGTCTATATGGGGCATAAAAAAATTAAAAATCTTTGGTAGGGAGGGGAATGTACATTTGGGGAGGTTTTTTTTTATGGAAAATGTACTATAGCTTGAAAAGAATCTGGGCATAAAGATTTTTATTTTTTGTTAGTTTTTCTTTTCTTTCCACTCCTACATGAATTGATTATGATCCTTTCATAGAAATTACAAAGCATTGAGTGACCATAGTAGTTATATCATTGGAAATTGTTGAAAAATAGACCCAAAAAAAAAGTTTTTTCAACATCCTTGGATGTATTTCATCATTTTCTTTTAGCTATCCTAGTAAGCCCTTGAAGACATTCATAACCCACCCAATGGACGTCAAGACTCTTAGGGGTGAAGAGTTTACACTATATTGAGGTTAGACTTGTATATAACTTATTCAAAATGGTAATACTTAGATTTTAAAATGCAATGTGGCATGTTAGCAATGAGTGTTTTGTCTATGTTCACATGGAACAATAATCATTTCATTCTTCATTTGTATGAAATTATTTGCACTAACTAGAGTTAAGTGTAAAGTGAGAAGAAACTAAGGTTTCTTTGTCCTTTGAATAGTAATAAACAAAGTATTGGGAATCAAACTCCTTTAGGTCCAAAATGGAGCTCTTTTGACTTTTGTTCCTAGTTTTACTTCCACCAAATGAGAACTCATAAATTTGCAGCATGTGGGATGAGGGATTGTAAATGAAGATAAGAACCATGAGTTTAGACCTTAACCCTTCACCACCCAAGGCCTAACCATGTCAAAAAACAACCTTGTTTTTCAAGTGTTATAAGTCTAAATGTGAGTAAGGTATGAAAATCTCAACCGTACAACTAGGGGAGGACACTCTCACTACATTTGGGGTACCTACGTGCGGCGGTGGAAAAAGTAATTCATGTAATTCACCTTGAATAAACTATAATTTCATTCTAAAATTTTGAGCTTTGTTTAACAATGACTAAAGGTTTCTATTGACAAAAAAATTCAATTCCAAATAACATAAGATATATTGTCTAGAAAGGGTTGAAAAATGAACTAAAATGGCATGTTCTCCAACTAAAATATTTATAGAGCTCACATGAAGATGACTATTGCATCAATATTCAACCAAAATAAACTTTCAATAGAAAGCTATTCTATATAATTTTTTTTTCATTTTTCAAATTTTTTTTCTTATATAATATAGAGGTGTGAAAGTTATTTTCAGCTTTACAGTGTATCTTTTTTCTTCAAAAATTTATAACTAATTACTATTAGCACAAAAAAATACCAATAATTCAAAACATAAACTTATAAAGTAGTAAAATCTATCCATAATTTTTTTTTGAAAAAGAAATTAAATTTTAAGGTGTATTACTTGTTTTACTTTTTCCGCCGCACGTAGTTTGCTAAAACATAGGGAGTGTCCTCCCCGGGCCGTACAATCTTGTAGTGTGCATGGTGTAGATGGTGTAAATCAAATTTGGAGTCATTTGACAACATAGATTGAAAGATTATAATGTTCCAGTGTTGAATAAACATTATAAGAAAATTGCGTTTTTGCTGTCGTTGGACCGAAACGTGTCATGTTTGTTAAGATGTCATGCATTAAGCAGTGAATGGGTACAAAAGTGTGAATTTAATTTGACATTGCAGAAAACATGTGCAACTAAGTTGGAGAACAAGTAGATGTCACCGTATAAAGAGATGTTCTTAACGATGTCTGAAAAAACAAGCTCATGTTTTGTTGTGACATTCCAAAAAACATAGACTGCCACGTCAGCATGAAGTCCACTTTGACTATGGATAAATTACTAAAAATTACTACGGTCAATGGAAAAATATTGACCTTATATAAAAAAATTACGGAAAGTGAAGTGACGTGGCATGCTTTCCAAAAAGAAGAAAATGAATGGATGAAAATGGATGTGTTCCATGGATGAAAACATATGGTCTTTATACAAGTAGGGAGGTAGTAAGAGAAACAGTTGATATAGGATATATCAAACAAAAATTGTGTTCAAAGTGAAATGTCTACAAAAACGTCAAGATGTCTTAAACAACATCTCTATGTTTGATGAAACATGTACATATCAGAAACAACGTCAACATGTAGACAAGTGAAATAACCATATTCTACTTATC
The DNA here is from genome assembly GCA_947034895.1 of Rhytidiadelphus loreus. Classification (NCBI taxonomy): domain Eukaryota; kingdom Viridiplantae; phylum Streptophyta; class Bryopsida; order Hypnales; family Hylocomiaceae; genus Rhytidiadelphus; species Rhytidiadelphus loreus. The sequence goes on along the minus strand of OX344762.1, from coordinate 26,271,802 downwards.
CCATATTGTTTGCCTTTCCATTGGCAGAGAATGGATATAAGTACAATTTCTTTACTCATTATTTTTATTAATTTTTAATGAAGTAATTCCTTCATTTGGCCATCAAAATTTCTCTTAATGGTTGATGGTAAGTTTTTTTCAATTTTTGTTGAATTCGTAGATTTTGTTTGTTCATTTCATTTTTTTAATTTTTATTAAATTTTTATTGATATTGCCTTGTAGGTAGGATATGCGGCAATTGATGTTTGAAAAAATGTGTAATTTAACGTTGCAAAAAATGTCTAATTGACATCTCAAAAAATACCATTAAATTATTCAAATGACACAAAAATGAGCTAATGTGGCCTCTATGTCAGTGACGACGTCACAATTTCTCGCCTCCATGTCAAAGACCACGTCAGCAACGGCATGGATGAAAAAAAAGATGACGTGGAAGTAGTCGAGCATGTGGCGCTGATGTGGCTTCCACGTGTTGACCTTTACAAACCTTTCTTCACCTTGTTATGTGCGACGTTACAAAAAAACAAGCTTGCAAATGACATGTTTTTTGTGATTTCTGCACATTTTTTGCCTGTCAAATATAATGGATTTTAGGAGACATCTATGTTGATTACTTCCGCGTCAAAGAAGACGCCATCCCATATTTTATGCAACATAAAAAAAACACTTGTTTTCTTATAGTGAAAGATGTTGAAATTTTCCTAAAAACATATTCGGAGGTAAAATTCGATTTCTAAACCTACTCAAATGAAAAAACTTTAATCCACAAAGTGATTCAAATCCAAAAGACAAAGACTTTGGTGGGGAAAAAAATCATTCAATTTACTCATTGTGTTTGCAAAATTGTTTTGCAATGTCAAAGAACAGTGAAAAAAGTAGCAAAAAAACACATCTTCCACTGAACCTACCTCTACTAAAATGCTTCTCAGTCAATCATAACTTCTTGTATTGATATGAATTTCTTACCACAAGAACTAGACTAGTATGCGCAACTTTTCCAACAAAAATTATTGAAAACAAACCCTATATGAAGAAGTTATAAGCCGTTGAAGCTCACTTTAATGCAAAAATGTCTGGATTTTGAACTTTGAATTTCTTCCAAGAATTCAAAATAACTTGGATTGACATGAAAACCTTACCACAATAATAAGACTTTATAGGAAACAAAATACAACAAATTTTATTGAAAACTAAAATTTGATGAAAAAGATACAAACCCCCAAAGTTGCAACCATCTCAATCCAGTGTAGTGAACTCAAATTGAACCTACAAACTTTGAATGGCTTTCAAAAACTCAGTACATTTTGGATTGATCTTAAAATTTTATTCAAAAAATAGACTAATATGCGCAACTTTCCCAACAAGTTTTTATTGAGATTGGACATTGGATGCAAAAGTTACAATACTTTGAAGTTGACTATTAGATTGTGTGAGGACACTTTTGGTCCCCTTGGGTGGTGAGGGGTTAACCCAAGATGAAGTAGTAGACCACAATGCATTTATTGTCGGGGATCACAACTTAAACTTAACTTGCAATTCTAAACCAAGACCAAAACACTTTACAAATAATTCTATTGTCTAAAAAAATTCACATCCTAAATACATTGAGGAACTTCTATGAGAAACTGCTTTTTATCAAATTTAGCAAGAAGAATATGGTTTATCTCATTTAATTAGAACTCACTTTTAAATTAAAGTTAAAATTTCCTAGTTCATTTGTAATTAGTTCATTTGTAATTGCATTCCACAATGACACTATTATAGAACCAACCAACACTATTACAGAACCAACGAACAACTATACAAAGGTGGGAAATACTCACATCCTAAATACATTGAAGAACTTCTACGAGAAACTCCTTGGTACAAAATTTAACAAGAAGAATACGATTTGTCTAACTTAATTAGAACTCACTTTTAAATTAAAGTTAAAATTTCCAATTCAATTGTAATTGCATTCCACAACGACATCGTTATAGAATCAACGGAGAACTACACAAAGGTGGGGATAATTCGTGATTTGAACTTACTTGATGGAAATACTTATCTACTAAATGCGATGAGGATGTCTAATGAGAAAATCATCACTAAGATGTAGAGTGCTCTCTACTAGAATCTTGCAATTTGAAGGAAGTTAGTCGATCAAGTGGTTATTTTGGAAATAGTTATTGCTCTCAATACTAAGTGTAGTACAAAGTCTCTCTCTAACAAGGGTATGTAGTCTTAGAATCACTCATTATTTCTCTCAAGAAGTGTTGTTGAATCTTGGATGAGCAAATTCTTGATTTAGGCTAGTTCAATAGTGATTGGAGTTACTTTTCTCTCTTTTGCTATTTTGTATACAAAAACAACTTACTGATCGTAAAGATAGGAAGGTTCTCCATCTTCACTAAGCATTTGTCATTGAAGTGATTGTGTTTTTTATTTTTATTTTTAATTTCATCAAATTATGCCACATGACACTCCTACATTAGTAAAGATTTACTTGACTTTGAGTTGGCAATTACATTCCAGCATTAAAAATGACAATATAGCAAGCTCCTTTCCTCCAAGCTTCAATATTAACAAAGAGACTTGAAAATCCCTAAATCCACTCTATCCATTTTCCTCATCAATCATGGAATATTCTAATTTGATAAAGCAAACTTCAAATGTTTTTACATGTACATCTTTAGATAATAACAAGTAGACTAATTAAATGTATACTAATCATCAATCATGAAACATTTTATTCAAAACTTGCTACTAATTGTAAAAAGAAGTGACTAATTGCAACGCCTTTCATTCTTCAACACCTAAAAAATGACCTTAAATTGCAACATTTGAAAATTGTATACAAAAGTTGTGAAGGGTCAAAGTTTTTTTTGGTAGAAGTTCGGAATTGTTTCTTTTGTATAGGTACATATTGATTTTGGAAATACACATAGTCATGCTAACAATTTTGGGTCAATGCCACATTTTGGGATATTTGCCACTTCAATAATGAATTCCAATGTTTACAAATAGTATTTGATATTCAATACACATGTGATTGAACATTGACTATATATGTTAGAGGAATCACATTTTGAACCAAAGTTGTCACAAAAAGAGTTCCAAGTATAGCAATCTTAGAAAACATATGCAAGGTGCCAAGGTTCACCACTCCTTAACCCTAAGAGCCTTGAGGCATGATTTCAAAGTCATTTTCTACTTTTGGATAGGGCCTAGGCATGGTACAATATTTGTTGGATTCTTGTGAAATTTTTACTAGAGGTGTTTTATAGTACTAGCTTGATGCTTAAAAAATTCCAGACCAATTCAAGTTGTGGTTAAAAAGTTATGTTTCAAAAGAACATTTTTAAAAAATTGTGGGTAGTTTAGGGTAATCATGATAGATAGATAAGTTCAATTGAACTGAAATTTTGTTTGCATACTCTCAACAAGCTTGTTAACATAATCTCAAAAGTTGAAAGGCATAAGTACATAATTTTGACTTACAAACCTTTAAAATTGGACTTTGTAAATTTTGAACATTACCCAAAGTAGGGAAGCCCAATTTCAAAGGTTTCTAAGTCAAAAATCATGTGCTCATATGTATACAAAATTTCAGTTCAATTGAACTTATCTATCTATCATGATTGCTCAAAACTGTCCATAACTCGAAAAAATGTTCTTTTGAAGCATAACTTTTAAACCATGACTTGAATTGGTCTAAAATTTTCTAGGCATCAAGCTAGTACTAAAACACACATGTAGTAAAAATTTCACAAGAATCCAACAAATATTGCACTAGAAAGGCCTTATCCAAAAGTAGAATACAACTTGAAATCATGCCTCAAGGCTTTTAGGGGTTAATTAAATTTAGCACTGCTCACTCAATTATTACTCTTTGTCCTCAAAAAAACTCTAAAAACCTCCACAGTATGTGAATCACACTATCTATAAACATTTAATTATGAGCCTACATGTGTCTAATTCACAATTAGTGTTGGTAACTTTATGATGGACATTTAGAATGAAGGTACATATTTAGTGTTGCCGATACAAAATGTTTTTCTCTTACAATCATAGAGTCGTTGCTAATAAGATAGGAGGTCTATAAAATGTTCTATCTCTAAACACATCCACTAAGACAAAGGTACATTTTGCTTTTTCATTGCACCAACAATGTACAAGTAGTGTACTTTTCATGCGGTAGACGCTTTTAGTGATCACTACATTGCAACTTCAAAAATTCATAACTAATTCCATGAAAGCCAACTCCATTTCTCTTTCAAGAAAAATTTACTGAAAAATATTTCAAGAAGTCTAACCTCCCCAAATTAATTATCCACTCTTAAATTGGTGATTTATGGACCTCCTACCTTAACCCATAAACGACGCAGAGGACATTTTTTGGCCAATGAATGACAAAGAATCTCTCCATGTAGGATAGAAGTGCAACTATTCATCCTCCAAATTTTGCGTGAAAAGGAAAGATCTTCTATAGTAGTTTGTCTTGCAATGAGTATTTTTTCATTTTTTTAAGCCAACAATCCACACGGTGACAAAACAGATGATTTCTGCGGTGACCAGCCTGGCGTTCAAGGGTTAAACATAAAAAGCCCCCATCACAGCTAAACTTACTCATTCAATTGTTAAAACTGTAGTGCATGTTAACGAAGGGATATTTATCAGGCATTCTCTCGAAATAAAAGTACGAAGTACAAACTACCTTCGTCAGCTCGATCTGACGTTTATGAAAATTATATACTGTACATGTGGCCTAACTCACACGTGCAAACAATTGAGCGCCCTGGCCAAGAATTGGCAGGTTAATCCTGCACATAGGAACTCTACACTGTACTGGAAACAAATTGATGAAAGCACTCGACACACTACACTCACAAAATCACAACATGGAGTCCTTCGGTAAGCAACCTGCTTCCAAATCAAAGAATCCTTGGATATCCTGAAATTCTTCTGGTACGATTGCTAGCTGCGAAGATATTCTTCAAGCTGCTTGCTGTTGGGTCAATCAAGGTGAAGAAAGCATTCTCCAGACAGCCAAAGAAGGATGGATACCCGAGGCAAGCATCTTCCTTGACATGCCACTTCCTACGATCAGATCGAAGGCATTATACACTGCGACGAACCGCGCCTCTGCTCCAAGAAAATTGCTCGCCGTCAAAAGATCTTACCGTTTCCATATCTAAACCTAATCCAATCTCAGAACTTGAGCACTCTGGACATTGAATCCTGCTGCAGCATTGTAGGTGTCACTGTTTGAAGTAATCTACTGCAACAGTGTCAGGCCGATTGGACACAACAGATCGTCCATTTCTAATTCCAAGCAACAAACAAATGCCGATTCGCAAGCGTATTAAGTGAAGAGGTCTTCGGTGGTAAATTCTTCAACATCTTCTTTGGGTACCATCGTGTCAATAGATTCAGGTAGTTCCACAAGCTCGGCACCATGAATCTCCAACGTACTTGGATTTTGAAGAAAGACGACAAGGCCACACTTGACCCTGACAAAACCGTCCCACAAAATAAAGCGCACTTGTCCTTTGATTGTCTTCTTCGCAGGCCAGTCTCGGAGTGTACAAGCCTTCTCCAAGCCCCTTACAACAAACTCGTTTGTAAGAAATTTTCCTCGGTTTTCTCCTGCTGTACAATCAGTGACCTCCCCGTTCTGGTAAATGGCTACCATAACATCTAACCCCTGCTTTTCCACCCTTTTTCTGTAAGATAAAGCGAGAGAAACTTGCAACGTTGATGTAAATGGGAGTTCATAACTGGCATCCTGCATGAAAAATAAACCAAACCTTGTAAATATAAGAGAGGACTCTATTTTGACAGAGAAATACTGCGGGGAGAATTCCGGAGAGGAACATGATCAATATGAAACAGCACATTATACGGCTTCTTCAAACCTAGCAACGAAATTAGAAAAAATCCCAGAACTATGCCATGCACACAACATCTCCAGTCAGAAATCCTCTAACACCAAATATATCCCAATTGTAAGACCTGCTTGAAATATCTCTGGTCTTTTGAGTGCGAAGAGAGCCACCAGGTGAAACTTACCAGCACATCTGGACTAGGAAACCTTGATGCGTCTTTTATCAAACCAGCAATACTCTCCACCTTATCGCCTACAGCATGCGCACATCCTTGTACAACAATTTCAGGAGTGTAAATTGTATCCTGCTGAAGAGCTTCCCCATACGCTTTCTGCCTCAAGGTCCATGCAGAACTAGCAAATGGATCCCGCCAGCCGAGATGGTTCCAATAGTCCACATGATACGCCAGCGTTATGACTGGGATGTCCCCGATTACATCTCTAGCCAGTCCTTGGCCGAGTCTCGCAAATTCAAGATCCGCCGGTGGACACGAACTGCATCCTTGTGAAGTGAAAAGTTCCACTAAAACAGGACTCTGGTTTTGCTTGTCCCTCTTCGCGTCCTCTTTCACGTTTTTTAATGACTTAATTTTCTCCGCAGTCTGATTTTCTTTCGTCACGTTGTCAGCACCATCATTCACTTTGCTTGGTCCGAAGCAACAACACAGTCGACTCATGGCTCGCCGCTCACCCTACAGTGACTTGGATCTCCCTCGCTCTCCTACTCCTCGTACTCTCTCCCGCTCTATCTCTCTGTGTCTTAACACAATCAATCTAATCTTTCAGAGCCGCCTTACCAGAAGAAAATCACTCGCCGGCACAAGAAAAATTCTGCAAGACCTCACCAGCTAGGAAACTGCACGCAAATCACAATTTCCTAACCAACCTCCTCACTGTCCCCGGACGAAGCCAGAGAACGCCTTGCTCCCGAAAAAATTTAAAACTTCTTGAAATCCTCTTTCCTCACTCCTCGTTCTCCTTACCTCTCTCTAACACAATCAAATCTATTCTTCCAAAACAGCCTTTCAATACAGCCTTGCCAGAAGCAATTAACCTCGCTCCTACAAGCAATTCCCGCACGACCTCTCCAACCAGGAAACTTCACTACGCAAATTGAAGCTTCCGAAGCAAGCTTCAGAACTCCAAATCAACTCCCGAAGTCGAAGAACGTCTTGCAACAAGAGGACGAAATAACCAAACGAAATAGGATAGCTCCCTGATAAAAAAATAAAAAAAGCCACACAACAGCAAACTCAATCACAGCAAAAGCAACCGTCCACTGACTCCTTCAACGTTTTCCGCCTCCGATCGAGAACTTGCCAATTCCTACCTCGAAATCGCAAGTCCAGCAATCTCGACAGGGGATTGATGAAAACCACGAACCCTGCAACGCTGTACGGCAAACCAGCTTTGCATCGCTGGCGCTTTGCCACGCGCTTCTACAAGATCTTCGGAGAAGGTTGATTTCATCTCACTCGAAGGTAGATTTGACAAGTCACATCTATGACTAATGTGGTGGGTGGATAAGAATGTACTGACTAGAAAGACATGGGACTTGGGTTTGGTGGATCGGGGGAAATCTAGGTTTGCGGTCAATGATGGGTCGCTTGTGGGGATGAATAAGACAGCAATTATTAACTTCAGTTCTGATGAGTGCCTTCAATGCCACATGTATATCTAGACTTCAAATGGTTTTGACCCAAACTGACACAGGTTTCATTTAAAAATCCTGCAGAATTTTGTCACTTCGTTTCAGGTTGACCCAAAATGCACATGATTCATTGATTCATGTAAGTGCTAATGACACAGAAAAATATCATTATAAATATTTCTAAAGTAGTTTGCCCTTAACCCTTAACCACTCCCACGTCCATATTCTGGACGATGAACAGAGGGCTTGGAGAGGGCTTGGAGGCACTGTTAACTAACTGAAGTCCACCTAACTTCTCATTCATCCAATGTAATACTTGAATCTTAAAAAGACAACCTTCTTTAATGACCAATTTCATGAAATTGTGGTAAATGAAATATCTGTAGAAAGATATAAGCAAAAAAATGTGCCAAAATCTGAAAAAAGGATTGAGGCATTAAGGGGTTAACCCTAACTTCCTAAGCGTCCAGACTCATCTCCGAATTTGACAATTTTGGAAAAATCATCATAAAGTACTATTTGGAAGGATATTTTGGAATTAAGATGCAAAAAGAAGTTGTAGAGTTTTAGTTTTAGATTCTATCTATACGGTTAGATTCACCAATGCTATTACCAATATTTTTTTATAAATTTTGAAAGGGAAAATTCAAAATTCCTTCAAAGTTCAATTATAAGCAAAATATTATTATTTTTTGAGGTAAATTTTGTTGAAAAGGATTTGAAATGAAGTTCTCTTGACATGGATTTTTTTTCGATTTTTTTGGTTTTGTGAGTCTATGACCTCATTTTTGCAATTCCAAGTTTGAATTAGAGTCAACGCAAATCAACCACTTCACATACTTCCACATTTGTAATTTTAGAAAAATATGTGCTCTAGTAACACCAAATCCAACCCTTAAATAGGACCAAAACTTCATAAAGTATCTCTAAAAATTAGGATGACTTTCATCCAAGTTGTAATGGGAAAGAAGTCTAATTTTGAATATGTACATTGTCCAAAAATTGGACGTCGGAGCGCTCCGGGGTTAACCCTTAAAGGACGAAGGGGAGAGGTTGGAAATCATTCCTTTTCATTACCGTGTGAATCACTGGCTTAATAAATAGTAAAGACACTAATTGGAAGCCCAACTAGTGGTGAAGACCTCCTTTTTTCACAGCAAAATTTTAAAGATGAATAGTTGCACTTCTATCCTACTAGAAGGATTCTCTATCATCCATTGGTTGCCGAACATCTATGTCGACGTTTAAGGGTTAAACGAGGGGTTAAAGGATGGACTAGTGACTTTGGAAATCACCCCTTTGGTTACCATGTGAATTATTCGCTTAAAAAATTACAAAAGTACAGATTGAAAGTCAAAGTATTGTAGAAGACCTCCCTATTTCACAATAAAATTTTGAAGATAGATAGTTGCACTTTTGTCCTTCCGGAAGGATTTTTAATCATCCATCAAGCAAGAAAATGTCCTCATCAACATTGAAGGGTTAAAGTGACCATTTAACCCTTAAACATTGGGGTAGTGCTCAGGGGGTGCACTTAGGTCTACTACAATAAACCACGTGCAAACAAGTGGTTTCTAATAAATTGTAATTTCAACCTAAAACTGTGAGCATTGTTTGATAATGATTATAGATTTCTATTGCTGAAATTTCTATGGCAACTCAAATAAAATATGAAATGATTTCTAAAAAAAATTGAAATTGAACTAAAATGGCATGTTTTTTAACTCAAATAATTATAGAGATCGCATTTAGATGACCATTGAATCAATATTCAACTCAAAATGAGCTTTCAATGGAGCATTATTTTTAGAATTGTTTTGTTCATTTTTTAGACAATTTTTTCTTATGTAATATAGGGGTGTGAACAAGGGTCAAAGTTATTTTTTAGTTCTATAGTGTATCTTTTTACTTCAAAAATTTGTAATTAATTATTATTAACAAATAAAAATATCAATAATTCAAAACTTAAAACTTTCAAAGTAGGAGAATCTATTCATATTTTATTTATTTATTTATTTATTTTTAAAATTCAAAAAATATATAAGAGCTCCAAAGTTTTGTTTGCACATGGTTTCTAGTGGACACTCTAAGTAAACTCCTCGAGGGCTAGTGATTGTGAAAGACATTCCTTTTAGTATTGTGTGGCATCATCTACTTTTTAAAAACAAAAAGTACTCATTGGAAGTCAAACTATTGTACAAGATTTTTCTTTTTTGTACAAAATTCCAAGGATGAACAATTGCACTTTTGTCCTACATAGAAAGATTATTTGTCATCCATGGTACAAAAAATGTCCTTAGTGTTGTTGAAGGGTTAAGAACTAATTGCCTTTTTGGAGAAGCTAAACTCCTTGAAACAATTTTCAATCATTTTTTGTAGGAAGAAAGATGGAATTGGTATCTAACACTCAAATTGTTTCATAGTTTTTTGGACCTTCATGGAATTAGTTACAAATTTTTGAAGTTGAAATGTATTAATCACTAAAAGCAACCATCTCAGTGTTGGAATGTACACTACTGATACATTGGAGAAAACAAAATGCACCTCTAAATTATGTTTGCTTTTAGAGCATAGTTGTTTTTAGAGAAAATTACCTTAATCCTCTTGAAAGTGTTTAAGGTAGTGACTCTTAAGAGCACAAATTAGGACTTGTATAGATTCGGATTTCGGCTCAAATAGTGACACTCAAGAATCCAAATTAGGGTTGGTAATAACTTATAGATTTTGATTTCCAAGCTCAATGCAGAATGCGGAGTTATGTACCATTTTTCATTTTACTCCTAAGAAAAAGAGAGTCTACATCCATCGAGAATGTTTCCAAAAGAGCTTATTGTCGAAGCTACATGAAACTAATGAGGTACATTGAAGTATATTGACACTACTAGAAAACGCTGAAATTTCAACACAACTCTGTTGATTCGGTCGCGTTGTTCCGGTCACTGTACAACCAAACTCTGTTGAAATCTGTTGAAATCAACAGAATTTGGTTGTACAGTGACCGGAACAACGCGACCGAATCAACAGAGTTGTGTTGAAATTTCAGCGTTTTCTAGTAGTGTGAAAAAGTCATTTTTGAATAAATATTCTTCAAAGATGTGACTAGTTGGTCACTCAATGCTTTGTGATTTTTGTGCAAGGGTTTGAATGAGTTCATGTAGTTATGTGCAAGAAATGAAAACTTGCAAAAATGAAGATCGTAGGTCTAGATTCTTGTCATGCCATAATTTATTTTGCCCAAAATAATCAAAATCTACATCCACCCTTCTACCATGGATTCTTAGGGGTTGAATTGCTAGGTACTTAAAATGAAATCATATTTTATGCTTAATAGCAAACCAGCTCTATGTGTGAAATTGCTAGTTTGCTATTTAAAACTTGAGTAGATTATCAAATGGTTGTTTAAAGGGGCTCCTATTCATGCACCACTCTTTATTGCTTCAAGGCTTCAAATGTGTTGTTTCCTATTGAGTCTATGATCCATTACATGATTTCTCTTGAAGCCTCCTCAATGGATATTAATTGGATGACGTGCACTTTCAAAACATAATTCATTATTTTTCAAGTGGATGGTTGAGCTTTTAGGAGGTAAGTTAAGCCCCCCTATTGAGGTTACAATTTTTGATTTGATCCTTTAGAGGGTTGAAGAAGTATCAATAAAAATTCATGTGTAGAGAAATATTGTTGAATTAATAAAAAATAGAACCATATTTTTTTTGCCAAAGTATAAATTTGTTACAATTTTTTAAGGTATTTGCTTTAAAGTCTTGAAGTGCCATTATATCCACCCAAAAGACTAAAGAAAGATTCATCCCAAATCATCATCTCTCTAATCTACAATGGTTATAATATTTCCTAAAATGGCCTCAATTTTAAGGCCTTGAACTTGCTACACTTTGTGATGGTTTTACACCAAAAAAATAAATGGCCTATTGTGGCCAATTAGTTGCTTTTAAACTACCACCTATATAGTCATCTCTAAAGTGTCATTGTCAAATCCTAAACATGCTACATTACCACACTATTAAACCAAAAATTTAAATCAAACCAACGCCAAAGTGCAACTTCTAAATCAAGCGTGCTTTCAAGATGCAAAGAGGCAAGAATTGGTTGTGGATCAAAATTTTGTTTCATGCTCATGAGAAAATGGTTGCTTAAATGGTTGGAGTGAATCAAATTGTGACTTTGTAATCAAACCTTGTAGGATGAACATTTAAAAGTTAAATCAATAGGGTCAAGCACATTGAATAAGTATTGCAAAGTGTAAAAACTAAAATTTCTTTGTATTGATTTTTTTATGAAAAATCTAGATTGATTCTTTATAAGTAACCTAACAAAATTTATAGATTCTCTGTAAGTCACTGTAGAGATCAAATCAATTTAAAATGAAATTGTTATTTAGTAAGTCAACTTTTGCTCCAACTCCAATCTTAAAATTTGGTCTTTGGGGCCCATAATTCCACTAGTGTATATTAGATCCTCTTCCTTTGAAATATTACATATTAAGAAGTTCAAACTTTAAAAAACCCTAAACAAAAAAATTAGTGCTAATAAAATAATGAAAAGAATAATTATCATGAAAATTATAATTTAATACAAAGAAATCATCACTATAAATTCATAAAATGTATAACAAGAAATATGTTTTTTAAGTTGCAAAGTATTTTGAATCCACTAAAAAAATTGTAAAATTTGAAGATAAAATTTCTTGATATGCAAATTATTTTACAACAAATAATTATTTTTGCAATTACAAATAATTATAAAATATTCAAAATTACATATAGTGTATTGATTGTAAACTCTTTAAAAATATATTTATCTTAATTTGAGTTATTTAAATCTATATGGTAAGAGCATTTGAGATTAATAATTTTAAAAATTAAATATAAAAATGAATGGAAAAATATATATAATATAAATGAAACTATTTTGTAAAGGTGACACAAGTTGAATTAAAAAATCACAAAGAAAAGACAATAAATCTAAATAATTTATTTGACACAATTAAAGTGTAATTTGAATATGTGATAAGATCTTAGAGAAAAAAAATTATGTTGTGACTTGTGACCACTATGATCAATATATATTTTTTGAATGATCCAAAGTACATTAATCCCTTAAAGCCTATCTATTACATTGGTTGGTGAAATGATTCAATCCACTTTAGTTTTTTTTGCATATAAATGTACTTGAATTTTTAAATTATAGCTATATGAAGTAAATACTAATATGTCTAGTATGCATGGATTTAATTGTATAAAATCTTGAAGTTTAGATTTGTAGATTTTAACAACTTGCATGATTTCTTAAAAATAAGAAAATTGATACAATTTTAAAAGGAAATATATATATAAACAAAAAATTAGATTAGAATCTAAAGCAAATACATTCTTTTTAAATTTCAAAACATGAAATAAAAATGTATCTCTCAAATTACTGCATATCTTCAAATATTAAGATGTGAAGTAGCTAGAATTGAACCAACAAGACCCTACAAAAGATTCAAAAATTTGACCATGGCATTTTTTGATATCCAATAGTAGATATAATTGACCTAACTTTTCAACATCCACACAATTTTTTGGACCCATTCTTGTTCCTTTAAAATTTGAATCTTCTAAATTGAGTGCACTAATTTTGACACTATAAAAAAGTAGATATTCATCTAATCAAAATCTTGCATTTTGAGTGCATTATGTTTTATATTAACCCCTAAAGGACCATTGTCCCTTTGGGGGACAAATGCGTTTTCGGGCAAGTACCTACGGGCTGAAATTTTTTCCTAATTTTTTGAAACTTTTTTTGGAGGTAGAAATTTTGATTAGCCTCGTGAGAACATAATTTTTTTCACAATCGGTGCCTGGAAACAATAGTTATGACCAAATAAGCTCAAACAAGGGGATGGTGGGCAGTCCGGGCAGCCCCCAAAAAATGGATAAAAAAATTTTAAATATTTTTTTTCTCATAGATTATATTTTTGTCTATCTAGAAAGCTTTGATTCATTTCATTTGGATATGTTATGAGAAAGTTATGGACATTCTTGTTTTTCAGGCAGTTATAGCATCTTCTTGAAAAAAATAACTTGTAAGATTCATTTTTGAATGAAATTTTTCAAATTTTTCAATTTTTTTTTGTATGGTCTGATTTACTTGCTAGAACAATCTCACCATTGGGATTAGTTTATTTTAATTCCATCTAAAATATATGAATATTTTAGATTTTCCTTCTATCTCATACCTACTTCTACTTAACAATTATTTTAAGAATGATTATTAGTTTTTTTTTAATTTTCTTTTTTTACCTAGATCCTCAACTTAATTCTCCACTATAAAGATTTAAAGCTCAAAACTCTGTAGTGCAAAAATTTTAAGTTAAAAATGTTAAAAATGAAGAAATCTAGTCCCGCAATGTGCTGAAAAACTTATTATTTCCACTTTAAACGCAGATATCTTGCAATCTGAGCGGTCAAAAATTCTGAATTTTTTTCCACACTCTCATACTATTTAGGTGTAAGATCTTATGGTTAGATATGGAAAAAGAAACAATTTTCAATTTTTTTTTACTCCTTGCTATGGATAAGGCAGTTTTGAGTGTTTTTTGGCAGAAAAAAGGCCTTAGTCCTTTAGGGGTTAAAATGGGTTTCTTCCACCCATTATGCTCCTATTATAAAAAAACTTGTCCTGAAATTTTATCCATATGTTCTATATATAAAAATAATATTTTAAATTTGACTTTGCAATATTACATGTATACAAAATAACAAAAATTCGAGAGTGCTACAAATATGGCTCATTCCTAAAAGAACCACAAGGCCACCAAGTGGCTTTTGCAACTACATTTGCAAAAAATTCAAAATGTGAACCTCACCAACGGGTTGTCAACAACAAGAGACCCATGATGATTTTTTTTTGTTGAATTTCTTAGTGCAATCTAATAAAAAAAATGATTGACTTTGTAATTTTTGGTGAATTTTTGGTGAATAAATGTGGAACTCTAGGTTATTGCTTCATATCATCTTATCATTTTTTCTACACCTTAAAATGATTTAAGAAAAATTATTCATCAAAATCATGATGATATGTGCATGTGGTTAAATAAATAGAATTTTTGGATCACTATTGAGCACTTTGATTCCAACATATGTACAAATGAGCGTCTTTCATCAATCTTATCAATGGTGGCATTTTCTCAAAAATAGTGCAATTTCATCAAACCTTTTTTTATAAGAAAGCTACATAAGTCTTCTTTCATTTCAATGATTGTGACCATTAAAAAATTATTCCACACAAATGAGGAATTACATGTGATACAAGAGCTAGTCAAAAAAACAATCACCCCTAGTACTTTAGGAATTGCACTTTCTAGCTCTATAATCAAAGTGAAAAATAGCAAAAGATTTTTTCACACTTAAAAATAAAATAATTTTCTAAAATAATTAAGGAATATTCATCTCGTATGAGGCTTGTAAGTATATTCTAATTTTTTAGAAAATATTGCTTTCAAAGTAAATATATTTCAAATGTAGTTTCACACTTGTTCAAACCTTGATACGTAAAAAGGTTTTAATCTAAAAGATGCCAAATATATAATCAATTTTGAATATGTATTTAAAATGTATATGTAACTTTTTATTGTTGAGTGCTATGGTACTTCTAAGTAGCTTCTATTATCTTCAAAGTCATTCATCTATCTAGAAATTTCTAGTAAGCTAGCAATGAGCAAAGATGAATACATATGGCAGTTACCAAGCAAAAATTGTTGACTTACATATGTGTAACAATATGTTACAAAAGAAATGAAATTCAACCAATAGCCTAATTTTTTGGTTAAGATATTTACCACTTATAGAAATTTTTAGTACTTTGAACAAATGTGATAAGAAATATTGCACTCATAGAATCCCATGTTCATCACTTCATAGACTTCTTACCATACAAAAGATTTATTTACTCCAAATAAATATTATATTTTTGACAAAATTCCAAAACAATATAGTTCTCAATGGATTTGACGAAGAACTTCTAAATTTTTGTCTGTTTGACTATAGAGATTATTTCTACAAATCATAATTGAATTTTTTTCTTCTCACCAAGCTTCACAAAAGTAGAGGAAGACAAATATTTTAGAGCAAATCTAAATTTGTCTAAAAACTTGAAGAATTATGGGATTTAATGACAAATACACACACAAATATATAATAATAATAATAATAATAATAATAACAAAAATA
Organism: Rhytidiadelphus loreus; assembly: GCA_947034895.1. NCBI lineage: Eukaryota > Viridiplantae > Streptophyta > Bryopsida > Hypnales > Hylocomiaceae > Rhytidiadelphus > Rhytidiadelphus loreus. The sequence continues at coordinate 26,256,054 of OX344762.1, read as the reverse complement.
AATAAATAAAAATTCCAATGTTGTCGTCCCACCAAAGTTTTATATTTTAATCTTGGTAAACCTACTCTTTATACAGAAGTCATCGATGAAATTGTCCGTGAATACATATATGGCATAACAATTAAAATACTAAGCAAACACACCAAAAATTTCCAAGCGAATGAATATTGTACCCCAAAACGTACGGAACGAAATAAAGCTTGAAAAAGAAACTACAACTCAAATACAACCATCACGCAAAAGGACTCTTGAACCGACGTTTGAGATGCGAAATGCTACGTAGTCTGATCCTGCCTTCCCCAAAGACACAAACTAGATGCAAAGGGACGTGAAATGGATTTTAGACTAGTCAGTGGACGGCTCCGATGCGGGCGACTCTCCAGGGCAGGCGATCGCGACCGTCCAGTCGGGTCCACTGGGAGCCCCCCGCCCCCTCGCAGCCTTGCGCTGCGCTCCTGTTCGGCCTTGCTCTCCCGCTCGTCGTCCGTCGTCGTTGCTGCTCGCGATTGCGCTGCTGCCCCGCATGGGATTGTTCGATCGTCGACCCAAGCAATCGCTCTGCTCGCCCGCCTGCAGGTCAGTATGCTTCTCCCCTTGTACTCCCTCGCATGCTTTTTTTTTTTTTTTTTTTTTTTCTTTTCCCCCCTTTTGCAAAAATTTTCGCATTCTCTCGCAGCTTTTCAGTTCGTCTCGCGGGTCCGGGGTTTGGGCGGGCTGCTGTCGCGCGTGCGAATGGCGATGGAGGCCGTGCGTCCGACGGAGCCGTATTCGCGGTTCTCGTCGTGGTTTCAGACGTTGTAGTAAGCCGCACGGGTCTGCCTTCTCTCGATTTCCCCCCCCCCGTGCGGATTGGTCTGGGAGAGGTGTTAGGGTTTAGGGCTTCCGTGGAGAGTGGCGGTGTGCGGGGGAGCACAGGGAAGCGCCGACTGTTTTTTTTGGTGGCGTGCAATGCGGCGGGCGGTACTGGCGTTGCTAGAGGTTGGCATTGGTCGGGTTGTTGCGGGTCCGTAGGGGTTTAGCAGCGCGAAGTAGCAATTTTCTTGACGACACGGTAGGAGGTTGGAAAGTGGACTCGGATGTTTTTCTTTGGACCTCGGGAGCGAGCTTAGCTGCTTTGAACGTCTCGTGAGCGTATGACGCTCTGACTTTTCGTGACGATGCCGCTTTCGACGTGCTACTATTTCGGTGTAGGTTTCGACGAGTAGGGAGGTGGGAGCTGTGAAAAATTTCCGCAAGGTGTCGGTATTCGGAGAGCTACGTGCCGAGCGACGGATCGTCCGGAGAGCTGTCTTTGTGTGTGCGAGCCCCTGCAGTCGCAGTGGCGCGGACTTCCCGTGCCCTGAAACATCGCTGTATTGCCTTTGGGTTCCAATGCGGCGGAGGTCGAGTTTGGGGAGGGTTTTGTGGGGTCCGCGTGAGCGGGCCTGCACGGGCCGCGAGTCGCGGGTGTGGAAGTCGGACAGCTTCCAATTAATAATGTGCTGCTTTGTCTGTTTGGTGTCCAGGAGTTGAAACTTCGTTCGCGTTGAGAACTCCAAAATCTTGGAAGAGGTTTTTTTATTGTCGGGACTGTTCGGAAGGGAGAGCGCGGAGAGCATGATGCAGTCGCCCGTAGGGGTTGGCCCCCCGAGTGCGCAGCCCGAGGGACAGCCGCAGCAGTGGGTGATGATGCAACAAACGGGGATGCAGCCCCAGCATCACGAGGAGGTGAAAACGCTGTGGGTGGGAGATCTGCAGTATTGGATGGACGAGAATTACCTGCACACGTCCTTCGTGCACACGGGAGAGGTACTTGTCCGTGCATTTTGGTCTCCGTTGGGGAATGGTCATGGCTTTCAATTCTTTGTCTAGAGTGGATGCTGCGGGCTACTGTCGGGCCTGAGCGCTTGAAGAGCGTCTGCAGTGTCTGGGTGTGCGACCACTTTCCTTGCGGGCTTGGGAGCGGAGGCAGCCACGTGAATTCCACCATTCGTCACCCTAGAGTGTGTGTCCGCAGATTTGGATTCGCATTTTCGGAAGCCTTTGAAACCCGTCCTTCCTAGGGAGTAGTTGCACAAGTCGCATGTATCGCGAATTGTGGGTCCATAGAAACTGCACATGATATGTCGCGGCAAACAGAGTTTTGTTTTCTTCGCGTTTCTTGTCCTTTCGACTGCTTCGACATTCTGCTTCTCTGTTGGTTGGTGCACTGGTTGGGCGATGACAAAACCATTGCCTTGGCGGCGTGTCTATGTTTCCATGGTGGAGGAAGTTGTTGGGAGCCGAGCTTCTGCATCGAGGCTGTGCTCTAGCATCGTGGTATAGTGGGGTTTAGAAGATGGGAGGGTCTGTGGGAGTTTGGAGGAATGCTTGGAGAGGTTCCGGCGATGTCTAGGAAGGAGAGTTTTGCATTCTCCTGAATAGGGCAGACCATTCATTGGTGGTTCTTTGACGGTGTTGCAGGTTCAGTCCGTGAAGATCATTCGCAACAAGCAGACAGGTTACTCGGAAGGGTATGGGTTTGTGGAGTTCGTTTCTCACGCGGCGGCGGAGAAGATTTTGCAAGCTTACAACGGCACTCAAATGCCGAACACCGAGCAGCCTTTCCGGCTGAACTGGGCTTCTTTCGGCATAGGGGAGAGGCGGCCGGAGGCCGGACCCGAGCACTCTATCTTCGTCGGGGATTTGGCTCCGGATGTGACGGATTACATGCTGCAGGAGACATTTCGCACTCGCTATCCGTCCGTGAAGGGTGCCAAGGTTGTGACGGACGCTAACACGGGTCGATCGAAGGGGTACGGGTTCGTGAGATTTGGCGATGAAATGGAGAGGAACCGGGCTATGAGTGAGATGAACGGAATTTACTGTTCTAGCAGGCCGATGCGAATCAGCGCCGCCACTCCGAAGAAATCTCTGGGCCCCGCACAACTGAACCCGAAAGGAGGTGTGCATATTTTTTTGTCCCTCTCTCAATAGCTTCGTGCGTATCCTCCTGTTTCTTCAACCTTTGCGCAGGCCATGTGCATGGCAGAGCTTTTGGCTGGATGCAGCTCCTAGCAGTGATACTCAGACGCTGTGCAGCTACTTGCAGTTCCGTATGCACTGTGGTCAGAAGATCTTTGGTTAGGGCCTGTTTGGTGGAGGGTGAGTAAGGTCGCGTCGGTCAAAGTTTGGTCTGCCGGGGTACGCTTATGAAGTCAATAATCTGTGTCGAAGCAGGAGGGGAAGAGACTTCCTACAAAGGGTGCCTACAAAGAGAACCCGGCAACTGGGAAAGCACCCTCAGTAGTGGGTGGCCCCTGATTTAGGTCAGTGTCCCCTGTTTGCACGTTTTGCTTGTGCATTTCGTGCTTTCGTTTTTTAGTGTTTTCGTTTCTGCCTCTTCCAAGATTTGACTTTACAAGCCATGTCAATTGGTCTTCCGCATGTTTCACAAGCATGTTCCGGTCTCTAGTGGCTTGAAGGTGGCTTTGAATTTCCGATTCGCAGCTCTTTCCTAGGGGGTGCCTTTCTCATGTTCTGTCTTATCGATTACGATTTTCAAAGGCTAGGGATCGGATTCATGTGGGTGTAGCCCTATCTCTCGCATCATCTAAAGAGTTCACTAGGAATCGTATTTGTCACGGGTAACTTCGGCGTTCACGATGGTGAATTGAGGTGAGGTGTGCCACTCCTGCCCGTGTCCCTTCCATGTGGGTGACAGTGTAGCACCTGGGTGGTCTTGTTTGTCGGCTATGGAGATCTGAGGTGAATATACGATCGATGCGTGATGTGCGGGGTATCTGGGGGGTTGCAAGTGGGTCCTGGCGTCCGTGGCCTTGAAATCATGTTGGGTAGCTGCGTAGCGACCAAAGCTGTGAAGGCGTTTGTTTACGGATTTGCAGGCATAGATGTTGTGGTTGGTCATTTCTGACTGTGATGATGTGGTTCGTGATTTGAGTGGATGCAGCTTCTCCGGTCGCCGTGGCTACTTACACAGCGTACGGGGCCCCCGCGCCATCTCCGCAGGCATTCCCCACGGACAACGACCCGAACAACACGACTGTGAGTTGACATCCAGGGGCTTCTGTTTTGGTCGGGGTATTACCTGGGCGGTTTCCTGCGTCGTTAGGGCCAAGACATCTTTGTGATTGTGGTTGTTTGCCTGGTTGTGTATCTGCTGGGAGGTTTGTGGCCGCGCCGTTGGGTGTAACCGTGGAAAACTTGTAGCTTGTAGTTAGGCCGTACGGCACGAGCAGCTTGACAAAGGAGTGAAGAAGATTTGAACGAACAACCCGGTTCCGTTAGTCACATGCTGTATGGATGGACTGTGTTGGCAGATATTTGTTGGAGGCCTGGATCCAGCCGTAGGCGACGAGGACTTGAGGAATGTGTTTGGGCAGTTCGGAGAACTGGTGTATGTGAAGATTCCTGCTGGAAAGGGCTGCGGCTTTGTCCAATTCACTCACAGGTACTTGCCGTGTTGTACCTGTATGTAATCGTATGTTGAGACGGGTCTCTTCGTTGTTGAGGCGTCTCAACCGCCATCGTTCGACGTGCTTAGTGTGTTTGTTGTGTGCGACCGGACAACTGGCATGATAAGAGGCAACCGTCTGAATGGAATGAGAGAGTGTAGACTATTCGGAGGGTCCTCTGTAGGAGTGGTGAGCGTTAAGGTATGTTGGAGGAGATGCCGTGCGCAGTCGAGCGGTTCCGCGTTCCCGCCGCGTGCGATTGCTTTTCCTGTGTGAAAATAGTGTGATGCGTTTAATCGCGTGAGCTTTTGTCGAACCTGACGTCTGTGCGGATACGTGGTGGTGTTATTTCAGAGCGTGTGCAGAGGAAGCTCTGCAAAGGCTCCACCAGACTGTGATTGGAACGCAGGCAGTGCGTCTGTCATGGGGCAGGAGCCCCGGCAACAAGCAGACCACCGATGTAAGTTGAAGACTTGAGATTTTTCTGGGGATTTTGTTGAGCATGTTGTGTGTTGACAGTCGAGAGTTGGTAGGGCGTGTTGAGTAATCCAATTTTTTTTTTTTTCCGTGGGATCAGCCTGCTTGGGGCCAGCACCAAGACCCGAATCAATGGAACGCAGCAGGGTATTACCAGGGTTACGCCCAGGGCTACGACCAATATGGATATCCGACGCAGCCCCCGCAGGACCCCGCATATGCTCAATACGGAAGCTATCCCGGTTATGGGAACTATCCTCAGCAGGTATGCCATTTTTCTTCCTCTTTTCTCCCTCTCGTGTTTTGATGACGTGGTTTATGGTTTGGGGAGTCGTACAGTATGCCACCGCAACTGTAGAGTCCGTCTGGTGTGAAAGAATGCATAGACGATCAGCGGTGGACTGGAACGTAGGTTTGCCTGGTTCCATGTGGCAGCGGTAAGTACTTGTAAGCTGAAGGGCGTCGAGTCTTGACGGTCTAGCACTGGCGCTGGATTTGGGATAGCACTGCGAAGACCGAGTAGGTCGAATGCAGGAGCTTCTCAATTTTTTCGACAGAAAGTAGGATGTGGACTAGGAGAGGAGAGAGTAGCGTCCTAATTTTGAGGGGTCTCCGTGGAGACGCACGTGCCTAGTATAGATTTCGAGCACACAGGACTTGTTATGGTTTCTGCATTGGCTTTGCAGAGTAGCACATGAGGAGTCCATGTTGTTGGGGTGGTTTTGCAAGCAGCTGATAGTTCCAAGTGGGAGTATGAGTGGGAGCGACCTTACTTGATGGTACAGTAGCTGTGGTTCATGGTGCTGGTTTGACCCTGATAGCTCTACGCGTGAATGGATTTCTGAGGCTGGCTCTTCTGTGGTCGTATATTACAGTGAAGAGTTCAGCAACTGTGAGAAGTAATTCCTGCTGGAGCGTTTTTGGCGTGTGTGATCTCAGTGCAGAATAGTTGTCGAAACTTGGAAAGCCTTTAAAACCCTCACTTGTAATGATGGCAAGGCAATAGATGTTCACCTTTTTCAAGTCATAAGACGCCAACCTTGAAGCTGGTGTTGCGAGGCTTGTGGAACACTCTTTTCTATGCTGATTTAGTCTTGTTGGACATGATTAGACGTGTTGGGCTAGCTTTGAACGTCTGTATGGACTTCTCCCTCAGCAATCAAAAGTGTGAACTGATTAGTCGATAAGTGAGGGACTTTTTTTTCTCTTGAATTGGTGTATCAGGCACTCGGGAGGCGTTTCCTGTCCTTTTGTCTGTGCTGCTTTTGAGTTGAGTTGAGTTGAGGGGGTTAGGGTTGGTTTGTGAATTGTATCATGGTGGGAGGCTTGAATAATTGATTCTCGTTCCACGTGTTGTACATGATATTTGTTGCAAGGAAACTGTGTGCATGTTATTGATCAGGTGACGGTGTGGAAGGTGTGATGTCGTGCATGATGCTAGTTTTTGTATATAGTAAGTAGGTCCACGAGAGCTCTTAGGGAGAGGGGAGTTTTAGGTGAACCAGAGTTGTGGCAATGGCCAAGGCTGGGGAAGAGAGCTCCCGATGAGGGAGCTGTGTGGACTCCTCTTTATTTGTATATTCTGGGTATGGCGTATATGTGCACATCACTATCGTTAGGGTGACGCACAGGCTTCAGTTGCTGTAAGCGCTATCCCTTCGGCGGAGCACAAGGAGGAGGAGATCTTCGACCCCCTGGCCCCTCCCGATGTCGACAAGTAAGTTGTTGCGTATTTTTTCTCTCGTCTTGTGTCTGCCCCGTCAAGCTCGGAGCTGACTGCCATGTGGTGTGACGGCTTTTTCTTTTCTCACGTGCTCGTGTCGTGTGTCGTATGTTGTTGCTTCCAACTCTGATTGCAGTAGCTTAGTTTTTAGGGTCGGGAGTCGGATTCCTGACGCGCGCGGGGTTGTCGAGTGCAGGTTGAATGCGACATATATGGCTGTTCACACAGCTCCTTTGCTGGGTCGCCACTTGTGGCTGAAGACATCCGACCACGGTCAAGCGCCGATTAGCTAGGCTTACACATTTTCTAAATTTGCCTGTTTTACAACCGATCATGTGTCTGATTGCACAGTGCTCTCCGGTTGTAGATCGGACTCACGCGCCGAGATGAGATCGAGGCAAGGATGAGATGGATTCCTGTTTTCTTTTTTCTTTTTTTCTTTTTTTTCTTCAAAGTCAGAAAAGGGAGGATTTCTAGACCACGCATGCCTACTGTTTCTGCTTCGTTGTGGTGTTGGTGGGCATCTGGGGTGGTATGCGTTGCTTGCTGGTGGGTAACTGCAGTCTTGGTTGGATTCCATGATGTTCGAAGGTCTTGTGTGGACGTGGCGGATGACGTTTCAATATACCTCAAGCCTGTCATTTGCCTAGTTTTCGTGCTTTGGCGAAGCGTTTCCGGGTGATCGGTAAAGCGTTCCGTGGATGAAGTTGAGATTACCATACTCTTCGAGTGATACTCGTGGACCGACCCCACTGGCTTTGTTAGTTAGCGTCGGTAACATTGAATTTAAACTGCGCCCTCTAAATTTCCACTATCCTTCCAAAGTTTTCCACACAAGTCATGGAAGCTGGACACTGCGAATTTTGCCTACCGTAGTTGCCATTTCTACCAGCAGGTCAAGCAAGTCCATAATACCTCCTGATCTGTCCTTGGTGATCTGGACATGCTTCTTGTGTGTGCCTTCTCAGCATATGACAACACCAGGGTAAACCCTGAAAGCTCACTTGGCGTTCTCAGTAAAAGGTAACCAAGGTAGGAGGTCCATAAAATGATGGGGTTCTAAAATAACATACATTTTACTTTCTTCAATGTACAATTTGTCAATGTACCAAGAATGAACATATTAGGAGTGGATGCTTTTAGTGACCTATGTGATGACCTATGTGATTTCAACATTGAAATCCATGAAACTAATTCCATGAAGGTTTAAGAAATATGAAATGGCTTGTCAATTCCATTTGTCTTTGAAGGAAATTGTATTGAGAAATATTTCAAGAACATTGACTACATTTTGGCTACTTCTCAACTCATTATGTAATCCACCTTGCAATTGTTGAAATGCATTTTTTTGGCTATACACTTGATAAATAAAAATCACAAGCACCTCAAAATCAACACTTGCATGTTTAAATTTTGAACGGTGAAAATAAAAAAAACAATTTACTCTTTCCAAAGAGACCATTTTCAAAGAAAATAGATAAGTACAACTTATATTTCAAAACTAAGTAAAATTGCTCAAAGCAATGAATACTACTATGCATTCTCCGCACCCTTTCTTTAAATAATGGGAGATACTCCACTAAGGCATTAGGTACCTTCTAAATCAACAAGGTCATTCCCAATGTTGTCCTTGACACTCTTGGCACTTCCATTGAAAATGCTGCCATCACCCAACAATTAGTCAAATGGTCATAACTTCTCCAATAATTAATATTTTTCCATGAAACTTGTTGGGTCCATTAGATATAGTTATGACACAACTTTTCCAAGTGGCTATGGTACTATAAAAAAATTCACTATTTGTAGGGATGCCTTGAAGTGGCAGCAGCTCCCTTGTCAATGAAAGGACTCTCCAAAGTGAAGGTGATTTTGAAAGTTACATAACTTGTGCTTATGAAACTTGTTTTTTAGGGTCCCCCTTAAAAGGTATTGAAGCATAGCAACTTCTGTACTTCTAAAAATTCAAATTCAAAAATAAAATTGTGTCACTTTCTACAATATGTATGTGGTGCCCAAGACAACATGGTCAATACGTTTAGCATCATATGTGGCATTCAACACAAACTTTGCAAAGATCTCTCCACATTGGCATGTAAAAAAGTGCCTCATGTCAATCGTAATGTGAAATACATCTACATGATCAAAGATGGTATGATGCTAAAACTTGTGAACAACGGAGGTTTAGGTCAAGGATGCATGTGTTTGGGTGCACTTTGTTATGTACATGGTTACCATGGTAAAATTTTTGTTTCTAAAACAAATGATTTGTTCTACTTTTTCTACACTTGGTATCGAAGTTATACTTGTTGAGATAGTTAGGGTCATTATGATGATGGGCGTAAGTCGACCAAAGATACAGTTTATGATATTGGATTTGATAGCGCTAATGTCTTTGCTGGACAACTTTTGATGATTGTATCATCGACATTATAGATTTTTTTGGACAACATGGCAAATGCGGATGATGATGAAGCTTTGCAAGATGAAAATGTAAGCTATTATAAGTTGTGCTTGTGGTGATTCTAGTTCTGAGGTATTCAAATCGTCATTCTGTGTTTGATTTTTGCTCCGCTATAGTTACTATTTTTTTTTTTGTAATTCTACTCTAAGGTTTTTAATGTTTTTTGTTGATCTTACAGGAGGATGAGAACGCACCTGACCAAGAGTAGGTACTTAGTAATTCTGATTCTATTGGTTGTAATTTAATTTGTTTGATGAAGTTGGCAAGTTTTGAGTCGCTCCAAGTTGTTATGTGTGTTTTGTTGATGCCTAGCGATATGATAATACTTGCTTGCGATCTATGTCTTGTTGATTGATGTAGTATATGTATCACCATATGCTAGCATTGACAATCGTGGTTTTTGTTTCTATGTAATCAGGATACGACGCCAAGATTTCATCAATATTGGATGATCAAAGCTATTGAAGAGGATGAGGTTTATCATTGCAGTTCAACCTTTGTAACTCACTGGTCCGTCTTTGAGTTGATTTTCACTTTCAAGTTTTTAGGATGCATGTGCATACAAAGCTTAGACTATAGTGTTCAAGTATCTGCAATCTTACTTGTTGACTACCAGTTTAAGTCTTTTAGGAAGAAGATTAGTTGAAGGGATCACTATCTTGGTGATAGAAGAGTGGTATGATTGAAAATTATATCTATTGCTCTTCTTGGTATGATGGATGACAAGGCTAAGGAGAGTTATCTTTATCAATCTTCATCTATGGCACCTTATAAGTGTAAGATGACGATGACAATGATATTATAAGTTCTTGGAATTTGCAGAAGTATAGTGCTATTGGACTAGATATTTTATCAACGGTATTTGAGGACGAAATTCTCCTTGTTCTTATGCCCCTTGTGTAGGTACATATAAATCCAATACTTTAAAGTCACCACTAAATTTACAAAGAATATTATCATGTTGTTCACAAATAACTCGTGTTGTAGGTGCGACTTTCTAGTACAGAGGATTCAATATGGAAATAGAAGGAGGCCACAATTTTAGCTGTAGGTGTTGTCGCCGAGGGCTGCATATCAGGCCTATTATCCCATGTAGCACAGGTAATTTGGCTTTAAACTAGTTTTTATTAGGCTTAAACTAGTCATTGGTCGTTCATTTTTTTGTTTGGGAATTGCTCTAATTGCATCTTGGTTTTTGTTGTGTAAGAGTTGATTAGTCTGCTGATCTTCGTAGTGTTATAATTGCATCCGAAGTGTTGTTATCGGCACCCAAATATCTAAAGCCCTCTAGGAAGAACTTGCAACCACAGTAAACTACATTCAAAACCGATGCCCTACCAAAGCCTTGACACTACAGACACCTGAAGAGGCCTTCACAGGACTCAAATCTAACGTTGCACATTGTGGGTGCTTATTTACCCACCAGTGGTAAATCGGCGAACACAACCTGGTTCTAATCCTAGGGTAGTTTCCTACTCTAATGGGTGTCTAAGCGTCAATCTATTGTGCCTTCCAAGCAATGGATCTTTTTTGCTATTTCCCTAATCGTGACTCTCTAATCGTGGTTCTAGATGACTCTAAGGTTGACTATCGTGTTACGTTATGTTTTGTGTCTCCTATTTCTAAAGTTTACTCTATTGTCCTAAGGTAGAAATCATCTTATGCCATTTCTAAAATCCTAAGACTCGTTCAAATTGGACTTTCTAATAACCCGCTATGGGCAGATGAAGTATTGGCCGCTTGGCTATCCAACTTCATCCATGGTTTTCTATAGGCTTCTTTTTTCGATTGAGGGCAAAATTTGACCTACGGACCTGACTCTATAGGTTCTAACTAAATCCTAAGTTCCAACTTGGTTGGATGAGCACGTCCAAGTTTCATCCGTTTTGGGTTTGAAACTTCATCCACCAATATCTCGGTCGTCCTAACTCCAATTCCTACGTGTCTTATGTTTTTGGAAACCTCTCGGGGTCTAATCCAAGCCTATTTACTCAAGTCTAACCTAACCTTGGACCTAGTGACATCTCGCTCTCGGCCTACCTACGGCCTTGGCCCCTACCCAGTTGGAATGTTGGGGGGGATAGTTAGGAGTTTACCGCGGCGTGGAAGTCCATGCCCAAGCTTGTCAAGTTCCCCTCTTCCTCCATGGTGAGCGGTGAAGGTGCACCCCTCCAAGTTAGCGAGAGTAGGCCTTTATCTTTGTGGCCGAAAAATAAACCTTCTTCTTTGAAGGGAATTCTTTTACCTTTCTTCCTTCGTGGTTCTAGATGACTCTCTAATCGTGGTTCTACATAAACAATAAATGATTTTTACTAATTTAAAAAATATATATTTTGAAATTGATATGAAATATCAAGAGTCTAAGAAAAAAAATATTATTAAGAAACTTTCAAAATCAAAAAGAAAAAGAAGAAAGATGTTTAGAATCTCTTATTTATGCAGGAAATTGTAAAAAAATGACATCCTCAAAGCAATGGCTCCCACCTCCATCCTCAGTTGCACAATACAAGAGGTCCCTTTCACCTGTGTTCTTTTCTAATTAAGAAGCTGCCCAAGACCCAAAGTCACCCCTAGAAGCCCCCCAAAGGCCCACATTTGCCAATTTGGGGGCAAAAGAAGGCCAATTCTTCCCACCTCCACCTGTGGTCACCCCCTACCCGAGGTCACCCTACCCGAGGTCGCCCTCACCCGCGTTCTCCTCCCAAAAAGGTCGCCCAAGGTCCGAAGTCGCCCCTAGAAGCCCCCCAAAGGCCCAAATTCGCCAATTTTTGGTCAAAGGGAGGCCAATTCTTCCCGCCTCCACCTGCAGTCGCCTCCCACCCGAGGTCGCCCTGACCCGCGTTCTCCTCCAAGAGAGATCGCCGAAGACTCAAAGTCACTTGAAGAACGTGTTCGATTGCATTTTGTGGGTATTGAAGGTAGAAATTGAGAGCTTCATTAGAGTCAATTACTTTTGTTTTAGTTTGCTAGGTGTATTAGTAGACCTTCTTTGTTAGGTGAGTTAAATAAATGGACCTTGATGAGATCAGATTTTGTAGCTTAGACACCTAATCTCATTTATTAGAAATGAAAGCTCCTCTAAAAATCTAGTTGTTTTGGATTCTCTATAGTACAACTTGAATTTGACAATATTTTGTTTGATCTATTAATTTGCTCTAGTATATTAATTTTATGACAAGATGTCATCTTCCATTGAACACTCAATTTTTGCAAACATGCAATTTTTTAAAATATATATCAATGATTCATTATCATTTATTCGATTGTGATTACATGATATGAAATAAAATAAAATAAGAAAGATCATACATATCTATCCATCTATTTTTTTGTATTTTGAAATTCATTTGATAAATTATACACTTGTAGAATGACTATTTGAGATTTGCTTAAATCCATAGGGAAAGTTTCTATTTAAATCTCTTTCCTCTAGTTTTAAGTTAGAGGTGAAGATAGTAAGTAATTCATAAGTACAAAGATGCTTGGTGAATCAAGAAAATTAAATGGGGATGGTATTGCAAATATCTTCATGCATTATTTTGTATTTTGAAATACACTGGATAAATTATAGACCCATAGGGTAAATCTTTGAGATTTGCATAAATTAAATCAAAAGGAGAAGTTTTCATTTAAATCCCTTCTTCACTAATTTTTTAAGTTAGAGATGAAGGTGGTAAATAATTCATGAGTACAAAGATGCTTAGAGAATCAAGAAAAATACACTTGATAAATTATAGACCCATAGGGTAAATCTTTGAGATTTGCATAAATTAAATCAAAAGGAGAAGTTTTCATTTAAATCCCTTCCTCGCTAATTTTTTAAGTTAGAGATGAAGGTGGTAAATAATTCATGAGTACAAAGATGCTTAGAGAATCAAGAAAAATACACTTGATAAATTATAGACCCATAGGGTAAATCTTTGAGATTTGCATAAATTAAATCAAAAGGAGAAGTTTTCATTTAAATCCCTTCCTCGCTAATTTTTTAAGTTAGAGATGAAGGTGGTAAATAATTCATGAGTACAAAGATGCTTAGAGAATCAAGAAAAATACACTTGATAAATTATAGACCCATAGGATAAATCTTTGAGATTTGCATAAATTAAATCAAAAGGAGAAGTTTTCATTTAAATCCCTTCCTCACTATTTTTTTAAGTTAGAGATGAAGGTGGTAATAATTCTTGAGTACAAAGATGCGTGGAGAATCAAAAAAATTAAATGGGGAAGGTATTGTAAATATCTTCATGCATTATTTTGTATTTTGAAATACACTTCATAAATTATAGGTCCTTTAGTAGGATAATTCGTTGAAATATGCATAAATTAAATAAAAAAGGAATTTTTTTCTTTAAATCCCTTTCATCTAATTTTTAAGTTAGAGATGATGGATTGATGGTGGTAAATAATTCATGAGTACAAGAATACTTGGAAAAAAGAAGAATTCAAATGGAAAAGTTTTTTATACAAATCTTCGTGCATTATTTTTGTATTTTAAAATCCACCTCATGAATAATCACTAGAAGAGAAAGGAATGTTTTAGGTATGGTTTTAGCAATATAGTTCTATAATTTATGACCTTTTAGCAAATTATAGTAAATATTTATTAGAAATACATTTGTTTTCAATAAAAATTTACTAAAAATCTCCCTAAAGATCATAAGATTGTAGGACTATACTACTAGGTTGTACTTAAAACAACCTTTTCTCTTGTAGAGAATACATTGTTAGGATGTTAAGCTCTAAAGTCTCAATTGTCTTTGTAGCTTGGAAAATGGATTTTGGGCAACTTCATATAAGGTCAATTTTTTATGAAGCTTTTGATACTTTTTCATGATATAGATAAACTTGTTAGTTTTATGGGATTGTAATTTGTATTTTAATTGGTACCAAAGAGCAAGAGTTATACCACAATAAGCCTAAATATAAATTAGGTGAACAAAAAAAATTCACAAAAAATTGAATTAAAAATTAAAGTTTTTTTGTTCTCATAGATTGGAATTCTTTTGTACTTCAAAAGCTTTGGTTCATTTTTGGGGGATTGATGGTATGAAAGTTATAGAGCATCTTCTTTTGTGAGCAATCATAGTATCATATTAAAAAAAATTAGGCATAGGATTCTTTTGGGCCACTCAAGTTTCAAACTTTTTCAAAACAATTAAACAAATAAGTTCAAAAAATTAACTTTGATTCATAGAACAATCTCACCATTGGGATTAGTGTGTTTTAATTCCATTTTAAAGCTATTAATGATAAAGTTTTTTCTCTCTATAATGTGTTTTCTTCTACTTAATAATTTTTTAAAGAATGAAACCACATTATTTTTAAATTTTAAATTTTTTATATTTTCAAATCAATTTTGAATGATGAATTTTTTTTAATTCAAGACTATAATGTAAACTTTTTTAAGTTAAGAAGATTCAAAGTAGTTTGCCAATATGTCACAAATGTGATTTCTTCACTTTGAAAGCATTTACCTTGCAATCTATGTGGTGAAAGTGTTTGAAATTTTTTCCACACACTGTCATACTATTCTACTTTAAGATCCTACGATTACATATTCAAAAATACCATTAATTTTTTTTTTCTCTTTGTACTAGAAATAGTAGTTTTGAAAGTTTTTTTGGACAATTGCAACAAAGAGGTCGCCCCTAGGGACCAGAGGTTGCCCCTAGGAACCAGAGGTCGCCCCTAGACCCGCAGTCGCCCTAGATTTTGGACCCGCAGTCGCCCCCTACCCGTGGTTGCCCCTAGACCCGTAGTCGCCCTAGATTTTGGACCCGCAGTCGCCCCCTACCCGCGGTCGCCCCTAGACCTGCAATCGCCCTAGATTTTGGACCCGTAGTCGCCCCTAGACCTGCAGTCGCCCTAGATTTTGGACCCGTAGTCGCCCCCTACCCGCGGTCACCCTTCATGAAGCACGCCACGTCACAGCCACGTAGGATAGTCCGTTTTACCTAGGGATAAAAAAATTTGAAATCCGAAATCCGTACACGACAACAAAACCCGCCTATACTCGACAACTCGACATGCGACATGCAATGTCTATTAGACACAAAAACCCGAAATTTTGTTAGACAAGACAACCCTGGTTAAAAGGATCATCCACAAGGGCCTATGATGTCAAACCGAAAACCCTCTCTTGATTGTGTTTGCTATAATTGTTGTTGATTTTCTTGAATTCAGCCACCATTTTTTGGGTCCTATCAATAATGAAGACGCATGGCAACTTCCATTGATAATATTGCTCCATCAACGCATTCAATTGATTTTGCAGTCTTGAATTCTTCGCAAGCACGTTGATCAATTCTCTACTATTGTCAACCGCCATGTCCCCAACTTCATTGACCACAACGATGTTTGCGGTGGCGGGTAATTCGTCAAAAGACAATGAATTCTCTTGTGTAGACATGGTTGCACTAGCTTGTACATCTTGCAATAGAATTTGGGAATTGCCTAAGGGCACTTGTGCTTCCCCTCGTGGATCCTGACCTTCATTCATCATTGTTGCGGCCTTTAGAGTATGTCGAAGCTCCTCTATGTCACGTTGTTGTTGAGCAATAACATTGTTTTTCTCTTTGACTTCTTCCCTCAATTTGTGAACATCTTTATACAAAAAATGTAAGTCAACATTTCTTTCTTCCAGTTTGGTCCTCAAGCTTTAGATTGTGTTTGCAGCAGCCATAATATCAACATTTCCTACTATTGGTTTGTTATTTGCAAGCGCCTGCACCTCCGCAATATTTTCAAGTACAACTTCATTAGTTGTTCGCTCAGCCCTCCTCTTTTTGGTGCGTTGCTGTACTCTATGGCTCAATGCGATTGGATTATGAGATCCATCGGAGTCGCTATCCGTAGCAAAGGCCTTGGTCTCATATGTGTCTTGTGGCTCAATCTGTGTTTTTCTTTTGCCCAATCCACCTTGTGGGTACCTCAACACCCCCATTGGAATTAATCCATTAGCTGGAGTAGGAATTTTGACATTGTCCCCTAAAGCCTTCAAGGTGAACCAGTCTACTTTCTTGTTCAACTTCACCTCAGCATGGACACCTCATGCAATGAAGAGATTTACTTCATTCCGTTTGACGTTGAGGAGGTTGTACTATTGTGAAACAAGTTGCAATCTTGCAACGCTAACAGGACAAAGATTAGCAGTATAATAATCAAGATTACAAGAGGACTAACACATCGTTAGTCAAGGAATATATACACTAGTTAACCCTAATTGTCCCAAAATGATAGTCATCTAGGTGGGATGTAACCCTAGGGTCCTAGAAGTGTCAACACCCTCCCTCAATCGGAAGATTGGTGTAGCTCCTGTACTCGAGAAATGTACACGTCGGGATGCGCCGGGGATTCTGCGTTGCGAAGATGGCGCGAGTAGAGATTTAGCGAATGCAGACTGTAAAGAATTTCGTCAAGACATTGTCTCTCCGGGATTTGGTGAAGTTGTTGGTGTGGGTGTTCTTGGTGTTAATGGAGTTAATTGTGCGTTGGTGTGTGGGTATCGCGGATGCGGGTGTGGATGAGCTTGCGAGTGAGGAGCCGGCGTGTCGTGAATGCAAGGGTGGCAGTGTGCAATGTGGCGGAAGTGGAGAACGACATGGCTCCGGGGAAGATTGGTTGACTGTTACTCGGCATCACCTTCCGGAAGATGTAACACCACAAAGCAAGTTTTATTCTGTCAGGAAGGGACGAACGCCAGGACTGTATTTTTGTTGGAGGGATTGCGCCAAGGAGGTCTTGGGGTATAGAGGAGCGGAACACAAAAGTTTTAGGTTGCTAGTGGAGGCTGAATCATATCTATTCCAGCGTGAAGATTGCTAGAGAATTGTGATAGTCGGAGTTGTTTCTAGGGTGGCTTATCTAGGATTTTGAGACTATGTAATCCCAAGGCCGTACGATGTTGTTGAAACTTGACTCGACCTAAGGGTTTGGTAAGGGCATCAGTTGGCTGGGAGTTTGTATGAATATATTGAAGCTAAATTTCCCCGTCTAAGACTCGTTCTCTGATGAAATGGTAATGGATCTCTATGTGTTTTGTTCTTGCATGGAACACTAGGTTTTGTGACAGTTTGATGGCGCCTTGATTGTCGCAGTTGAGTGTAATGTTGGGGTTGAGGTGAGGTGTTGAAGGTGCTTTGGAATATTGGAGAGGAATAAGTTCTCAAAATAGGCATTGGAGCCATACTGCTTCTTGAGTGCCATTGCTTAGGGCTCGATATTCGGACTCAGTAGATGAATGAGAGACCGTCAATTGGTGCTTGCTTTGCCATATGATGGTACCCCCCGCCAATGTAAAAACATAGGCTTCCATGGAGCGTCGGGTTTCTGTGCAGGAGCCCCAATTGGCGTCGATGTAACCTGTGATGGTCGCAAGGGTGTCGGCACGATAGAAAATTCCTTGATCGGAGGTGCCCTGGAGGTACCAAAGTACATGCTTGGCCACCTCGAGGTGGGTGTCTTGTGGATTGGCCATGTAGCTACTCAGCCTACTCACTGCGTAGGCTATATCGGGCCGGGTGATTTTGAGAAACATGAGTTTACCGACTAATCTGCAGTAATGGGTGGGATCAGTATACGGGGACTTCATGTCCGTGGTTAGCAGGTGGCCTTCTGGTAAGGGCGTCGAGGTTGGCTTGCAAGTTGTCATTCCGAATTCATCCACTAGTAGAAAATTCAGCGTCCAACTTCACAAAAAAGTGTTGATTCAGACAAAATAGTTTGTGTTGATTTGGACCTGTTGATTTGGACAAAATTCTAGCTAAAACTTGTTGATTTGGACAAAAATTGCAACTAAAACTTGTTGATTTGTACATAATTTTCAACAAAAATTTGTTGATTTTTTTTCAATTTTTTAATTTTGAAAAAAAAAAATTTAAAAACTGCCCTCCGAGCGCCCCGTGGCACCCGCCACGCGGGCAGCGCCTAGGTGGCACCCCACGCGGGCGGGGTGCAATGGGGTTTGAACCTTGCACCCCTTGGCTAGGGGTGCTAGGTCTTATCCATTGCACCATGTGGAAAATTACATGACCATAATGGGAAAAAAAAGTTATTTATTTCGGTTTTCAAATTTTGGTCATTTTTGGTTCAATTCAGAAGACTTTGGAGGCTAATTTCTCATAGTATAGTACCTTTTTTCAAAAAACTTCAAACTAGTAAAATTTGTAAGATCAATTAAACTTTCATCTCCAAAAATCCGTTTGTGATTTTGAGTTTTCAGTAAAAAGTTATGAGCAAAATTCAGAGAGGGTTTGGAATGAAATTATTTTTTGATATTTACAAACACTCTCTCTGAATTTTGCCCATAACTTTTTATTGAAGACTCAAAATCACAAACGGATTTTTGGAGATGAAAGTTTAATTGATCTTCCAAATTTTACTAGTTTGAAGTTTTTTGAAAAAAAAGACTGTACTATGCAAAAACAGCCTCCAAAGTCTGCTGAATTGAAAAAAGACTGAATTGTGAGTTAAGTAGTTAATAGAAAATATTTCTATTGCTTATACAATGTCAAACTTGGTGGTTTAAAAATTTTCCACATGAAATTTTAGTGTTAAAAACTTCAATTCAATTAAAGATATTTTAATTATTTGGCAAACATTTTACTAGGAGGTGGTTTGGACACAATTCCTATTCAAGTTTTTTGTAATGTAGAACATACAATTTGAATAGCTCTAAATTAGAATTTGGAAATTGCTCATCTAGAATTTAAATATTTAAAAAATTTTGTGTTCAAGAATTGTGTTGAAAGTTTAGAATTAAATTTTGTTTTTTTAAAAACACTCTTGATTTTCATTTTTTTTTAAATTATTAAGTAGAAGCAAGTTCAAGATTGAAAGAAAAAATAAAGCATTAATAGCTCTAAAATGGAATTGAAATACAATAATGTCAACGGTGAGATTGTTCTAAATAGGAAACTTAAAGTTGTTAAACATTTTTTTTTGAAAAATTGTGAGAATTGCATCCAAAATTGCATCCAATAAGTTATTTTTTGAAGAAGATGTTCAAATTGCCCGTTTGGACACAAAATTGTTTTTAACTTTCATAGTACTAATCAAATGGAATGAATAAAAACTTCACATGTAGACAAAAATATGATTTTCAAGAAGGAAAAAATTAAAAAATTAATTTCAAATTTCTGTACATTTCTTATTCTGCCTAGTGACGTGAAATTTGTGGTTAAGATGCCATAACTTTTGCTCCCAAGCACCAACTGAAATAAAATCTATATTACCACGTAGCTAATAAATTTTTCTATCTAATGAGGAGGTTTCAAAAAGTTTAACTAAAAATTAAGATCATACAAACTTGCCCGAAATCCATTTTGTCCACCGAGGGGACAATGGTCCTTTAGGGGTCAGAAAAATTAAAATTAAAATTTAAACCTCTAAAGAACAAAGTAGAATTTTTTGACAATATTTCTAGTGTTTTTATTCATGTATTTAGAAATTGAATTCCCTTTTTTTTCCTTTAAAATTTTACACAACATGTGGTGAAGGGATAGTTTGAAGGACTCACAATTTTTATAACTTTTGATTACATCATGAGAAAGTTATTGTATGATGTATAGATTTTCTAGATATGTATGCATGTTAGCCAAGTAGATTTGAATGTATTTTTCAAATAAATAGGAATTTCAAATTAGTTTCTAAAATATTAATCTTGTGAGAATTTTTGGATTGTTCTATATAGATTAGGGAGGTGAAACTCATGAAGAATTTCAATTTCCAATTTAAAGTAGAAATTGCACTGTATAGTAAATTTTAAGTTTCTTTATTGAATGCAATTTCAAATATATATTTTTTAAATTTCAAAAATAGGATGCAAATTTTTTACTACAACATGTACATTAGTACATTACAACCATTAGGTTTGGAAATCTTTAGTTTCATTACTAGAATTCTTTTCATTGAATGTTGTAAATCAATCTCTATTTATATCCACTTATTATTTTCTCCAAGCATGAATATAAAATATTTTTTGTTGCAATTTTTAATATACATTCTTTAACATATTTTTTTAGCATATGATGGAAAATTACAAATTGTAGAATTGATATGTATCTAAATTTTTCAAATAAAATTTTGGAAAAATGAAATATAATCATTTGGTATGAATGAAACATTATTTTTTTTAAATCCAAGCATCTTGATGTTGCAATTGGTGAAGTTTTTTATTTTACAATTTCAAGATGGAAAATAGGTCAAAATAAATATAAGTTAGATCATTTAGTTAAATCTATTGAAAAAATAAATATAAATGAAGATTTAAGCCTTCTTTGAAGACTAATATTTAGAAGCAATTACGGGCCTTTCATATGTTAAAAACCTTGATACAAACAAAGTTGAATTACATTATGAATTTAATTAGAACTTCAATCAAATTCAAAATATAATTGAAAATAAAATACAATTTGAACTCTAAATTCATAATTTTTGAAAAATTCTTAATGATTTCAAAAACATTCCACAAACAATCCAAAAACAACTCCAAAAACAACCTCAAAAAATCCAAATCCTCCCCCCTCCCCACACCTCCTCAAACCTCCCCAAATCAATCCAAAAACAACTCCAAAATCAACCTCAAAACAACCTCCAAATCAACCCCCAAATCAATCTCAAACAACCCCAAAACAACCCCCCAAACAACCCTCAAACAACCTCCAAAACAACCCCCAAACAACTCCAAAACAACTCCCAAACAACCCCCAAACAACTCCCAAACAACCCCCAAACAACCCCCCAAACAACCCCCAAACAACCCCCCAAACAACCCTCAAACAACCTCCAAAACAACCCCCAAACAACTCCCAAACAACCCCCAAACAACCCCCAAACAACCCCCAAACAACCCCCCAAACAACTCCCAAACAACCTCAAAATAACCCCCCAAACAACCCCCCAAACAACTCCCAAACAACCTCCAAACAACCTCCAAACAACCCTCAAACAACCCTCAAACAACTCCCAAACAACCCCAAAACAACCTCAAAACAACCCCCAAAACAACCCCCAAAACAACCCTCAAAACAACCCCAAAACAACCTCAAAACAACCCCAAAACAACCCCAAAACAACCTCAAAACAACCCCCAAAACAACCTCAAAACAAGCCTAAAACAACCCTAAAACAACCCCAACACAACCCTAAAACATTGAACAGAAACATGTTGATTTGGTTGTTGCACTATTCACATGAACAAAAATTTGTTAAACCATTTTGTTAACTTGTGCTCAAATCAACAAAAATTTGTTAACCATTGTGTTAGCTTGGGCTCAAATCAACAAAAAAATGTAAAAACGGTCAATGCAGTATTCAAATCAATAAGTTTTTGATGATTTTCTGTTGATTTGGACACAATTTTCTACTAGTGATCGAGGATGGAGAGGGTGTAGTCGTGTTGGTGTAGGAGAATGCCCGGGGGCACTTGTTCGAAGGTGATGCCTAGGTATCGTTTTACTTTTCCTAGATCTGTCATGTCAAATTGAGTGTGTAGGAACTGTTTCAATCAGGTAATGAGTTTGTCAGAGCTCCCGGTAATGAATAGGTTGTCTACATAGATCATGAAAATGAGTGTTTCGCCGTCTTGGTGCATGTAGTACATGTTGGCGTTGGACTTGCTGTGATGTAGTCCAATGTTCCGTAGTGCAGTGTCAATTCTGTCATACCAGGTGCGTGGACTCTGTTTGACACCATAAAGAGATTTGTTGAGACGACAAACTAGATTATCCTTTCCTGGTACTTGAAATCCTAGAGGTTGTCTCATATATACTCGTTCTTTGAGAAAACCGTGGAGAAATGCTGTGCGAACATCCATGTGGTGGATGTCCCATTGTTTGGCAGCGACAAGGGCAGTGGTGGTGGGAGGGTGGCCCATTTGATAACAGGAGCAAAAGCTTCATGGAAATCCATCCCTTTGCGTTGTTCGAAGCTGCGAGCAACAAGTCGAGCCTTCTTCACTAGAGGTTTGCCGTTTATCCCTGATTTTACCTTAAAGATCCTTTTGCAGGTGATAGCTTGTTGGTCAAGAGGTAAGGGTTCTAGCGTCCATGTTTGGTTTGTTTTGATGGAGTCCATTTTGATTTGCATGGCGAGACGCCATTCTGGGTCAGCAACCGCTTGTTGAAGAGTAAAGTTTGTCGTATCTAGTTCTGGAGGTATAGGGAAATCCGATTCAAAGGCGAGGAAGCAGACGTTGAAGTCATCGGTGGACATGTATAAGTTGTAGCCGTCGAGTCTGATATTCTGTCTGCGAGGGCATTGGGAGTGGCGTGGGGCTGGGTTGTGAGTCGGGAAGGCGTGAGTAGGGGCTATGGATGGATGTGGGTCAAGCATTGGTGGGGAGAAATCGGAGGAAGTTACAGGTGTTGAAGCTAGTTCGGGGTGGCAAACTAGAATGGGAGGTTGAGGGGATCCGGGTGGGACAGAAATTGAGCTAGAGGACGGTGGTGAAGGAGGATTCTTTGGGGATATGGGAATTCGTGGGCGGTGGGAATTCAGGGTTATTGGTGGGGTCGTAGGAGGGTGTAGTAACTTGTCTAGGAAGGGTGGGTCCTGAAGGGGTTCAGTGGTTTCAAGAAGAGGGGGGTGAAGGCTATGTTCGTCAAAGCGAACGTCCCGGCTGATTAGGATTTTGCGGATAGGGAGGTGATAGCATCGGTATGCCTTGCTATGCTCATCATAGTTTATTAGTAGTGTAGAAATTGCCTTGGGTTCAAGTTTGTTTATTTTGTTGTCAGGTATATGACAGTATGCTATGCATCCAATAACACGTAGATGTGTGTGAGCCCCAAATTCGTCACTTGGGACTCATAGTTTTCTTTTTTTAGTTTATTACAAATTAAGGCATAAAATAATACGAAAAGCCCAAAAAAAGAGTGTAAAATCAAAATAGGTATGTCACGTACTAGTATAGTGTTTGGTCATAAATAGCCTTTTATCCCTAGATTACCCACGAACCCCACTTGTATATAGGTTAGAACCCGTAAATAGTGAGAAACAATAGGGCTACCGGGAACTTACCCAAAATAGCCCAAATCCAGTGTATGTGACCATGATAGGCTAGATTGGTCTTAAGAGAGTTAGGGAGATCCCCACATAAATCTCCAAAAATTGGTTCTAGTTTCCCCATTCCATCGACAAAATGATAGGAACCCCAATTGTTAGCTTGCAGGTGTTACTTGTCCAAGACAGGCCCTATAGAGGAATCCACAGCCGCCGGATAATGCTCTTGGATCTGGAACCTGTCGGGGTATCCACAACGAAATCCGTTCGCCAAAATTCCCTCACTTGTGAAAGAATCCCTGACTGTCGATAATTCAAACGAAGTCAGTTTTTGCCTCGCCACCGACTGTGTGCTAGATTAGCCCAAGACTTGGCACGTGGCTTGGGAGACTCCATGAGAGGTTCCCCCAAAAAAGTATCGGTTTTTCTGATCTCCAGACGATCTTTTCCGAGCGGTCAACTGTCAACAGCCACGACAGGAAATTTGTATAAATTATACAGGCGGCGGTAAAATCTCACTAAAAATTAGATTAGCATCTTTTATGTTAATAAAGCGCCCTGACAAATTTCATGGTGTTCCGATAGCGGGAGGCAACCGAAATCATCGACATTCCTCCAATTATTAATTACGGCAAGATCTTTGCGAGGTTGACCGGCGTCCAGAAAGCATACGAAGTCGGAACGAAGACATCAAGGAGTCTTTTCTTATTCCCTAGAGCCTCCCCAACAACCCTAGCTAGTTACCCAGGCCAAAAGAGGTAAACTCCAAAAGTTAGGTTTTTACCCTTTTAATTAGCTCTAGTTGGCGCTAGTTTCCGATGGGTTTTTCACGATAGAAATAGGGGGTAGAGAATCTTGTAGACTAAAAATGTCCTTTGAAGCCATTTGCACAATCCGTTTGCAATTCGGAGTTAACTTCAAAAGTTAGAAGTTAGAACTAGCATAAAACCCAAAATTAGGTGAAAATCTCAAATAAGGATGAAAATCCGGATGGATGAGATTACTAGTCGAGGGGGGGTGGGTGCCCTTGGAAACCTATAAAAAGTTGGCCCTTCTCCCTCCCAAAACACCCCCAATACTTGTCTTGGGTCCGTGGGTCCGACCTCTTTTCATGTTTTGGCACTTGCCAAAACTCCCTACGGTGTTTTTGGAGCACTCTTGTTCCTCTTGTTGTTGCATTTTTTTTGTGTTCAAGTCCGTGGGAGTTCTTCTTTGTCATATCCTTGTAACTTTTGTGGAGTCCTTGGAGCATTGTCTTTAGAGTCCTTGATCATCTTTGGTGTGCATTGTACTAACCCTAGAGCAACCCTTCACCGTACCTTGGTGATGCCGCTTTGGGGGGCCTCTAGTTCCATGACTTAGTGATTATACCGTCTTACCATTCACTTACCCCGTGTTCTCTTGCATTTGTTACTAACCTGAGTCTTTTGCATTACGTTGAACCGAATCTTTTGTCTTTTGTGGGAAAAGAGTGGAATAGTGCCCCTTGGGGTAACCAAACTCCACCTTTCTGGGTCTAGTTCTAGTCCTAAATTGTGTGTTAAAAGAGTCACTAGACGGCAGAGCTTTAAACCCGTAAGGAAGCAAATAGTCCTAAATTGGGCGTTAAAACCAAATTGACGGCGAAGCTTTGCACTCCCCCCTAAGTTAGTTCCAAAGTTTAGTTCCCAAAATGTTTAGTATCCAAAATAGGTCCGGTTGTACTTAGAAAAAAACTCCTTGTGTTGTTCGTTCTTTTTTTTTTGTTGTTTAACCACATTTATAATTTAGGAAAAAAACCAGTCCAGCTCGGGGGGAAAGGGCCAGTCCAGCTCAGGGAAGGAGTCAGTCCAGTCCAGTCCAGGAGGGGAGGGCTAGTCCAGCTCGGGAAAGTTGGGGTCCGATTTTGCTAAAAAGAGGGGTTGGCCAAAACTAAGCTAGGGGGTGAAAACTAACTAGTAAGGAGAGAGATAGGAAGAAGAAGTAGAGTAGACAAGGGCACATAAAAAACCGGAGTCCTAGCCTAGGGGGTACAAGGAGGCTAAACAAGACAAGGCACCACGAAGCTCTCCAAGCGCCACCAACAACAACACCTCAACATCAACGTCTCCACCACAACCTCAAGGCACTCACCTCCGAATGAAGGAAGGATAGAGAAAGGAGGAGTTAGATAGGAGGGAAAGGCCTTGGTGTAGATAAGGGAAGAATCCTTTCCATCATTAGGGTAATCTTACGTGCACGATATTTTCTTTCGGGCGTCAGTGGTAGTTAATCGACAATTTGACTTTCTACGGAAGTGAAGGACACCCTCAACCACCCCTCTTGATGGGGCACGTGGATTGAGGAAAAGAAGGAAGAAAGGTAAAAGAAGGAAGAAAGGTAAAAGAATTCCCTTCAAAGAAGAAGGTTTATTTTTCGGCCACAAAGATAAAGGCCTACTCTCGCTAACTTGGAGGGGTGCACCTTCACCGCTCACCATGGAGGAAGAGGGGAACTTGACAAGCTTGGGCATGGACTTCCACGCCGCGGTAAACTCCTAACTATCCCCCCCAACATTCCAACTGGGTAGGGGCCAAGGCCGTAGGTAGGCCGAGAGCGAGATGTCACTAGGTCCAAGGTTAGGTTAGACTTGAGTAAATAGGCTTGGATTAGACCCCGAGAGGTTTCCAAAAACATAAGACACGTAGGAATTGGAGTTAGGACGACCGAGATATTGGTGGATGAAGTTTCAAACCCAAAACGGATGAAACTTGGACGTGCTCATCCAACCAAGTTGGAACTTAGGATTTAGTTAGAACCTATAGAGTCAGGTCCGTAGGTCAAATTTTGCCCTCAATCGAAAAAAGAAGCCTATAGAAAACCATGGATGAAGTTGGATAGCCAAGCGGCCAATACTTCATCTGCCCATAGCGGGTTATTAGAAAGTCCAATTTGAACGAGTCTTAGGATTTTAGAAATGGCATAAGATGATTTCTACCTTAGGACAATAGAGTAAACTTTAGAAATAGGAGACACAAAACATAACGTAACACGATAGTCAACCTTAGAGTCATCTAGAACCACGATTAGAGAGTCACGATTAGGGAAATAGCAAAAAAGATCCATTGCTTGGAAGGCACAATAGATTGACGCTTAGACACCCATTAGAGTAGGAAACTACCCTAGGATTAGAACCAGGTTGTGTTCGCCGATTTACCACTGGTGGGTAAATAAGCACCCACAATGTGCAACGTTAGATTTGAGTCCTGTGAAGGCCTCTTCAGGTGTCTGTAGTGTCAAGGCTTTGGTAGGGCATCGGTTTTGAATGTAGTTTACTGTGGTTGCAAGTTCTTCCTAGAGGGCTTTAGATATTTGGGTGCCGATAACAACACTTCGGATGCAATTATAACACTACGAAGATCAGCAGACTAATCAACTCTTACACAACAAAAACCAAGATGCAATTAGAGCAATTCCCAAACAAAAAAATGAACGACCAATGACTAGTTTAAGCCTAATAAAAACTAGTTTAAAGCCAAATTACCTGTGCTACATGGGATAATAGGCCTGATATGCAGCCCTCGGCGACAACACCTACAGCTAAAATTGTGGCCTCCTTCTATTTCCATATTGAATCCTCTGTACTAGAAAGTCGCACCTACAACACGAGTTATTTGTGAACAACATGATAATATTCTTTGTAAATTTAGTGGTGACTTTAAAGTATTGGATTTATATGTACCTACACAAGGGGCATAAGAACAAGGAGAATTTCGTCCTCAAATACCGTTGATAAAATATCTAGTCCAATAGCACTATACTTCTGCAAATTCCAAGAACTTATAATATCATTGTCATCGTCATCTTACACTTATAAGGTGCCATAGATGAAGATTGATAAAGATAACTCTCCTTAGCCTTGTCATCCATCATACCAAGAAGAGCAATAGATATAATTTTCAATCATACCACTCTTCTATCACCAAGATAGTGATCCCTTCAACTAATCTTCTTCCTAAAAGACTTAAACTGGTAGTCAACAAGTAAGATTGCAGATACTTGAACACTATAGTCTAAGCTTTGTATGCACATGCATCCTAAAAACTTGAAAGTGAAAATCAACTCAAAGACGGACCAGTGAGTTACAAAGGTTGAACTGCAATGATAAACCTCATCCTCTTCAATAGCTTTGATCATCCAATATTGATGAAATCTTGGCGTCGTATCCTGATTACATAGAAACAAAAACCACGATTGTCAATGCTAGCATATGGTGATACATATACTACATCAATCAACAAGACATAGATCGCAAGCAAGTATTATCATATCGCTAGGCATCAACAAAACACACATAACAACTTGGAGCGACTCAAAACTTGCCAACTTCATCAAACAAATTAAATTACAACCAATAGAATCAGAATTACTAAGTACCTACTCTTGGTCAGGTGCGTTCTCATCCTCCTGTAAGATCAACAAAAAACATTAAAAACCTTAGAGTAGAATTACAAAAAAAAAAATAGTAACTATAGCGGAGCAAAAATCAAACACAGAATGACGATTTGAATACCTCAGAACTAGAATCACCACAAGCACAACTTATAATAGCTTACATTTTCATCTTGCAAAGCTTCATCATCATCCGCATTTGCCATGTTGTCCAAAAAAATCTATAATGTCGATGATACAATCATCAAAAGTTGTCCAGCAAAGACATTAGCGCTATCAAATCCAATATCATAAACTGTATCTTTGGTCGACTTACGCCCATCATCATAATGACCCTAACTATCTCAACAAGTATAACTTCGATACCAAGTGTAGAAAAAGTAGAACAAATCATTTGTTTTAGAAACAAAAATTTTACCATGGTAACCATGTACATAACAAAGTGCACCCAAACACATGCATCCTTGACCTAAACCTCCGTTGTTCACAAGTTTTAGCATCATACCATCTTTGATCATGTAGATGTATTTCACATTACGATTGACATGAGGCACTTTTTTACATGCCAATGTGGAGAGATCTTTGCAAAGTTTGTGTTGAATGCCACATATGATGCTAAACGTATTGACCATGTTGTCTTGGGCACCACATACATATTGTAGAAAGTGACACAATTTTATTTTTGAATTTGAATTTTTAGAAGTACAGAAGTTGCTATGCTTCAATACCTTTTAAGGGGGACCCTAAAAAACAAGTTTCATAAGCACAAGTTATGTAACTTTCAAAATCACCTTCACTTTGGAGAGTCCTTTCATTGACAAGGGAGCTGCTGCCACTTCAAGGCATCCCTACAAATAGTGAATTTTTTTATAGTACCATAGCCACTTGGAAAAGTTGTGTCATAACTATATCTAATGGACCCAACAAGTTTCATGGAAAAATATTAATTATTGGAGAAGTTATGACCATTTGACTAATTGTTGGGTGATGGCAGCATTTTCAATGGAAGTGCCAAGAGTGTCAAGGACAACATTGGGAATGACCTTGTTGATTTAGAAGGTACCTAATGCCTTAGTGGAGTATCTCCCATTATTTAAAGAAAGGGTGCGGAGAATGCATAGTAGTATTCATTGCTTTGAGCAATTTTACTTAGTTTTGAAATATAAGTTGTACTTATCTATTTTCTTTGAAAATGGTCTCTTTGGAAAGAGTAAATTGTTTTTTTTATTTTCACCGTTCAAAATTTAAACATGCAAGTGTTGATTTTGAGGTGCTTGTGATTTTTATTTATCAAGTGTATAGCCAAAAAAATGCATTTCAACAATTGCAAGGTGGATTACATAATGAGTTGAGAAGTAGCCAAAATGTAGTCAATGTTCTTGAAATATTTCTCAATACAATTTCCTTCAAAGACAAATGGAATTGACAAGCCATTTCATATTTCTTAAACCTTCATGGAATTAGTTTCATGGATTTCAATGTTGAAATCACATAGGTCATCACATAGGTCACTAAAAGCATCCACTCCTAATATGTTCATTCTTGGTACATTGACAAATTGTACATTGAAGAAAGTAAAATGTATGTTATTTTAGAACCCCATCATTTTATGGACCTCCTACCTTGGTTACCTTTTACTGAGAACGCCAAGTGAGCTTTCAGGGTTTACCCTGGTGTTGTCATATGCTGAGAAGGCACACACAAGAAGCATGTCCAGATCACCAAGGACAGATCAGGAGGTATTATGGACTTGCTTGACCTGCTGGTAGAAATGGCAACTACGGTAGGCAAAATTCGCAGTGTCCAGCTTCCATGACTTGTGTGGAAAACTTTGGAAGGATAGTGGAAATTTAGAGGGCGCAGTTTAAATTCAATGTTACCGACGCTAACTAACAAAGCCAGTGGGGTCGGTCCACGAGTATCACTCGAAGAGTATGGTAATCTCAACTTCATCCACGGAACGCTTTACCGATCACCCGGAAACGCTTCGCCAAAGCACGAAAACTAGGCAAATGACAGGCTTGAGGTATATTGAAACGTCATCCGCCACGTCCACACAAGACCTTCGAACATCATGGAATCCAACCAAGACTGCAGTTACCCACCAGCAAGCAACGCATACCACCCCAGATGCCCACCAACACCACAACGAAGCAGAAACAGTAGGCATGCGTGGTCTAGAAATCCTCCCTTTTCTGACTTTGAAGAAAAAAAAGAAAAAAAGAAAAAAGAAAACAGGAATCCATCTCATCCTTGCCTCGATCTCATCTCGGCGCGTGAGTCCGATCTACAACCGGAGAGCACTGTGCAATCAGACACATGATCGGTTGTAAAACAGGCAAATTTAGAAAATGTGTAAGCCTAGCTAATCGGCGCTTGACCGTGGTCGGATGTCTTCAGCCACAAGTGGCGACCCAGCAAAGGAGCTGTGTGAACAGCCATATATGTCGCATTCAACCTGCACTCGACAACCCCGCGCGCGTCAGGAATCCGACTCCCGACCCTAAAAACTAAGCTACTGCAATCAGAGTTGGAAGCAACAACATACGACACACGACACGAGCACGTGAGAAAAGAAAAAGCCGTCACACCACATGGCAGTCAGCTCCGAGCTTGACGGGGCAGACACAAGACGAGAGAAAAAATACGCAACAACTTACTTGTCGACATCGGGAGGGGCCAGGGGGTCGAAGATCTCCTCCTCCTTGTGCTCCGCCGAAGGGATAGCGCTTACAGCAACTGAAGCCTGTGCGTCACCCTAACGATAGTGATGTGCACATATACGCCATACCCAGAATATACAAATAAAGAGGAGTCCACACAGCTCCCTCATCGGGAGCTCTCTTCCCCAGCCTTGGCCATTGCCACAACTCTGGTTCACCTAAAACTCCCCTCTCCCTAAGAGCTCTCGTGGACCTACTTACTATATACAAAAACTAGCATCATGCACGACATCACACCTTCCACACCGTCACCTGATCAATAACATGCACACAGTTTCCTTGCAACAAATATCATGTACAACACGTGGAACGAGAATCAATTATTCAAGCCTCCCACCATGATACAATTCACAAACCAACCCTAACCCCCTCAACTCAACTCAACTCAAAAGCAGCACAGACAAAAGGACAGGAAACGCCTCCCGAGTGCCTGATACACCAATTCAAGAGAAAAAAAAGTCCCTCACTTATCGACTAATCAGTTCACACTTTTGATTGCTGAGGGAGAAGTCCATACAGACGTTCAAAGCTAGCCCAACACGTCTAATCATGTCCAACAAGACTAAATCAGCATAGAAAAGAGTGTTCCACAAGCCTCGCAACACCAGCTTCAAGGTTGGCGTCTTATGACTTGAAAAAGGTGAACATCTATTGCCTTGCCATCATTACAAGTGAGGGTTTTAAAGGCTTTCCAAGTTTCGACAACTATTCTGCACTGAGATCACACACGCCAAAAACGCTCCAGCAGGAATTACTTCTCACAGTTGCTGAACTCTTCACTGTAATATACGACCACAGAAGAGCCAGCCTCAGAAATCCATTCACGCGTAGAGCTATCAGGGTCAAACCAGCACCATGAACCACAGCTACTGTACCATCAAGTAAGGTCGCTCCCACTCATACTCCCACTTGGAACTATCAGCTGCTTGCAAAACCACCCCAACAACATGGACTCCTCATGTGCTACTCTGCAAAGCCAATGCAGAAACCATAACAAGTCCTGTGTGCTCGAAATCTATACTAGGCACGTGCGTCTCCACGGAGACCCCTCAAAATTAGGACGCTACTCTCTCCTCTCCTAGTCCACATCCTACTTTCTGTCGAAAAAATTGAGAAGCTCCTGCATTCGACCTACTCGGTCTTCGCAGTGCTATCCCAAATCCAGCGCCAGTGCTAGACCGTCAAGACTCGACGCCCTTCAGCTTACAAGTACTTACCGCTGCCACATGGAACCAGGCAAACCTACGTTCCAGTCCACCGCTGATCGTCTATGCATTCTTTCACACCAGACGGACTCTACAGTTGCGGTGGCATACTGTACGACTCCCCAAACCATAAACCACGTCATCAAAACACGAGAGGGAGAAAAGAGGAAGAAAAATGGCATACCTGCTGAGGATAGTTCCCATAACCGGGATAGCTTCCGTATTGAGCATATGCGGGGTCCTGCGGGGGCTGCGTCGGATATCCATATTGGTCGTAGCCCTGGGCGTAACCCTGGTAATACCCTGCTGCGTTCCATTGATTCGGGTCTTGGTGCTGGCCCCAAGCAGGCTGATCCCACGGAAAAAAAAAAAAATTGGATTACTCAACACGCCCTACCAACTCTCGACTGTCAACACACAACATGCTCAACAAAATCCCCAGAAAAATCTCAAGTCTTCAACTTACATCGGTGGTCTGCTTGTTGCCGGGGCTCCTGCCCCATGACAGACGCACTGCCTGCGTTCCAATCACAGTCTGGTGGAGCCTTTGCAGAGCTTCCTCTGCACACGCTCTGAAATAACACCACCACGTATCCGCACAGACGTCAGGTTCGACAAAAGCTCACGCGATTAAACGCATCACACTATTTTCACACAGGAAAAGCAATCGCACGCGGCGGGAACGCGGAACCGCTCGACTGCGCACGGCATCTCCTCCAACATACCTTAACGCTCACCACTCCTACAGAGGACCCTCCGAATAGTCTACACTCTCTCATTCCATTCAGACGGTTGCCTCTTATCATGCCAGTTGTCCGGTCGCACACAACAAACACACTAAGCACGTCGAACGATGGCGGTTGAGACGCCTCAACAACGAAGAGACCCGTCTCAACATACGATTACATACAGGTACAACACGGCAAGTACCTGTGAGTGAATTGGACAAAGCCGCAGCCCTTTCCAGCAGGAATCTTCACATACACCAGTTCTCCGAACTGCCCAAACACATTCCTCAAGTCCTCGTCGCCTACGGCTGGATCCAGGCCTCCAACAAATATCTGCCAACACAGTCCATCCATACAGCATGTGACTAACGGAACCGGGTTGTTCGTTCAAATCTTCTTCACTCCTTTGTCAAGCTGCTCGTGCCGTACGGCCTAACTACAAGCTACAAGTTTTCCACGGTTACACCCAACGGCGCGGCCACAAACCTCCCAGCAGATACACAACCAGGCAAACAACCACAATCACAAAGATGTCTTGGCCCTAACGACGCAGGAAACCGCCCAGGTAATACCCCGACCAAAACAGAAGCCCCTGGATGTCAACTCACAGTCGTGTTGTTCGGGTCGTTGTCCGTGGGGAATGCCTGCGGAGATGGCGCGGGGGCCCCGTACGCTGTGTAAGTAGCCACGGCGACCGGAGAAGCTGCATCCACTCAAATCACGAACCACATCATCACAGTCAGAAATGACCAACCACAACATCTATGCCTGCAAATCCGTAAACAAACGCCTTCACAGCTTTGGTCGCTACGCAGCTACCCAACATGATTTCAAGGCCACGGACGCC
The DNA here is from genome assembly GCA_947034895.1 of Rhytidiadelphus loreus. Taxonomy (NCBI): domain Eukaryota; kingdom Viridiplantae; phylum Streptophyta; class Bryopsida; order Hypnales; family Hylocomiaceae; genus Rhytidiadelphus; species Rhytidiadelphus loreus. The sequence continues at coordinate 26,223,046 of OX344762.1, read as the reverse complement.
AGGACCCACTTGCAACCCCCCAGATACCCCGCACATCACGCATCGATCGTATATTCACCTCAGATCTCCATAGCCGACAAACAAGACCACCCAGGTGCTACACTGTCACCCACATGGAAGGGACACGGGCAGGAGTGGCACACCTCACCTCAATTCACCATCGTGAACGCCGAAGTTACCCGTGACAAATACGATTCCTAGTGAACTCTTTAGATGATGCGAGAGATAGGGCTACACCCACATGAATCCGATCCCTAGCCTTTGAAAATCGTAATCGATAAGACAGAACATGAGAAAGGCACCCCCTAGGAAAGAGCTGCGAATCGGAAATTCAAAGCCACCTTCAAGCCACTAGAGACCGGAACATGCTTGTGAAACATGCGGAAGACCAATTGACATGGCTTGTAAAGTCAAATCTTGGAAGAGGCAGAAACGAAAACACTAAAAAACGAAAGCACGAAATGCACAAGCAAAACGTGCAAACAGGGGACACTGACCTAAATCAGGGGCCACCCACTACTGAGGGTGCTTTCCCAGTTGCCGGGTTCTCTTTGTAGGCACCCTTTGTAGGAAGTCTCTTCCCCTCCTGCTTCGACACAGATTATTGACTTCATAAGCGTACCCCGGCAGACCAAACTTTGACCGACGCGACCTTACTCACCCTCCACCAAACAGGCCCTAACCAAAGATCTTCTGACCACAGTGCATACGGAACTGCAAGTAGCTGCACAGCGTCTGAGTATCACTGCTAGGAGCTGCATCCAGCCAAAAGCTCTGCCATGCACATGGCCTGCGCAAAGGTTGAAGAAACAGGAGGATACGCACGAAGCTATTGAGAGAGGGACAAAAAAATATGCACACCTCCTTTCGGGTTCAGTTGTGCGGGGCCCAGAGATTTCTTCGGAGTGGCGGCGCTGATTCGCATCGGCCTGCTAGAACAGTAAATTCCGTTCATCTCACTCATAGCCCGGTTCCTCTCCATTTCATCGCCAAATCTCACGAACCCGTACCCCTTCGATCGACCCGTGTTAGCGTCCGTCACAACCTTGGCACCCTTCACGGACGGATAGCGAGTGCGAAATGTCTCCTGCAGCATGTAATCCGTCACATCCGGAGCCAAATCCCCGACGAAGATAGAGTGCTCGGGTCCGGCCTCCGGCCGCCTCTCCCCTATGCCGAAAGAAGCCCAGTTCAGCCGGAAAGGCTGCTCGGTGTTCGGCATTTGAGTGCCGTTGTAAGCTTGCAAAATCTTCTCCGCCGCCGCGTGAGAAACGAACTCCACAAACCCATACCCTTCCGAGTAACCTGTCTGCTTGTTGCGAATGATCTTCACGGACTGAACCTGCAACACCGTCAAAGAACCACCAATGAATGGTCTGCCCTATTCAGGAGAATGCAAAACTCTCCTTCCTAGACATCGCCGGAACCTCTCCAAGCATTCCTCCAAACTCCCACAGACCCTCCCATCTTCTAAACCCCACTATACCACGATGCTAGAGCACAGCCTCGATGCAGAAGCTCGGCTCCCAACAACTTCCTCCACCATGGAAACATAGACACGCCGCCAAGGCAATGGTTTTGTCATCGCCCAACCAGTGCACCAACCAACAGAGAAGCAGAATGTCGAAGCAGTCGAAAGGACAAGAAACGCGAAGAAAACAAAACTCTGTTTGCCGCGACATATCATGTGCAGTTTCTATGGACCCACAATTCGCGATACATGCGACTTGTGCAACTACTCCCTAGGAAGGACGGGTTTCAAAGGCTTCCGAAAATGCGAATCCAAATCTGCGGACACACACTCTAGGGTGACGAATGGTGGAATTCACGTGGCTGCCTCCGCTCCCAAGCCCGCAAGGAAAGTGGTCGCACACCCAGACACTGCAGACGCTCTTCAAGCGCTCAGGCCCGACAGTAGCCCGCAGCATCCACTCTAGACAAAGAATTGAAAGCCATGACCATTCCCCAACGGAGACCAAAATGCACGGACAAGTACCTCTCCCGTGTGCACGAAGGACGTGTGCAGGTAATTCTCGTCCATCCAATACTGCAGATCTCCCACCCACAGCGTTTTCACCTCCTCGTGATGCTGGGGCTGCATCCCCGTTTGTTGCATCATCACCCACTGCTGCGGCTGTCCCTCGGGCTGCGCACTCGGGGGGCCAACCCCTACGGGCGACTGCATCATGCTCTCCGCGCTCTCCCTTCCGAACAGTCCCGACAATAAAAAAACCTCTTCCAAGATTTTGGAGTTCTCAACGCGAACGAAGTTTCAACTCCTGGACACCAAACAGACAAAGCAGCACATTATTAATTGGAAGCTGTCCGACTTCCACACCCGCGACTCGCGGCCCGTGCAGGCCCGCTCACGCGGACCCCACAAAACCCTCCCCAAACTCGACCTCCGCCGCATTGGAACCCAAAGGCAATACAGCGATGTTTCAGGGCACGGGAAGTCCGCGCCACTGCGACTGCAGGGGCTCGCACACACAAAGACAGCTCTCCGGACGATCCGTCGCTCGGCACGTAGCTCTCCGAATACCGACACCTTGCGGAAATTTTTCACAGCTCCCACCTCCCTACTCGTCGAAACCTACACCGAAATAGTAGCACGTCGAAAGCGGCATCGTCACGAAAAGTCAGAGCGTCATACGCTCACGAGACGTTCAAAGCAGCTAAGCTCGCTCCCGAGGTCCAAAGAAAAACATCCGAGTCCACTTTCCAACCTCCTACCGTGTCGTCAAGAAAATTGCTACTTCGCGCTGCTAAACCCCTACGGACCCGCAACAACCCGACCAATGCCAACCTCTAGCAACGCCAGTACCGCCCGCCGCATTGCACGCCACCAAAAAAAACAGTCGGCGCTTCCCTGTGCTCCCCCGCACACCGCCACTCTCCACGGAAGCCCTAAACCCTAACACCTCTCCCAGACCAATCCGCACGGGGGGGGGGAAATCGAGAGAAGGCAGACCCGTGCGGCTTACTACAACGTCTGAAACCACGACGAGAACCGCGAATACGGCTCCGTCGGACGCACGGCCTCCATCGCCATTCGCACGCGCGACAGCAGCCCGCCCAAACCCCGGACCCGCGAGACGAACTGAAAAGCTGCGAGAGAATGCGAAAATTTTTGCAAAAGGGGTGGATTTTTTTTTCTTAAAAGCATGCGAGGGAGTACAAGAGGAAGAAGCACACAGACCTGCAGGCGGGCGAGCAGAGCGATTGCTTGGGTCGACGATCGAACAATCCCATGCGGGGCAGCAGCGCAATCGCGAGCAGCAACGACGACGGACGACGAGCGGGAGAGCAAGGCCGAACAGGAGCGCAGCGCAAGGTTGCGAGGGGGCGTGGGCCTCCGACTGGACGGTCGCGATTGCCTGACCCGGCAGATCGCCCGCATCGGAGCCGTCCACTAGGCTTCTTTCCCGGGCTATGAGTTGCTCCTATATTTGGCATCTATTTCTCCGTTTGGTTGCTCGCTTGGTCAGAGGGTTTGGAGCATTTTTAGGAGGATGGGTCTTTTGATATTTGGTGACTGTATTTTTGCTTGTGCATGGGATTGGATATATTCTGAGTTGTACGTGTGTTACTAAATTACGAAAGGCATAGTATTTTAAATTAGTGCAGGAATCAATATTGCTGTGTTGTACTAATTTCCACAAAGGATTATTCAATTTAGTTATTTATACAGTTTGGACCTCTTTTAATCTAACCCTCTCTTCTATGACATTGTAGAACATTTGGCACATTTGGCACACTATCATTCCATGTAGCACTTATCTCACATTCAAATTGTTTGGCTTGTACTATGACTATATCCCAATGAGCTGGAAGAAGGGAGGCAGAGTGTATCTTTAACCCTTGAAAGATGGACTAGTGACCGTAGAAATCATCCCTTTTTGTACCATGTGAATCATTGGCTTAAAAATTTCAAAAGCACTTGTTGGAAGTCAAACTATTGTACAAGACCTCTCCTATTCACACAAAAATATGAATATGAATAGTTGCAATTTTGTCTTACATCACTAAAAGAAATTTGTGTTAATCTAGTTGAAGTGTTTTTGTTAAATAACACAAAATTCTATTGGAAATAACGCAAATTTGCAAAATTGTAACTAAAACAATGCTCAACTGTGTTATTTCTAACAAAATTTTGTATTATTTAACAAAAATACATCATCTAGATTAACACAAATTTCTTCTAGAGTGTAGAAGGATTTTTTGTCATTCACATTTGCAGAATTGTGACTAAAATAATGCTAAATTGTGTTATTTCTAAAATTGTTTTGGTTATTTAACAAAAACACATCAATTAGATTAACACAAATTTCTTCTAGTGCATAAAAGGATTCTCTATCATTCATCTAACAAAAAATGATCGTTGCATCCTTTAAGGATTAAATGTATTTCATGACAATGACTTAAGGACATAATATGGCCTATACACATACAATCATTACTTATGTGTTCAAAAGTAAATGTATGGGATTTATTTAACATATAAGATTCTCTTGATATCCACTAAATGTTCAAGGACAACTTGTTACTTCTTTTGTCTCAAAATAAGTGGCCTCATTACCAAAACCTTTTTTTTTAATACCAATTTCATTGATCAAATTGTAAAATGTAAAATATGCAAACGTTATAGTTTTTTTTATTTCCATTGACAATCAATGAAGAACATTTTGTATGTTCATTGCAACCTAAGTAAAAAAATTGACCTAAGAAAGCCTCCATACAACCTACTCAAAAATACTAGAAACAAACAAACAAGAGCTTCCAATGCAAACACTTACTTTGGAATGGAGGGAGTACATCAAAAAAGTTTTATGAGAAATATCACTCATCAAGATTAAAAACAACTTAGAGGACAAATTTTGTGAAAATTATATCAAACCCAAAAGACCCAAAAGTTAGGTGAAGACCAAATTAAATAAAATGAGATGTAGAAAATGTTGGGATGCATATTTATAAAATTAAAGAAACTTCACAATATTAATATATAAAAATTGAAACACTTGTACATAATTTTAAAAAATCCTTACAAAAGTTCCCTCGAATTAAAATTAAATTCATTCACAATTATTTATTTATTTATTTAATCAATTTTTATTAAAAAGTTCAAAAAATTAGGTAGCTTGGTTGGTGCTATATTTTTTTAATGCTATTAAAATTCTCAAAGAATATTCATTTTATGTATATAATTACATTTTGGAATTTCTTATTAAAAGGGCTGCAAGAATTTTCTATATTAAAACAAATTATATCCCTTGAAATTAAACTAAAATGCATTGTAAGTGATTATAATCAAGGCCATATAACATAAGAGTTGCATATTTGGGGCTACAATTTGAGGGTTCTATTGATTTATGAGTAACTACAAATTCGACTCTTCTTTGTTGCATGCTTTCCGAGGAGTATTCACAACAATGGCCCCCAAAAGAAATCGAAAATTATAGTAGCCCCATTAAATTTTTATTTTTCCAACTACAACATACTATTTGTGTGGAAGTTTGCCCAAATAGTACTCAAGTGCAATTCTAAGTACTACAAAGTACTCATCAGTACCCACCAAATGTGTCTTGGAAAAGATTGAGGATGAATAGTGATTGAGTTCATTTGTTTGCGTGGACAAATGAAGAGGATACACTTGTCTAAACTACAAAACATCAAGGAGAAAACGGACGGTCCAAACCCCCAAATTCAACTTGAAAATAGTACCAAGATCATAGTACTGATAGCACTGATTTCTAGAAGTAAAAAAAACACAACAAATAGTACAAGTGTTTCTTGCAATCACCCATGACAAAATGAATTATTGTGTTGCACGTGATTGTTCATTCACTAAAGAGCTGTAAGTCATTGAGCACTTGTTGTGGATCTCTTAATTTACAGTCAGAGTTAGAATTATCACGTCTTAGATCCAAATCTTCCTGAGTGTGGTTCTTGACCATCGATAACGTCTATGTCACTCAACTGAAACCTAAAGAGCTGAAAGAGCAAGAGTGCTCATTGGAGATTCAATTCAACAACGCACAAAACATCTGGATACGTACAAACCATTCCAATAACCATTACATGACCAACAGTCCTGGCAATCGATCAGACAAACCAACAAATAATATACAGTAGACTCCGGCTTTCACTTTCCAAAACTTGGAGACCAGTTAATAATTAATCATTCCGCCTTTCGATCATATACAGTACAGTAAAGGAACTAGGAAGTATCTCCCGATGGGAAAGAAATCAAACCGTTTCCAAAACATCACAAGCTACCTAGCTAGTGCCTGAACCTTATTTGTTAAAATTCCAAACTAAGTGCAACTAAAACCTAAGACTATCTATACCAGTCCTAATCTTCAGAGCTTTGGCAACTTGAATCACAAGTTTTGGTGCCTGAAACACCCCGTTTTAACTAAAATGACTGTCGTTAGAGCATCGCCATCCCTGCTCTAGCTCCAAGTACGTGAGCCCGGAACGGCAGGAGAGCGGGGAGGCTCTGAATCGACCCTCACCGTAGTCACCCTAGCCTGATTATTTTCAATGAGGAACTTCTCTGATTATTTTCAATGACAAGAATAAGATACCGTAGTAACAGATAAAGGATCAACATCAAATTATCGATAGCTTTGCACCACTGTCAAGAAACTAGAATGCCTCTACAATATGGGGTACATGCACTAGTACAAATCCACGTTGCAAAAACCATTTCAGACCATTGATATGTGTTAAATCTCTGTTAAGTTTAACGCAGATTTGTTAGTTCCAGACTAGACTTAACAAATTACTATGGTTTGAAATGGTAGTTTTGAGCGTGGATTTGTGCCAGTCATTGGGTCACACAAACATATGCAATAAACTTTCATTGTGAGTGTCGTCTAAAAATACTGCTGTATGCACAGGGTGTTGTTAGGATATATTCATATTTGATATTAGGAGGGGTGTCAGCGAAGAGAATGTAATCCAAAGGTATACCAATTGAAATGCATTTCTAAGACCCTCACTCATACCACTCTTTAACACCAAGTGCGAACATACCCTACAAATAGAATTACTCCACTACTCCACAAGATGTTATGTACAGTAAACCCTTGCTATAAATGTCTATCTGTGCCCATGTAGCGCCCAACAGACTTTTCACTGAGTCTATGGAGGACTAGAGTTACTCTTCTGCTTTTGTCATCTCAAAATTGGTCAAGTCTTCAAGCCCAATGCACAGGTTTAGCAAGCACCCGTGGATTAATCTTGAATCTTGATGCCAGTGATCTGCAAGCCAGTGTTCAAGTCCTTAGGGCACGCTTTTGCATAGTTCGTGATGGTGTGACACTGGTAGAGCTTGAATGGGTCACCTAATGCCTCCACGGCAACCTCTCCTTTGTGAATTCATCCCTACTGTCTGCAATCCACCTGCACATGTATGTCGAATGCCCAAGAAATTATGAACAGTTAAAATGAATTTAAGTCAGCAATCGAGATGTACAAAATTGTTGCAAGAAATTAGTTATGTACACTGAAAAAGCATTCAAATAAGCATTTTATCATGGCTCCTATTATATTACCATACCTCTATTCAATCTCGTTGAGAACAATGCTTCCCCAAGTAAAGTATGCATACAGGAAAAACATTCAAACAAGAATTTAAGCATGATTCCTATTATAATACTGCCTTAATATCAATTTAATTTCTATTCAATCTGGTAGGGAATTTAAAGAACAATCGAACGCATTTTGTTCAAGCTTGTTCACAAATGAAAGACGCATATATTTTAGCATAGTTTTTGAGACACTGTAAGAGACATCTACAAATTTTCGAAATATTGATCACTTATCTGCTTAAGAAATTGAAGAAAGAATGGTAAAATCGTAATAGCCATTGATCAAAACGCACTTGTGAGCCTAGAGGAGCGGCAGGACGGGCCAAGTACTTATCAGGATTCCACCAATAACTCGGACATGGCATGATACAACAAGCAAAGAATGCCTTCCATTCGCCCGTTTCAACGTGCCTCTCATTGCGATCGCTGCCATCGCTCTTAAATTATGAATGTTCACGCAATTTGAAAGGAAAAACTGTCGCGCGTGCTCTGTCCAGTTTGTGGAAAATTAAATTTGTCAATTTCGACCTCGAGAATTCATAACTAGCAGAGAACTTCGGAATGCAGCAGTGAAGAGAATGGATGTGCATCAATGCTATTGAAATCAAAATGGCTCAAAACAGAATAGGAAAATGTCGCTCATGCTCTGTTCAATCAGCAGAAAAAGTTGACAAATCGAAATACAAAACCAAATGCAGTAAACCAAATGAGCAAATGCATGCTGGTCGCGCGTGCTTTGCTCGATTTGAAAAAAAAATTGAGAATATAAACTCGAAATATGACTACTGAATAAGGAACCTACAATGAATTGCGAAATGCATCAATAATTTGTAGCAACGCAATCGAATTTGTGGAAGAAAACAAGAGAAAGATCAGAAGACTCATGGAAAGATACGGATTTTCTTTGGTGCTTTCTTTCTTTTTCTTTTCGGGAGTTTGATTGAACGGCCGAGATCGAGAATTTCGGGACCGGAGATGAGTGACGACACAAGATGAAAGAAGGACATCCGTCGTGAGAATCAGGCGGTAGCAGTGAGTAGCTACGTCCGTCCAGAACTTTCACGTCGATCTAAGGGGGTACCCCAAAACTGCACTTTTTGCTTTTACGCCTAGTTAGTATTATTAGACTAGTTACTATTGTTAGACTGGTCAAATTTTTATATTTTTTGGTTGGCACTTGAAAGGAGGTTCCAACGCACCAAAGAATGTGACATTTGGATATTGTATGCAAAAGTTATGAAAGATTAATGGTTGATTTTAAAAGAGTTCTTCTATATAGGTACATAATTGATTTTGGAGATGTAAACAAAGTGAAGATGGTGGTTTAGGGTCAATGGTGTAGACAATGTAGAAATATGGGTAGCAATCACAACTATCAAATGTAGGTTTTCAAGTTTCAATTCTAAAACCTTTTTGTTGCTTCTTTTGATTTTTTGCTTCAATCATTGTTTGTTTCTTTTGCAATGATTCTTGCAATGTATCTAGACTCTATCTTTGACCTTCTATTTTAACCCCATTACAAAAATTTCTGAGGCCTCCAAAGAACTGCCAGCTTTTCCCCCGTATGTGCAATTAGGGATATTTTTTTCCAAATCTGATGTGGTACTACTAGTGCCACATCAGCTCCACATGAAACTGACAACTTTTTAATTTTAATTTTTTAATAATAAAAATAATAAATAAATAATTTTTTTATTTTTATTTTTTGTGCACTTGCACCTACGGGGCTACCAAAAATCAAAAATTGATAGCCCTTTGGAGGCCTTAGAATTTTTGTAATGCCTAAACATTTATTACTATATTTTTGTCAAAACACTCCAAAACTACTATCTCTAGTACAAGTACCAAATTTTAGAAAATAAAATAAAATTTGACACATGTAACCATAGGATCTTGTAGTACACTAGTTTAAAAAGATGTAGAGGAAATTCCAAAAAAATTCACCGTGTAGATTGCAAGATATTAACCTTTGAAGTGATAAAATTCCTTTTGGGGGCCCTACAAGAAACTAGTAGCTACACTTTACAAGGTCACATTTGTATGAAAAAATGTCCAAAATGGTAGTGTTTCTTTGGATTTATTCTTCAAGGCAAGTTGATCGCATGCTTGAATTTTTTTGATCATTTGGAATTGTACAACATATAAGGAAAAAATAGTAATTACAAAGAAGTAGAGAATGATTCAAAATACTAAATTGTTAAGAATTTAGTTATAGAATTGAAAAATGCCAATCCAGTGGTTGTAATGTTGTGTTAAACAATCTACATCTTATGATTTTATTTTTTTCAAAAATATTGAAGATTGAATTAAATAAAAAACATCAAAGTTTATTTTAGAGTGGAGAATCCATAAACTAAAACTCCTCAAATTTTTCATCTCATTAATCAAAATGGAATGATTAAAAGCTTTTCTACATACATATATATGAAACTAGAAAATCAATTTTCAATTTTTTATTTCTTTAAAAAATGATTTTTAAAGAATTTTTGGGGTTTGCCCAAGCTGCCCACCAAATGTTGAAAATCACATATCATGTAATAACTTTTTAACCATCTAGTCAAAAGTTATGAAAATTGTTGCATTTTAAAGCTACTCCTTGTGTGAAACTTTCAAAGAAAAAAAAGGAACTTTTTGGTTGTTTGTAGTGAGCTGCCCAAAATCATTTTGTTGCCAATAAACGCAGTTTAGGTGTCTAGGGAATAATCCTAATATAAAGTCTATCAAAACTCCCTCTACATCCAATCTATGCTACAAACTGAGAACCAAGCTCACAATTGACAAATAGGCACCCATGAGAATTTGACATAAAAAATACATAGAAGTTGATTATATTTGCTTTATCCTAAGGGTAGGAATTAAACGCACATAGTCCTCTTGATTAGAGAATGATTATAACAACTACATGATTCCTTTTTTGTAAGGCAATCAAGTTACCACCTAAAAAAATTCAGAAATCTGTTCAAAGTGTATGGCATGATGATCACTAGACATGGGCACTCCAATTACTAAAACTTAAGCTTGGACGTACTCAAATGGCAGTTAAAAAACTTATATAGGATAAAAATCTCCAAGAAAAAATTCAGAATATTGATCCTTATGAGTATTTTATCCTCACCCTTAGGATAAAGTATACACAACTGTGTTGTTGTTGTTGTCGTCGTTGTCGTCGTCAAATTCCTAGTTGGGTGTCTTAGCACCATCTAATTGTTGGATAGATGTTGTATTTTGCTACCTCTTAGATGACCTAATTGTAATCACTAAAAGAATGCAATTGAAAAGTAATAGTATTAGTTGGTTTTGACTAAGGTAAGCCAAAACTATAGATTGACAAAGGTTAATCAAGTCTAAACTCCAACTAACTTAAATTATAGAGATTTTATGTCCTTTCCAAAATGATAAAATTTGGTTCAATCAAACTTTTCATCTAGGAATTATTCATGAATGAAGTTTGACTTCTAATCTAAACTACAAAACTTCATTTGTTGGTTTCCAACTTTCTATCAATCTAATGATGTAAACTTATTTTGCATTGTGGAATTGAATTTAGGATTATTTCTAGTTTCTAAATTTTGAGTTTTACTTAAATTACTCTAATATTGATGACTTTCATCCAAATCTACTCTAAACTAAGTCAAAACTTCATCCTAATCTACCTCTTTCAATATTAATCTATTTTCTAAGTGCAAATTAGTTTTGAAGTCTTCTAAATATTTCCTAAATGCTTTTGCTTCTAATTTATTCTTTAATTGTCATCAAAAGATTCAATTCACCTTTCTATTTGTTATGTACTTATTATTTTGGACCTTTGTTTCTAATTTACTATTTTTAGATTTTGAATATTCTTAATTTATAAACCTTAAAATTTCCTTTCTAAAAAGCTAAAACACTTAAGTTTTTTATTTTCTTAAAGAAAGTTATGGATGGATGAAATTTGACCACTAGTCAATACTTGAAAACTTCATCACTAAATTCTATTGGCTCAAATTTTCAAATTAACTTTTACTTAGGTTCTGACTTTTGAATTGACTTTAATTTTTAAGATTCTTTTTAGATTCTTTTGGATGATTTGACTACTTTTCCATCAACTCTTACTACTTATTTTCATCCAAATATAACTTCTTGAGGTTTTTTCTATTTTTAGAGTTTAATATGTTTTCAAAAACCTCTAAAAATTGACTACTAGATTCTAAATTCAAATTCAAGGTTTAACAAATACCTAATGGTTTGACTTGACCTTTTAACTTCTAGCTAATTTTCCTATTTTTCAAACTAATATTACTATGGAAAAGAATGATTCAAAGAAGGGGAGATCAAATACATACCTCGAATTTTCATTTCAATTTCACCATTTGAATTGACACAATCACTCTTGTCAATGCACATTCTATCTAGTTAATTTCTCCTATCATTATTCATAAACTATAACACACCTACAACAATTCCCAACAATCGGTTTTCTGACAACAAACCAGCCGACAATTAGTATGCTACAAGACATGTACAAGGTGTCTGTAGGTTACCACTATTTGTTATTGTATATTCACCAGAGAAGAAGATTAATCCAACTCTTAAAAAAACACGCAATTTGCATCACAGAGAGTTAGTAATCATGAAATTATGGATTAAAACAAAACCTGTTGGCTATTGTTCCGTGAACCTTACACCATTTTTGTAAGCAAAAGTTCCAACTTGTAGTACTAAATTTTCAGAATGGTCACTCTTACTTTAGTTTTAAGAACTCAAAAAAGCCCGCCAAAGCAAGGCTTGAAGAGTTCAATGAAACAAATAAATATCAGTCCAAAATTGGCATGCACTAGTAGAAAAGAAGTTATCAATGATTGTTGTTTATGATTGCGTAACCAATCATTCAAGACATTTATGACGATAGAATGATTAAAACTGAATTTTAGACTCACAGTCATAGAAGACGAGTAATTACGGGCAAACTAGTCATTTATACCATGGGCATTTTTTTTCATCCTATGTTGACGTGCAACTTCATCAGGGTGTGATTATAGGGGGCACCTCTAATGGCACCTTGCTACGTGGCTATGGAGCTCATTTGTTGAGGCTAGAGGTATTTTACTGATTGGTATTGGAGTGATCTTATTGGACATCGTCGACATTTTGAGCTAACATGCAGAATATTTAATCTCGTGTTAGTCATATTGTAGTCATATTTGAGGCTGCCGTAATCATTTTTCAGATATTTATGAGTTGAGTGCAATGATTAATAAAGTCATGATTGTGCTTTAACAAGTCATTTTGCAAAATGAAGATGCCTTATCATATGACTAGGGCATGATTTTATGTAGTTATTGCATAGTTGTGAAAGAGTGCTATTAGAAGATATATGGGATGAAAGTGTGCATTTGTGCCATTTCAACAAAGATGGGTAGAGTCATTGATAATTGTATTATGACTATCAGTTTAGAAATGCGTTGGCATCAAATATAAGAATGTTGACTTCTGACATAACAACCACTTGAAAAAATGACTTTAACCCCTTAGGGCCGCCTGGTTTCCAGGATGGGTCAGCCCGTGGCAGGGCAAAATGACGCAAGATTTTGTGCCTTACTTGAAGTGGTCAGACTGACAATCTGACCGTACCGATGTAATCTACGATGGGTGATGTTCGACTGATAATATTTGGAGATCGATCAACTTGTGGCTTTGGGTACATCGGTTTAGTAGAAGGTGAACCTCCCTTGTACGTCACATGAAGTTCAGATTGTACAAGTTGTGCGGTTTTAGCGTATGATCAACTGCCGCAAAATCAGAAGATGAAACTTTGGAATTTGTTAGAAGGTAAGATTAGGAATGATGTGTACTTTGAATTTTTTGAAAAGATCTCATTCTCTGTTGTATTCGATGAGGGAAAGACATGTATGTTTTACGGTCTAGAATCAGGCTAAATCAATGAAAATTTCTGGCATTTTCTAGAAAAATGACGTGTATGTTGCTTGAAAATCCAACCGGTCAAGTATGAGGAGTACTACTGATCTGAAGCTATACATTTAAAAAAAAAACATTGTCACATTTAGAAGCTCATTTTCTTCATTCAACGTGTAAACCAATGAATTGAAGGGTACACTCCAGAAAAGCCGAAGGTCCATCGGGTCTCAGACAAACGGGTCATTGGATACCTGTCTAACTACCACCTGAAACCCGGTTATCGTACTACTGAACCGAGATGAAGAGCGCCCTTCCCGCGAAAACCAAAGCAGGTTTTGGGCTTCAACATCGTTTTCGCGCGCACAAACAGACATAACAACTTACTGGAATGAGAACACCAACTCAAAACACAAAACGAACTTCAACACATACAAGCCATCGCTTCACAATTATGCAGCCACTGAGACTTCTAAACAACAATAGAACCGAAATGTGGCTAACCCAACAACTGTGGGGAAAAATTACAGTACATGTTGTGAGTTCAAGTCTGGGTTCAAGCTTCAAAAATACGTCTCTGAGTTTGGAGCACAATTCATAATCAAGCCGAAGATTGCTAGGTAAGCTAAGACTATTGCTATCTAGTGACCAACAATCCATGCAAGGTACGAAATCAATGCTGGACTGTAATATCCCTCAAGCGGACAGTCTAACACAACATCTTCAATGTCTTGGCACTGCAATTGCAACGGTGGGGACAGTGGCGGCTTGGCCTTCACGATGAGAAATCCAGGGCTGCCTGCAAAAAGAAAATGATCCCGACTCTACCTCAGTACCATCGCAGCATAGCGCGCTTGTGTATGCACCTTGTAGTAGCAGTCCCCATCACACATGAAAGCGCCATCGCATCCAGGACAAAACCAATTCATGACCTTGCCACAAATCTTACACTTTTGACGCCGTTTCTTCCCTTTACCAGCAGGATAATGGATACCACGATTTTGGATGTTGAACTCACCGCAAGTGCGACCTGGCTTCATCCAGTGATCACACAACCATGAAGCAATACGGTAATGGTATTGAGCTCTCTCCATTGGCTTCGCTAACCCTGATCCTTCAACATGTTCTTTGTACAGAATATATGAATTACCAACTGATGAGTCTAAAATAAAAATGAGAGGACGGTGCCACCATTTTCTCGTTCGAAGCTGGGCTGAATACTGAACTCGGTGTTGATCGACTACATCTACCCCTCTCATGTTCTGCTGATACTCCATAAGGATCGGACTAGTATAGAAATCCTTTTGTTTACTACCTATCCAACGCTTACAGGTTAGCCCCTCCGGTGCCACAGGATCCACTGAAGTGCTGATCAGAAATACGGGTTGGGCATCCTGCCACACGATGGCAGCCATCTGCTTCGAGCGATGCATCTTGCTCAATACTGTGCCGCGGGTGAGTTCACTCTCTACAACATAATCCTTCAATATAGAAGGCATGCCGACCCTCTTTCTTCTAACAGTACCGGTACCCCAAAATCCTCTAGTCATAAGCGTGTCGAGCAGTTTAGGAGACGTGGAAAAATTATCAGTTACAATGACATGACCTCTGTGAGCAAGATTTTCAGTGAGCTCTAACACTACACGTTCCCCTTGATCAACTTCAGGTACCTCTCCCCTAGCACCCAAGTAAACTTGCAGATTCCAGATATATCTGGACTGCGAATTTGCTGTACACCAGATTTTCATACCGTACGGGACTGGTTTTCCAGGCATGTATTGGCGGAAATCACAGAAATGACCTTTGTATTTGATCATAATTTCGTCTACCGTGATATAGCGCTCACAATTGTAGAGAGATTGACTAATTCTAACAAAGTCTTCTACCAACCATCGGACTTTTCCCAATTTATCATAACCAGGGCTACCTTTCGGGATAAGGGAAGCATTATCTACAAGGTGTATACAACGCAAAATTTCTTCAAATCTATCACGAGTCAATATGGACTTGATAACGTGACACCCAAACAACACTCGCTTTTCCCAATATGATCTAATCTGTGGCAATTTCTTGAGCCCATGTACAACAGGATCCCCAAGAAACCTTTCAATTCATTTGGACAAAGATCAATCCAACCCTTCCCCCCATTCAAACTGCCTTTGATCTGCTTACTAGCCCTTTGTTTCGCATACAAATTCGTTTGGTCACAGATATGCTCTAAGGTCTTATCTGGCCAGAAGGATTGGAAGGGTTCGTGCAAGGCCATCGGGCGTCTAAGGTTACGTCTAATGGGACCTGGTGGAGGACCGGTAAAGTTATCCCGACTCCCCTCTAATTGCATACTAGTTTTCTGCCAACTCAAGTCGTCATATCTATGAGCGAATGACCTGGACTCAAACGACATACACTCCTCCTCTTCTCTAACATTGAAATCTTCTGGAACTAGCCAGTCAGAGTTACCTGAATCTGAGGAGCTTATGTAGTTGCCATGGCGTGCAACCCATTCATCTCCATCCAACTCCTCTTCTGAAATGCAATCAAACTTCAGCTCATCAAGCCCAAGATAGCCTGGATAATCGCAGAGCCAAGTCGGAGCAGAATTTTTCTCTGGAGTCAGCTGAGGAATGCCGACACCTTCAAATACCTCGTATTGCTCGAGACCATCAGCTGTAGGGGTACCTTGAGCCAACTACATAGAGAAATCCTCATTGTCTTTGGAGCTTTTAGACGGACTCTTCTGCTCCAGTGCCTCTACTCGGCCACCACCAATCAATCGGCATTCATGTGCAGATACAGCTTGATGTCCAAGGCATCCATCAAAGAAGACCATATATGTTGGCTCTCCAGTTATCTTGTGGACAAACCGCCGAGTTATCTCTCCAACAAAAGAGGGGTCCTCGTACTGATCTGGATCATACTGAAAGACATCTCTCAATACTCGAACTTGCATCCCAATTACATTGTCGCCCGATGAAGAGTGACTGCTACAACTGGTGTACCAATCTAGCGAATTTGTGGCAATTCCTTTCTTCTTTGCCTGAACACAAGCACAATGTGCTGCCTCTTTGCAATCGACATGCATGTGATCGTTTACTTCTTCTACTTCTATTGAATCCGGTCCCTTTGGTAGAATTCGAGCAGCCCCATGCGCTTCAAAGCCATCTGTAGTCATGGACCACTGTTGAGATTCACTTACAACCAAGGCATCTAGAGACTACTCTTGCTCGTCCTCCCAAATATTGCGCACAACATGGCTCCCTATTGCAGGTCGAGGCCTCAAAATTGATGGTGACCGATCACCATTTGGCAAAATTGGGGGTCGATTCCACCCCTTCGGCGTCTGCATATACTCTGGCTGGACCACCAAATGTCTCAGACTGTCTTCCCCTTCAAACTGTCGTCGTCCCCTTCCTTGACTGCTTCTTCCCCGCCCCCACTCCCTCCCACGACCTCATCTTCTTCCACCACTGCGACCCTTTCCCTCACCAACATAACCACCATCTTTGCCCACCCCTCCAACACCGTTGTCTGCCCCGTCTGGCAGTTCAGACTCTGTGAAGGTGAGTGGTTCGACAAGCACTGGCAGTTCCGGAACCTTCAGTTTTTTTTTTCTTGGAGCTCGAGGGGTTGCTAGGTGCTTTCCCTTTCCCCGCAACGTCTTCACCACTGTCGAGCTGCACTGCTGCTCTCCATTCACTTGCTGGCTGTTTTCCCCCAATTGCACCTCGGATGATTGCAGCATGGCCGAATGAGTCAGGCGGGGTTTTGCTGCTTGCTTGACTCTCGATCGGGTCTTCGGGCTCTGCTGCAACAATCTCTTTTTTGCCACAGCTCTGCTCTCTTCCTTCAGCGACATTTGGGACGGCATATTCGAAATCTGGCTAAATTCGATGTGAAACTGCACTCACAACTCCCGAGAAATCCTTCCGCTTCGTAAACCCTAAGACGTCTGCAACTTGTCGATAAAACAAATAGCGCTACTCTTTGGCTGTCGGATTAGCAGAAAGCGGCCTACTCTTTGAGGGCAACGGCAAATTCCGCAAATGCTTCTCACTCAAACAATTAAGGACACTCACTCTCTGCCATTCACTCCTCTTCTCTGCCACCATCCAATTGTCTATAAGTTCTGCTTCTTCCTCAAGGTGATCCGAGAAGATTGTAGGAGCCATATGCCTGCCTTTGCTAGCATGCTTCTCCATCGCTAAATACACGTTCAGCTTGGGTGGCAAAATCTCTGGCGGGAGCAGCAGATTTCGAAGAACTTCAAAACTTACAATCCTCAATGCTCTCCAATCTTCTCCAACACTAAGCAAAACAAGGCTGCTCCAGTAATCCTTACCACTTATTCCATTCATGGCGATGCAACTTGTCCCTCCACCGGATTGTAACTACATTTGCTCCAGGAGTCCAGGTGCTCTGTGGAAAACGACCCCCACTACGCAATCGAAGAGCACTTCCACGTAAAGCCGGCTTTCCAATTATAAAATACAATTTGATCCAGGACAAGCACTGAAAATGGCAACGGCAGCATCCTGTAAAGATCCTGTATACGCAAAATCCCAACGGCCACGACGTCCACAGGAAGTCCTCCTGGACGGACAAGCAACGACCACCCGGCCTGGTATAATCTTGGCGCGAAAACCTAAACCTGTTGAATCAGCTGGTGTCAGACCCTAAGACGTCAGGTGACATCATCTTGTTGCTAGTGTTTTTGTCCTGAACACGAAGCTTCAATGGTACCACTTCCGATCTAAACCCTTCTCTACGACAGGATTTTGCTCCAAATTTCGATTGAGTAAGCGCACACAAAACTAGACTCCAACCTGTCCATATTTGTAGTTGGTCCTCTCGTGATCCCCAAACCCTAATACATCCAAAATCATGCTTGCAAACTCAGGGAGGCAGTTTTTGCCTTGTTCGGCCCTAAGGGGTTAATAGTGTTGCTTACATTATGTACATGAAGACCATTACAAAGAAACGACAGACAAAATATAGATAGAAGTATGTTTTTTTAAAAAGGGACACCATAATGGCTATGACCACACTAATTACAAACATGCTTATGAAACTCCTACTCACATCATTTTCCTATCAAAATGGTTTGCCTAAAGTATAGAGTGACAAGGCCTAGGCACATGGCAAAGCCCATACTACAATTTTGGACTTCAAAGAGCAACTTTGATGAACTTTCCCTTCCATAAAGCAGAAGAACCAACAACATCCTTCACCTTCGTCTGCTCGTTAGCCATATTCGGGAACATCATAGGCACTTGTGGCCAAATGACCTCTTTGACATCCACTTTGTAATGTAAATTGAGAATTGGGTAAAAATAAAACTTGTTTTGCCCACCCAATTTGCTAATGGTATCTAAAGCAACGTTTTGCTTTACTTTCTTTGGATTTAGCATAAATATTTTTTGGCCTATGATGAACTGCTACAGAAAAGAAAGAAACAAGTTTTATTAATTGCACAAATGACTGTTATCAGAGATATAGTTAATACCGTTATTATATATACTATTAGTTTAGGGGAGTAACTAACGACTGATTACTAGTTGTTAATTTAGAGTCATACTTTGGTCCCAAAGTAGTCATAATCACATAAATGACTACAATGTGACTATGTGGATAGTCTCGTTGTAGTTAGTCATAAAGAGTCATTCCTTGGTCTTGATGTAGTCATAACTACATAAATACTTATAATATGATTGTCTAGGCAGTCTCTATGTACTTAGTTCATTACCTCAAAAATGATTGAAGGTTCAAAAAATCACTGAATTTGTAATTTTCGCAACACATTTAGCCAAATCACAATACAAATAAATAATTAAAAGGATTAAGAACCTAGTCAAATATGGACAAGACTATATGCATCTATTTATGCATGAAAAATTAGCCAATTACAATTGTATTGTATAAGGAAACAAGATATGAGAATGCATGTGTTTATCTTTGTTTATCAAGTTTTTTAGAATGAAACAACAACTGAAAAATGAAACCTCAATGCATTCACTTTGAGAGTGCATAGTGCTAATTATTAAAGTTAAAAAAAATTGAAAATTATAACAATTCCACTTAAGCCCTCTAACATTTGTTTATGAAACTTTAATATATATAGTTTTACCTTTTCAGCTTGCACTTTTTTCTTTTGAATGGGCTTTGATTTTGCTTCTGACTTTCTGGATTTTGTCTACAAAATGTCAATAATATGAGGTTAATTTAGTGAGTAAATGTCAAGTGAGGAGATACGTAGGATTAAAAATCAAATGAATTCACGAGTTCACTCACTTGGCAGCCCTCCTTCAAAGATTGTAATAACATCATTGGGGTTGTAACCAACTTTTAACATATCATAATGAATTTGAAAATGTTTGGTGTGCACTTCGATGCTCCAACAGCTAATCTTTGTTGAATTCTCTTTGGATGCAGAATTGCCTTCCACAATAGACTTTGCAAACACCTTTTGCTTCCTTGGAGAAGTTCAGAGACGTCATTGGGCAATCACTAGATCACCCGAGGCACTAACATCGAATACCTCAACTACAATAGCATTCTCAGTGTTGAAGGAGTTTTCTTTGGGCTTTTTAACAACCTTTTTCAATTTTCGTGTCCGTGAATATCTCTTTGCATTGAAAATAGAGCTCTAAGGGTGAAGAGCCTTTTCTATATGCTTCATCCGTGTTTTGGGGAGAACTCCTTCAAGAGACACTCCCACTTGAAACCTTTTGACATTGTCCTAGCTTGATGTTTATTCTTCTACAACTGATGGTGCAGGTTCTTTAGATAACGGTTCAAGTTCCAACGCATGATCTCTTAGATCAACTAGTGCGGCAACAACAGATGGGGTAGCAGTTGACACAAGGTCACAATTGTTGTGATGGACATCTGAAACAAATGCATCCTCCATCGGTTGCTCTTCTAACAATGGGATAAACTCTTTAACCTTTGTCAGTGTCAGAATCACTGCTTGATTCAGCAAGTACATTCAAAGAATGACTTACCATCCATATTAAATAATTTCAAACAGTCGTTAATAATTGATTCTAGCTAATCAAGGCACATGGCCTCAAGTATATGTTAGGATCTTGTTTAGATGTGACTGTGTAGAGAGAATTCTTGATTTCATAAACCATCCATATAATCGCCTTATCAAAGAGTAGTTTAACAACCATGATACTAATTGCTAGTGATTTTTACAACTAACTTTGAAAAAAATATTTTTACAGGAACTAACTTTTAAAAAAAAGAGTATATCAATATTATATAAATTAAAGAAACTTAAATACTTTTGATAATTTTTGTAAGAACATGTAGTAGACTTATAAAATACCTGAGAATATGACATAGATTTATAAAGTCTAAAAAAAATCATATAGGAAAAGGGAGGTGTCTCCAACCATGGTTGTTAGGAGTTTTTTTGCCTTGCTAGCTCAAAGACTATGCTCCCCAAATCCCAATGATGACCTAAGGATTGAACTTTCATCATCGAAAATCTAAACTTTGAACTAGTAACAATAAGTGCTCTCGAGCTCTAACGGTTGAAGATGTCCATTGACTCGATTCAACTTGTATAAATATCATTGTCTCCCTCCAGAACTATCATTTTAAATTTAAATTTTATTTAAATTTTTATTTTATTTTATTTTCAAGGTAATGATAACCATCTACAATTTAAAAAATGCGATGAGTTGTTCTATCATTTTCAACACACACATAAGCAACCATTTTTAATGGAGAGATTTTAGTGACTTATATATTGTGAGGTCATGCTTTTCTTCTATGGGTCTTTGCCTTATATTGATAACATCTTCCAAATTTCCAAATTTTTTTTTTGAGCGTAATGTTTTTTTTTAAGACTAACTAACACTTTAATTAATATTTAGACTAATATTTAGGGTTTATATTGTTAATTAGATTAAATTAGATGCATACTTAGTTTGTTCATTGGTAAGACAGTATCTGCACTCGTAATTGTTGATGGTGTGACTTTTTGCACATTGTAGGCGCTTATTTATCCACCCCTCATAAATAAGTAAACACAATTAAGTTCTTGGGGTTGGGGATTAACTTTTATCCTAGTGGATGCCTAACGACAATCTATTGTGCCTTTCAAGCAATGGATTTTTGCTAAATTCCTACATCATTTTCCCCTAGTAGAGATCCCTAAAGAACCAAGGTTGATTACTTCCTAAACTATTTAATATACTATGATAATTCTATGCCTAGGTTTCTACATGTTTAATCTATCTAAAGTGAAAGATTACCTCATGCCATTTCTAAACATTATTCATGTTATTCTCGGTGTTCAGAATTCTAATTTGGCGTGAAGTTTGGTCTATGGATTGGAATTACTATGATTTACTTACCTACTAACTTTTTTCTTGGATGGATGAAATCTTTTAGAATTCACTCATTACTTATCCTAAACTTCATCCACCTGTATCTTTCTCATTATAATTCGGATATCTACGTATTTTATGTTAATGGATTCCTCTCAATGTCTACTTTTGGCTTTTTTCTTCAAATCTTGATCTGATCAACATTCTACTAGCCTTTAGTTCTCGGTCCTAACTAATAATTGGTACCTACGAGGGTTTAAACAAAAATGAATAGTTTAGTTCCTTACCTTAACTTGAAAATTTACGATTAAGTCATCTAATCTTCTTTCACCCACCATTGTTTTTTGCAAGAACCTAGCCAATTTGTTTGAAAGATCTTTGGTTAAGTGGTGATCTTTCATTACAAAAAAAATGTTTTCTCTTTTCTTTAACCATTTTTTTCTTCCTTTCTTTTCTTTCTACCGTATTTCTTATATTCAATTAAAAGAAAGTGGTTGAAAAACCTTTAATTTGGTTGTCTGGCCCTAAATGTGGTTTTACCACCACTTACGCCATAATTTATTGTATTACGCGTCGATTATCCTAATGTCTATTTAATGGTCGAGGGAAGAATCTTGAGATGTTTATTTTCCCTCTATTTTCCTATTTGAGCTCCTTCCTTTCTCTTTTACTCCATTTTTGCGCCTTGAAGTCTCCCTCACTGTTGGTATTTAGTTGAGTTAAATATTAGTGAGTATAAGTGTGATGGTGATGAGATTTCTATTTTTACTTTTAAGATTACAGCTTGCCTTCCTTCATGTACTGCCTATCCTACTTTTACTTGTTTTTCCTATGCGCACCTATTCTACCTCCACCTTCATTTCTAATGGCATCTCTGCTATTTTTACTTCTTTCTCTCACTTGCTTTTATACTAGTTTTCACTTCTATTTTTCCTATTCTAACTCTCTTCTCTTACAAACGAAATAGCCTAGGTTGGCCATCTAAATCCAAAATAAAAAGCACAAAATGCAATTTTGTACTCACACTAGATTTCTTTCAAAAGTTTTATCTCAATCTTAGCATTTTGTAAATTTAGCTCATATTCCTTAAATATTTATATATATTTTGTACTATGATGTTGTTATATTTTAGTAGCAAAGTTACAAAAGAAGAAAGATTTGTATAAACAATCATGTCAATAATTCCATCATTTTAATCTTATTTTACTTTACATGGCTCTGGTGCAACTAGGAGTAGCTTCGTGTTTTTTTAATCTTTAAGTAGAGTGAAGTGACTCCTTTCGATGATTTTCATCCCTAGAATTTTTTTGAAACAATTCAGAAGCTTCAACATAAATACTAATTGAATTTTGTGTATGTACAATATTAGACTTTATTTTTTGTTGATTTGAAAGTGTTGACTTGGACACTATCAAACAAAAAAGTATTGATTTTTTTGTTACTGTTTTTGTTGATTTGGTCATTTTTTTTTAAAAAAAATTTTAAATTAAAAAATTTAATTTTTTTAAAATGGCACATGGTTACACAACGTGGCAGCCCACCACGTGGCGCGACAATGCTACGTGAACGGCCACCACCATAGGGGTTTGAACCTTGGATCTCATAGTTGAGGTCAAAGGCTCTAACCATTGAGCCATCCCGAAATCTATATGTTTATAAGAGCATTAGATTAGATTTATATTGTTTTTCAATTTTTTTGTAAGAATAGCAGACTTTGGTGACCGTTTTGGCATAGTAAAGCACTTTTTTTAAGAAACTTTGAACTAAGAAAAGTTACCCAATCAAGCTAAATTTCACCTCTAAAAATCCGTTTGACATTTGAAGTCTCCAATCAAAAGTTATGGACAAAATTCAGAGCAGGTGTTTAAAAATGTCAACGAAAAAGTCCGTTTCAACCTCGCTCTGAATTTTGTCCATAACTTTTGATTGAAAACTTCAAATGTCAAAAGGATTTTTGGAGGTGAAAGTTATCTTGATAGTATAACATTTATTAGTTCAAAGTTTCTTGAAAAAAAATATTTTAGTATGCCCAAGCGGTCACCAAAGCCTGTTGTTCTTACCAAAAAAAATGCAAAAACAATATAAATGTAATTCAAACTCTTTAATAAACATCTAATTCTTGAATTGATAATTCTGTGTTTTTTGAACTCTACAGACTTTGGTGACCATTTGGGCATAGTAAAATACTTTTTTTAAGAAACTTTGATCTTGTTAAGATACCTAGTGTGAATGCTTACCATACTATGGTAAGTGACACGTGTCACAAGGATTAGATAGAATTCTTTTGACTAATAGGAGAAGATAACTATTCATTGTTTCTCTCCTTTCTCCTATTGTATAAACTTCAAACTTCCTAATGAAGTTTATACAATGGAAGAAAAGAGAGAGACAATGAATAGTTGTCTTCTCCTTAATGAAGTTTAGTATTCTTTTGAGTGTATTTTTGAGTTTCTTACAACTATGTGTTTTTGTTTCATTTATTATACTCAACACGTTATCAACACGCTCTCTCTGTACTTTCGTTTTGAGATTCTTACAATTTAAAATTGTGATTTAGTTTTAAACATAGAAAGAACTTTGCAGCCCCGTGACTAGCTTCCTCACCACTCTCTGGCCCTCTCTTCCCCTTCCGTTCACTCCCTGCCCTGCATGCCTTTCTTCCCCCGCCTAGTTCTCCTTCTCTAGCTTCCCCACTCTGCCCAGCTCCCTTCACTAGCTTCCCCGCCTCTGGCCACCCACCTTCCGTTCCACTCAGCCTCTTCAATCTTCTCTGGGCCAACCCTCCACATAGGACCTTCTACCTCCTCGGGCTCTCATTTCTCCTCTTTCTTCATACCTCTTCTTTTTCTTCCCTAGAGTTCCTATTTTTTTTCTCTTCTTTCAAATCTCTCCATCACTTTCTCACCCCTTCATCTTGAGCTCTCCTTGTTGTCTCTCCGAACCCAAAGTATTTTTCATTTTTATTTTATTTTATTTATTTTAGACTTTTTATATATATTATGTATATTTTTTATATTTTTATATTTTCTTTATCTTTATCTCCTTCTATATCTTTATTCCTCATTTTAATCTTTATCTTCAATTTTTTTAAAAT
Organism: Rhytidiadelphus loreus; assembly: GCA_947034895.1. Classification (NCBI taxonomy): domain Eukaryota; kingdom Viridiplantae; phylum Streptophyta; class Bryopsida; order Hypnales; family Hylocomiaceae; genus Rhytidiadelphus; species Rhytidiadelphus loreus. The sequence goes on along the minus strand of OX344762.1, from coordinate 26,198,126 downwards.
TTATTACTTATTATTTATTACTTATTAATTAATCTTCTTTTTCTTTTTCTTTTTTCTTTTTTCTTTTTTAAGATTCCATATCCTAGTATGGGAATCAGGAAGATGTAATTCTATGATATTTTCATATTATCATTTTTTCATAAAGAAATATGGATATTAGAAAAACATATCAAATGCTTGAAATAACTTAAAATGACTTAGACCTTCAGCATACACACATCAGGTATGTACTGAACACTATGTATAACTGACCAAAAGTATATTTCTACCAGTAGTGCAGACATTTAAATGGCCAGGAAAATCAAAGGATGGAGTTCTGATTAGGTGAACAGCTCATTAGACTAACGGACATACCAGCAGGGCTGATTGAATGGTTCGATTCCCGTGCCTGCTTAATATGGTGGCCATATACTGATCTCACATGATCACCGGCCTAACTGGCTGATTTCCCATGGGGTTTTTAATTAATTCATTTTTTTAAATTTTTAGCGCCCATTCCCAGCCATTGTTCGACTGACAATCCAACCAATATAAAACTCCTACAAAACTGGCTTTTATACAAAGCTTTGGAGTTCCTTATTCGTATGTTTTCTTTCACACTGGTATACAATATAAAGTTGGCTGTCTACACTGTAGCTCTACGCCCGTTTCTTTTTTGGCTTCTTAAATTGATTTTCGGATACATCATGGCTCAGTCACAGCGGGCAAGCTTCAACCAGGTTCAGAGAGATATTTTGACTGTGGATTGCTTGTTTTGTGGATTTTTTTGCTTTGTTTATTTTTTTGCAACTTATGAAAGCGATAACAAGCGTTGTGGTCTGAAGACACCCGTTGCATCCTCACTAATATTACATTCTTTGTTATGTTTTTGGGATGGGCACAGGTGAGGACCACAACCTCTTGGAGCATCTAAAACGACTTAGCAATTCCACTTCTTCCACACCTTTATATTTTTTTGAGAAGTTTAGGAACTTTTGGACTATGGATAGTGCTTCAAAAATATGTAGTTTGTGCAAAAGAGACATATACAAAGTAGTTTAAATTACTTTACAAAGCAAGTGGAAACCTTGATACCCATCTTGTCTTGAAAAAAATTGTTGATGTCCTTGTCAAAAAAGTTCCTAATTTTTATAGGAAAGGAATTTTTTCTAAAAAATGAAACTATATGATAGGTGATGATTAGAATAATGCCCTCTAGTAGGGATGTTCCAGAAAAGACCTTTTTTCTATTCAAACCCTAATTTTTCCGAAACCCTAATTTTCTATAACAATCATTTAAAAAAAATTATTTTGTCCTTTTATTTTCCATTATGACTACTTCCACCTTTTCGGTTGCTACTTCCACCTTTTCGGTTGCTACATCCACCACTATTCTGATATCCGCTACCGCTATTGAGGCACCATGACTACAACTCAAATCCCGTTTTGATCACCAAAAAACAATTTTTCTTCCCAAAGCATTGCACGACTAGACTCATTTCCGAGTGTTGAATTTTCCAACATTCGTAGCTTTTAATAATGAGTTGTATCGCATTGTCCCACAACTAAGGTTGTATGCTCAAACTATTACAAAGACAGAAATGATTGAGAAAATCCTCTCAACATTTTCACTTGTTTCTGTTGTACTTGCCCAGCAGTATATAAACATGAAGTTTGAGACTCACTTAGATCTCATGTCTCTATTATTACTTGCTGAAAAGCAAAATGAGATCCTCTTGCGCAATGTAGAGGCCCGTCATATTAGAACTTCATTTCCAGAGTCCCATGCTATTAAGGTTTCTTTTGAAACTTAAAACACAAAAACGTCGCTTTAAAAATCGTCATAGGCAATTGAGTAGCTATAACCGTGACAACCAGAATGCCTCAAAGGAGAACACCTCTTTTTCTACTAACAACGATGGTAAGCATCCATTAGAGACACATTCTTGTCACAAATAAGGTAGAGTGGAACATTTCACAAATGCCTGCCGAACATCAAACTATTTTGTAAAAATATTTCAAGAAAATAAGAAACTTTGAGCCCAAGGTCATGAGGCTCATACCATGGATGCGTCCATGGACCCCTATAGAGATGACGACATAGTAGCGATGGTTACTGAGGACACCTCCACTGGTGAGTCTTGTGATGTGCTCCTTAACTCTGCAACTATTCATACAATCTTGCGAGATAAACAATTTTTTGATGTTAATAATCTTTCAACTTGGCAAACTAGAAATTTAATGACTATGATTGAATCAAATGTGTTTTATTTTTAGGAGGTTCAACAAAGGTGATTTTACTTGAGGGCACCACCATTACGTGCATGCGTGCTATGTATTCTCCCTCTGTGTCTCGGAACCTCATCAGCTATCGAGATGTGCGCACCAACGGTTTTCACCTCTTAACTAGATCTGTAAATAAGTATAGACCTATAAGTTTTTAAAATAAGGATCAAAAATAAAAAAAGGGACCAATTAGGGGCCCTTTTGTGTTTAAAAATAGAAATAAAAGCTATTTTAAAGTCTAAAACTAGTTCTAAGTGTATATAGGGCTAATAGGTGGATGAATGAAAAATAATAATAATAAAAAAATAGAAAGGGGATGAGTGGGGTGTGTAAACGAAGTCTCATCCCTTCCCAAGAGGTGTGGCACTTCGTTTTCAAAACTATAAAAAGATTAAAAAATAGGAAAATTATGGCTTTGTAAGACCCAAATTTATTTATATATATATAATTATATTTTGTATTACATCTTGTGATTGTATTTGTGATATAAATTGTGATTTATTAATATTGTGAGATTTTGTGTTCATATGTATTATTGTGAAGGTGAAAAGTGGATTATCTTTATTGGAAAATTATAAAAAGATGAGTATTCTTGAGATTGAGTTTGTGTGTTATATGTGCGTGAAACTTGTAAGTTAATTGTGAGTGAACTAGAAGAGATTTATTCTGTGAGGCTTTGCTACTTAGTTTTGAGTGTTGGATTGGAGGCGCATCTGATTTGAGATTGAAAAAGGACAAATTGAAGGCTGCAATTGTAGATTCGGGAACTCAGCTTTGTGCAAGATTGAGAGTCTGAGAATTGATAAGAGTTATCACGGGTGATTTGTAGCATATTGTGAGCACTAAATCAAGGCAAGAGCGGCATTCAGGCTCTTTGTTGATTTTCAAAATGATCAAATCTTTTCCAAATTCAGCAGATTGAGCGACTAGGAACTAAATGCGGATCGAAACGAACAAATGAGAATCAAATTGTAGCAAACTGGAGAGATTGGGACGAAGAACACAAGAAATCACCATTGGAAAATTTGCGCCTGATTGCAGAGCCAAATTTTGTCAATTTCTACAAATTTTGCAATATTGAATCAATAAAGGGTCTGGGGTGGATTTTATCCATTGAGAGAGCAAACATCCTCAAGAAATTTCAAGAAATTTGACGATCCAAAGAAAAAATCCCATATTGAAGAAAATTGCGACAGTTAGCGCCGGTTGTGGATTCAACCTCAAACCTCAAAATCTTCTAAAATTTCTTCTTGCTAGCGGGTTGGTATGGATTGGCACCACTGAGCGAGCTTAACGCAATCAAAAATTTTGAATTTGACTAAGAATTGGCTTCGGAAGAAGTGCGACGCAGACAGGCGCGGACAAACATGACGGGCGGATTAGGGATTCACCCCACGGCCATAGGGTTGTTCTCACGGTAATAGACTCGGCTACTCCACGGTTATAGGTCATGCTTGCAAATAGGGCCCATTTTGACCGGTTTCAAGCTCAAATCATGGCCATAGGGCCTGTTACTAATTTTAAGTCTTTTTCACACGATTTTGGGGCTGATTTGCCATGGTTTTAGGAGATGAATTATGATCTTTAAATGCTTGGGGTTAATAAATATAAAATTTTAAAGGGATTGGTCTTAGGTTCTCTAAGTTTGGTCAAATTGTAAATTGTCCCAATATCTTGTATGTTGTGAATTTAGAGAATTAACTCTTGTGGTTTGGACCAATTGCCCTTTTGACTCATTGTTCCAAAGTGTTGGAGAAAAATTTGCAGAAAAGACAAACTTTAGGTACGAAATCATGAACTTAGCATTCTCTGCATAACTGAACTATTTGACCTACTAGGACAGACATAGACATTGTGCATATAGTTTTGCTCATGACGAGCACTTACTGGACTTATTGCCCCCTATATAAAAAGTTTTAATAAATGAACTATTGTATTATTATTTTCAAAGTATTATTTTGGCGTGATTAAAAGTCCTACATCATACATTGCATCAGACTCATTGTCCAACTTGACTCATTGCCCAGATTTATTGTCCACCCTATAAAACACTATATAGGACTAGAAATATATTCATGGAGTCTGCATACATTGGTAAAGGACTGTCCACGAAATTACACCTTTGAGAATAAGAGTGAAAACACCTTTATTATTTGTTGTCTGTGAATTTGAAATAATACATGTATATACTTACCCATATTCTAAGTCCATGTGGCTTTAGCTATAAAAAGCGTTAGACTACTTGACTATTTCCTAGACTAAGAACCCCTATACTATAGTCCTGGATTTTTGCGAGTTAGGCAAAAATCTAGACTACAATAAGCGAGAGGCTCTAGTTTTTGTATAGAACAATAAAATTGTGGAAACAGCCTTCGCTGCGGCAAATAACTTGTATCAAAATGGAATCCAATCCAACCACATATTGTTTCTAGTTTTCATGTATCTTCTAAAAATAATAAAACTTCCCTTTGGCATAGAAGATTGGGCCATCCAAGCTCAACTTTGTTTCGAAAAATTATCCTTTGTGTTGTTGGCCGATGATAATAAAGATACAAGTTTTGTCAATACAAAGATTTTACTAACTTTACACTACTTTTACTCCATCCTCCTTTTTTTCTAGCTTATATTTATTTTCTAAGCCTCATTTTCCTCTTTAAATACTATTCTACTCCATTATTTATACTTCAAGGTTTGACTTTGAATAAAATAATTGATGCACCTTCAAGCAATAATTGAGTATTTGCAAATCTCCTATCTTTCAAGTCAATAATTGTGTAAACCAGCTTTCTATGACCTAAGATGCTTCTAGTGGATTTTCACCTAATCCTATTCTAAACCTCTAACTTCATCATTTAAATTTCACTTCATTTGCAAAAGTCTACCATTTCCTTCTTCTCCCTCTGTATGTCTAATTTAAGTCTTCATACAATTTGAATGGTTGCAACTTGAAGTTTTGGGCTTTGATTAATTCTACTCCTTTTTCTTGGTTGAGTGATGAAAATTGAGAATTTTTGGCAATATTTAATTTTCCCTTCAAACTCTCTCTTTGCTACTTTTATGCTAACCTACAATTTTGTTAAACAACTATAGAATGTTCTATGATTTTACAATTTTTTTACACCAAGTTTTTGTAACTAGTACTAGTCCAAAACAAATACAGAATCAAGATCCAAAACTAGTTCAAACCAACATTCAATACAAGCCAAGCTTATTAATTTACACCCACCCACTTCGACTACCACGTGTCAAGCCCAGCGGTACTATTTTATGAGCCTGTGAGCAAGAGCCTATGAGCGTTGAGTAGGGATTATATGAGCATTGAGCTTAAAAATTTGTAGAAGCACAAGAAAACTTTAAAATATTTCTAATAATAAACTTCATCTAAAAATTTGGCTAAAATTTACTATTATTAATAAATTTCAGAACCTATTACTATGGACCTATTATTGTGGACCTATTACTATGGTTATATAGAATCCACATGAAAATTATAATTTTCAATGTTATCTAAATATTAGAAGTATACATTTTGAAAATGATGAACTTAATTGATGTGAAAGGTGAATGGAGATGGAAATAAGTTTGTACAGAATATTGGTTGATCACTATCTTATTGCAATGTGGATCCTCTTGGGGCTAATAAAAAATTACCAAAAAAATTATTTTCATGCATTGTTATTGGACTTGTTTAGATTTTAGAAGAAAAAAATTTGTTGATAAAAACTACTATCTTGTAGTAGTGTGGGTTCTTTCAAGGCCGATGAGAGGTACCTACACTTCTACCTTGATGTGTTGGTAATTGGACTTGTTAAGATTTTGAAAGAAAGGACTTGGTTGACAAGAATTATTTTTGTAAGGAATGAGCTCAATTACACCAAATTGTTGATTAGTTGATCATTGTCCTCTTATAGGACCCCCAATTGGACCTTCAAAGGTCCAATTCTTCTATTTATTGATCAAATGGTCGTTTGGTTAATCACTCCCCTCTTGTTGCTTAGGTCCCCTCAGCACCGAGGGGAGTTTCTTGATTCTCCTTGCAATAAGGAAGAAAAAAAATTTAATTTCTTTTTTTTTTAGTTTTTTTTTTAGTTTTTTCTTCCTACTGCAAGGTGGCTCCCCTCGGCGCCGAGGGGACCCAAGCAGCAAGAAGAGAGTGATTATAATCTCAATGGAACAACCTTACTTGATTTCAAACAAATCTTAATTAATAATCGATTTTTCTTCTTCATAAAATCTAATAAAGTCTAATAAGTAGCCCATTAAGGTTGTTCAAGAGACCACGGTAATAGGTCCACAATAATAGGTTCATAGTAATAGTTACTAAAATTTACCAAAAATAATAAATTTTGACCAAAATTTTTAAATAAAATCTCTAAAAAATTATATACACACAGGTTCACAAGCTCACAGGCTCATAGGCTCACAAGCTCAAAGGCTTACAAGCTCATGCTCATAGGCTCACAAGCTCATAGGCTTACAAGCTCATGCTTATAGGCTCACAAAATAGCAACCTTGTCCAACCACCTATGCTTTGGGATTTCTTTTAAACCACAATAGCTTGTTATATAAATAAGTTCAGCTTCATCTATATTTTTTTAATAATAGGAAAAACACCTCAAAAACCAAAGTGATCACATCCTAGATTTCTAGTTGTTCAAGAAGTTAAGGGTTAAATGGTTAATCATTTTTTTTTTCATGTTGCTTTTGACTTTAATCCTAATTAACATATATATATATGTATATATATGTATTGCATATTTTCACATCAAAACATTCATCCTAAAATCTTTCATTATCAAATAAAGCAAAATTTCTAAAGTTATAAGTACTATAGCATGCCAAGAATTAAGCTAGATTTTCATTTATAATTACCTACAGGGTGTTTAAAATTAAGACCAAGTACCTTTTTTCTACTAAAAGGGTCTTTTAAAATCATAATTACTAGTTAACGGATGTGTTTACAAATATAAAGGGAAAAGACCCTCTAAAAGTAGTCATTCAATTCAACATTGATTTTGAAAGTTTTTCATTTTTACACCAAACTTACAATCTATACAATCAAATTTTCTAAAATTTCTTTACATTCTCATATTTATCTAAGATACCCTATAACCAAAGTAGTCATCCATTTCTATATTGATCTCAAAAATCATTCATTTTTACACCGATCTTACAATCTATGCAATTGAATTTTCTAAAATTTCTTTGCACATTCTCATACGAGTTCATTGTAAGATCCTATGGTTAGATATATGCAAAAATAATATTTTTAACCCACAAAGGACCAAGTGTTTGTTCAATGTACACAAGAAGTCTCAAGTAGCTTCCTTCGAATTCATTTTTGATCAAATGTTCATGAAATTTGAAAACAATGTGAGAATTCAAATTATAGCCTTCAATATGGTTTCAACTTATATAACTAATAAAATATAGCATATAATTGTCCCTCAAAAAACAAATTTTAGCCTTCAAATCTCATTCTAAGAAGAGTCAAACATTGTTAGCTATGTTGGAGCAATTTGTGATGTCAAAATTCTATTATCACAAATTTGTGATAATAGGACTTGTGATGTCAAAATTCTTGAAATTTTTTCCACATATCCTAAATGTTTGTCTCTACCTTTTTGTCATTTACGTTTCAAATAAAATATCCATCTTGGCAAAGGAAACCATCAAAAACCTACTCATGTATTGTCAATTCACTTAACCTCCTTGCATTATAAGGTGATTTAGTGTAAGCTAGACATCTTAGTTGCTTCTCAAATTTTTCATGAGTGAACCTAACATAATAAACTTATGAATGGTGAAAATCTTCATTTTTGTATTGAGCAAAAATTGTACTTCAAGAAGGCCTGAAGTTTGCTAACCATGTTTAGTAGGAATGAAAAAAGGGTTAATTTTCTTTACTTCAAACATTATAACTTTTCAATTTGTGCAATTAAATGGAAAAAACAAATTTCCACACTTTGATCAAATACTTTACTTCGATTTTGTACAATCCTAAACCTCCAAAAAAGTATTGATTTTGATTTTTCAATAACATACCAAAATTGTAGTTTTTGACAATGTCTCCCTCATTAGAATGAATTTACCTTCTTTACAAGACTTCAAGTTCCTTGTAGTTTCCAACGGTTCCAAAATTGTGGGAACGCATGCATTGCTATATGAGCATTGCCATGTCAGATAATATTAAAAAATATTATTATTTATTATTATTTAATATAAAAAATTATTTAAAAAATTTTAATTTTTAAAAATTAATTTTTAATAATTTTATATTCTAATTGTTCCCAAGTTAGGAAACAGGCCTGAAACGGCCCTTTTCTACCCTCAAATCTCATGTAGAGGAAAAAAAAACTTAGTAGCTTGGTCCTTCAAGGGTTAAAGTTTGTATACTTTGCACTAGAAATAGTAGGTTTGAATGTATGTATTTTAACCCTAAAAGGACACTAAAGCCAAAAACTTGTTGATAGATGACTTCATTGTTCACTATAGAATACACCTATCGATCCAATAACCAAAGGAGTTTTAGTGACTACCTTAGTCATAGGGGGCCGTGTCCTTAAAAGTTAACAAAAAAAAGTGTCTTAGAACTTTTAGGGGTTAATTCACACCATTCTCAAAAAGAGGTTGAAGTTCTTTATTCTTGCAACATCAACAAAAGAGACAACAATGGGTCATTGTACCTTTTCATTTGTTTGTTCAAAGTCCCTCAACTAACAAGAATATACTAAAAGTTTGTAAGACATTATATATTGCATTAAGAATTTCTGCAATCAACAAAAAATAAAGTCTTTGTTAACCCCTCAAGACCCAAGGCCTTTTTGGGTTTAAGAACATCATTGCTTTTGAAGTGTTATAGTCTAAAATACCACTAAGGTATAGAAATCTCAACCATACAATCTTGTAGCGCAAATGTTGTAGATGATGTGAATCAAATTTAAATTGCAAGATTATAATGTTTTTGTATTGAAAAAAGATGCTAGAATTTTCCTAGCAACACATTTGAAGGTGAAATTTGATTTCTAAACCTACTCAAAGTAAAAAAATTTAAGCTATAAAGTGATTCAAAACCAATATACAAACACATTGATGAAACAAATATCATTAAATTGACTTAGTGTGTCTACAAAAGGGCTATAAAATGTCAAAAAATAGCAAGAAAAGTTGCAAAAAAAACATCTAAGGCTAAACTTACTACTAAAATGCTTCTAAGTCATTCATAATTTCTTGGATTGGTATGAAAATTTAGCCACACAAACTAGACTAGTATTTGCAACTTTCTCCAAAACAATTATTGGAAACGGATACTATATGAAGAAGAAATAGTTGCAAAAGTTCATTGTAATACAAAAATGTCAGGATTTTGAACTTCAAATTGCTCCCAAGCATTCAAAAAAACTTGGATTGAAATGAAAATTTTACCACAAAAACTAGACTTCAAGGGAAACATAATCCAATAAATTTGACTGAAAACGAACATTGGGTGAAGGAGATACAAGCCCCCAAAGTTGCTGGCATAAAATGTAGTTTAATGAACTCAAATTGAACCTCTGCACTTCGATTGGCTTACAAACAATCACTACATCTTTAATTGATTTTTAAAATTTACCACACAAACTAGAAGAGAGTTCAAATTTTCCAACAAATTTTATTGAATTCGGACATTAGTTGCAAAAGTTATAGCACTTCGAATTGGATTTGAAACTATAAAGACACTTTAGGTTCCCTTCGGCAGTCATGGGTTAATTCATAAATGCAATGCATTCCAAATATACACATGGCTAGAAATCCAAGTCATGTGGATAAAATCTTGTAAATGTCTAAGTTGTGTGCTTCACTTGTAATGTATAGGCAACAAGCTTGTAATTTCCAATCTCAAAATATGCTGCGTTGATAACTTCTCTCAAACTTTGTGCTCATTTTTTATGTATAAATAAGGTAGGAGGTTGTAAAAGCGCACAAGCTCAAAAATTGTCCACCTCCTCAAATGTGCATTGTACACTATTTGTACATGTTGCTTTTTTATAGCCTTCAACAATGTACAAAAAATGTACATTTGAGGAGGTGGGCAATTTTAGAACCCTATACCATTTCAATTTCAACTATTCATAACTAATTTCACAAACTTCCAGAAAATATGAGACAACTTGAGTTAGATGCCAATTCCACTTGTCTTTCAAGGAAAATTTGCTGAAAAATATTTTAAGAAGTTTCACCTCCCAAAAATTCAGTTTTAGCTCTTAGGTGAGAAATTTATAGACCTCCTACCTTACAATTACATAAATATTATGATCTAATTTGACACCTAGGCTCAACATTGAACATGCATCATCATTGTCTCCAACCTTTCGGCGTGTGTAGTAGATATGGGAGCCGACCCATACCTAATCACCCTTCTATTCTTGACCTATAGACTGTTGTAGTTTGCACAATTCGAGGAGCAATTAAGGCACATTATGATTGGTTGCAAAGCTATAAATATTGCAACTAGTCTTTAGTCAATTTTGCAATTAGCCTATATTACCATTGTAGGTTAAAGAAAATCTTTCACTAGAAAATTCATAATAATTACTCCCTTCGTCCCAAAATGATTTTCCTGTTAGACAAAATGGTCTAGATTAAGGTAAAAAAAAACTTTTTTTCAAACTTTTTTTCATGTGTATGAAGAGTTGGTTGCACTCTTACAGCCTTCCAAATTTGAGTTATAAATTCCTTTTGAAAGTGTGTTATTTGAGCATCTGAAAATTGGATTTTGAGTGTTTTTTTGAGAAACACCGCTGGCCAATCATTCTGGCAATTCCCGCGCTGTGTGTTGCTTTTCCCGCGGTAGCGCATGACACAACCCTCGAGATGCGCAAAAGGGCCAACAAGCTTGGGCCCATCACCAGCCAAGTTTAACCCCTGAACTGAAGCTGCCCTGGAGCTTCCACTCACCTGATTCTCTGGGTTCATCATGATGGCTACATTACAGAAAGTGTCCACCCAATTGTGTGTTACAGGGGGAATTCAATTCGCGGGTTCTTTGTCCTAGTCACAATAGGAAGATCATTTTGGGACAAAAATTGAAGGCCAACAGGAAGATCATTTTGGGACGGAGGGAGTACATTTTTGTAATAAAATTCTGGAAAAATATGCAATCCTTCCAAATTCAATTTATGTACATGGGAAAAATTTGGCACTCAGAAAACCTATGCTCCAAATATGCATAATTGCTTAAGTGATCAAGTATGGAACAGCTTCTATAGGCGTCCATAACCAAAAGTGAACAATTTATAGCACAACCTCCATAATTGACATCATCCAATACTAGTAAAGTATTATTATACGCAAAAGGGAGGCTCACAATTGTCTTCTTTCTTCCTAATCCTCCGCATATCAAAGGAATTTTCAAATACTTTCACGAAATCCAAAATGAAAGTACCTTTCATATAAAGTCTATTCATGCTGATGTGGAGACACTCATCAACATGAGCAGACTTTGTATGAAAGTACGATGGACCATAAGGTAACTACACCTAAAGTTGCACAAATAAACTCCGTCACATAACCAATATGCTCTAGAAAATGAACAACAATTTTTGCACATTATTTGGTAAAAGACTATGAATCAAAATGCAAGTGGTTTCATAATTTTTGGACACATTGTGAATTAGTTACAAATTCTCAAAGATGCAAAGTGTAGGGTGCTAAAAGTGTCATGTAGGTGATGCCAAAATGCATTTGATGCACATGAAGAAATAACACCAGTAGTATCAAAACACGTCATAGAGAAGAAGTTAAAACAACACAAAGTGTACCCAAAATTGACCACTTGTAAGGTTGCTACCTCCACAGTACTATAAATAGAGCTGCACACTACTCACAATGGCCCCCAACTCCACCTTACACTTCTCCTTGTAATGCACACCATTTTGGGGTATCCTCCCATAGGGGTCGATTTCGAGGAGTGGTCCATTTTAGGTGTGTAGTTACTGTACTTGGAACGCGCAGGCTTTGTAATTTCTTCTACTGAGCATGTCGGGACTTGGGACTGCAATTTCTCTTCAATTCTCGACTCCTTATTTATGCACCAACCCTGTGATCTAATTCGACGCCTGAGGCTCAACATTGAATGCAAATCACCGATGCCATCAATCCATCCTTTCGGTGTTTGCACTAAAGTAAGCCGCAGTATGGAGTCCACAACTAACTTATCAGCCAACAACTGAAGGTAGTTTATGCACAACCTCCCCAAACTGATAGCCAGAAAACGATGCTATAATCCCCAATTGAAAGGCAGGCTCACTCTACAGCTGTCTTCTTCTTTTCTTCCCAACCCTCCGAAGCTCTCTGGAATTTTCAAAGCATTCATGGAATCCAAAGTGCGGGTACCGTTCGTACCAAGTCTCTTCTTCCGAATGCGTGTCCCAATGCTCTCCACTGCTGCTTCGGCCATACTTGTGCACCCAACCGGATCCATTGTGGCCCTCCCCCCACGTCCTGTTCCAACGCTCGCCGTGCTGCCCTTCCCACCAGGTCTCCCCTTGCTTGACTCCATGACTGTTTTGATCAAAACGCTCGTCCCACTTATCTCCCCACTTGGTCCATCCGCCACCATACTCGGACCGCTCCGCCCATTTGTCGGTGTACTTCATACTTGCTCCTTGCCCATCGTACTCCTCGCCCCATCTGAACATGAGAGAAGGTTAGAATATTTGAATTCGACATTTTTGGACTGACAGATGTGTGTGACATGACGAGTGTTCAAATTTCAATTTTTGCAATGATGCTGATCTACAGTGCGTTCAAGCAACAGTAAGACCTATACTCGTTTTCTCTAAGTTTCATTTAGCACTTTGAGTCATGATCAATATCAAGTGAGATGTGAGTTGTTCTAAATTTGGACTCTAGCTCACAAGGAAGGTATACTCTGTTCCCATGTGGGATTCAACAAAGTATTTCCAGGTTTTTCCCCGAATATGAAGGAAATTTTATGCGGTAAAAATTTCACCATTACCGCATGGTGATAGCCAAATTGATGGTTTACCATTACCTCATGGTAATGACCAACTTCATGGTCTAGGATTATCACATGGTATTCCAATACTGGATTGTTCAACTACATAGTGAATAATAGGAGCTAATCTGATGATGCAAAAAGATGGATACATTCTTACACATATGTGCCATGAGGGAAAGACCTTTAGGTTTCCCACTTTTTCAAGAGGGAAAAGTCTATATCTTCCTTGTGGTGTTAGAGAGACTTGTCTATTATACTTGATGGGAGTCTCACCAAAAACAATGCTTATGGGATAATGTCCTCAACAAAGAACCACATGGTAAAATCACATTTTTCTTGCAAAATTTTTCACTATAAGGGAAAGATACAAAACTTTGCCTCTTTGTGTTTCATGTAATTCTTGAATTCACAGTTTACCACAGGGTGTAGTGATATTACCCGTTTGTGAACAGTGAATTGTGGGAAACGTATTACCTTTTGCCTTGTGGTGCATCGGGTAAAGCTTGCTACCTTCCCTGTGGCTGTAGTCAACAAAACTTTGACTGCCTAGAGATTTATAAAATATTTTTCAATTCTGATAGTTTTCCTAGCATGATTCTATGCATGTGATGTAATTTTGGATTCATTTCATCATTCAAGAAGTAGAAAAGCCCCCCCCCAAAAAAAAACTATATTTGATGGCTTTCTTGAATCGATGGAAAATTTCAATGATGTGATAACTTGAGGAGAAAACTAATTAGTGTTGACTTCATTTATATATGAATGTACTTTCCCAAGTTCTTTTGTAGAAGAGTGAAATCAAAGAGGTGAAAATGACCATAAAAATGAGCATAAAAAATGAAAGGGTAAGTAAGAGTAAGAAGTGTGGTTGGCACTATTTGTTGTTGGTTTCTGTACCTTTCGTGCCAGACATGAGCATGGCCAGGCTCCAAAGGTGTGTTGGGGTCAATTTGGCTCCATTTGTCGGCCCACTTCTCCGCGCGACCGGAGGCATCGTAGTGCTCCATCCACTTCTCATGCCATTGCCCTCCTTCTCCGTTCTTCGCCCACTTGTCTGCACTCCTCTGCATGTGCATGAGCCCAGTCGTTGCATCCTGATCCAGTCACGCGACGATGGTCATATCAGCAAGACGTCACTGCCTACCATATAAGATTGGAGTAACTCATTACAAAAAATGTCAGATAGAGGATACTTCCGGTCTTCTATACTGAACCCCATTACCAACAACTTATCTCTTCCAAACCACTCAGTTGTTTTCTCAACTAATGAGTGGTGTAAGCATGATTTGGCTAGATGTCGATGGTTGCTACTCATCTCCGAATGAAAATTCAGAGGTTATATACTATCCCTAACCAACAGTGGTCTACAACCTCCCACTTTGAATGACTGCCTGTGAAGCCATCATACATTAGTAGTGATAGAAAACTTTGATCCTAAGAGAGTTTGGCTTCTTGTGCTCAAAGTCATCTCTCCAGTAATGATCTCCCATGAAAACACGCTCCTACATAATACTAGTGACAGAAAGAGTATCCTCAACCTCAGGAGCAGTCAGTACACACTCACCTGCCACATAGATTCTTGCCAGAACTCACGCCATACACCCCCAACTGCATCACGTCCTGACTTTTCAGCACCAAGCTCCTTGAAATCGTAGGCATCAGCAGCTTCCCAAAACTTCTCCTCCCACTCTACACTTCCATCCGCACTTACACCTCTGATAACTGTCCACGTACAGACAACTCCATTGGCACGATTCTCGACGCCTTGCTCCCTCCACCAGCGTGAGCCGTCTGCGTAAACTCCACTCGTGTCCTGCCCTGCAGTCTGCATCCCTTGTTTCATTACAGAAACAGCTTCTGTGACTGACTCTGGTGCTGATTCAGGTACCTGCAGCCAGTGGTATATTTTTGGTTAACCGTGAAAAAAAATCGGTCAATCTACAGACCTGGAAATTTTGTTGTAAAATCACCCAGGAATTGCATTGTAGCTACCCGAAACAAAAAAATTAAGTAAAAGTTGTCAACCTCGGTAGTCTCTTGGAGCCACCCCAACGAAGAACAATAAATTATAGGAAGAAAATAAACGCTGACCTGCAGCGAAGGCGCAGTCTGAATCTCTTGCTCATTGCCCTTCTTCTCCTTTTCAACTTCCAGGAGCGACTGAAGAGGAGGCAGCGATGGCACAGACCTGCTCTGGAAAACCAATGGCAGATCCTGGACCTCTCTTTCCAAAGCCAGATCGAGATCCTCTGAGAATTTCGGCATTTGCTTTGGTACATCCACATCTCTTTGCATTTGGGGAGTAAACACTTCCTCCAGGGTTCGGTCGTCCGGCGGTGGTACCCATGTCCAAAAATCTGGACCTGGAGTTGCCGCTGCTCCGAGCGTAGATCCAACTCCTGGCGGCTCCTCTTCAGAATTCAACAAAATGATCAGGGCATCAGAAACACCATTTGCATTACACTAACATTGACTCAACATCAACTAAACACGAGGCTTACATGAAGTTAAGGCCTGTTAACGTAAAATTAAGAACTTTGTCAATATATTGGGTTTGTGATGAACAGTTTTCGATTCCTTGGAAACCAAAAAAATTCGGTTATTATCGACATGGTCTTCATGAAATCTGTGCCCACGAGTGGCAATAATCCCTGCCAAATGAACTAATTACAGCAATCCAAATGCAGTTCTGTGAAGACTGGCTTCAGATGTGCTGTGAGTCTGCAGTAATACCTGAAGAGAGAGGTCTTTGTTGGAGCGCAGGAACTTTCACTTCTACGGTGGATGTAGTCACTCACTCAGACTTGCCCGTGCTAAGCGGAGGTGGGGGCTCTTGTGATTTTTCAGACGGTGGTTTTCCGGCTGGGTTAGTGGCCAACAAGGCGTCTACGGCAGCAAGAGCGGCTGCTGCTCGAGTTAGTACATGCAATTTCTGCACCTTGTCTCGCTCCTCTTTCGGCACCTGCAAGACCATAATCGCTTCACATTTTCAAAGCAGTTAGTGAAGAGTAAAGCTTGTCAATTTTACTTCATTTCCCAGCTTTGAGTAAATCCTCAATTTCACTTGATTTGGGTCTAAAAAATTGTACTTACCCATTATTTTGCTTTGAAAATGGTCCCAATGTAAAGTGTAAAGTGTTTTCATGATTTTCATCATTGAAAATTTATACTTGCAAGTGTAGATTTGGAGTTATTTGTGATTTCTACTTACAAAAGAAATTGCATTACAACAATTGCAAGGTAGATTGTGCACTGAGTTTGATAGCTTTTCATGTGAAATCAAGTTTTTTGAGAGTGCATTTTAGTGTACTAACTCTATTTGTAGTTGTTCATGTCACCTCCCATCCCCCAAAACTTTTTATATGCAAATTTCTGAAGCATTGTAGGGAGGGGCAACATACTAAAAATAAAATGCATACATTTCTCTTGTTATAATCTCACAACTCCTATGCAATTTCATATTCAAAATTGGTATGCATACTAATAAGCAAGCTCTCTAAACATCTGTATGGTCAGATTTAAAAAAAAAAAAAAATTTGCTTCATTGGGGATAGCTATAAACCCATGCTCTTTTTTCATAAGAGAAACACATTTGGGAAGGCTTAGGCACTCAGGGGTTAAGGGTTAACAATGTTATGTCTCACTGGGGAAATCAGTAAAACCAAACTTTCTCCTTGTTGTGGGAATCTACCCCAAAAGCCACAACTTTCTAATGTACAGTACACCAGTTTTCCACCAAACTATAGGAGCAACAAAAGTTGTTTCAATCCTCAATTTTTCACGTCCTTGAGAGCCACTTGTGATCAACAACCGACATTGGGTTCACCCACACCACCTCCCAGTCGTCATTGAACTCGCACTGGCACTGTAAGAATCAATCCTTTCTTCACAATTTTCGAAACGAAACCGTGTGTCAAATCTCAAATAGGTGAGCTTTGCATGCAGACAAATAATCAAACTTGGTGGTTATTTCGCTGCTGGTCTGGGTGGTGTATTGGCGAATCCGATGTCGTTGCGAGGGGTGGTGCCGTCGCTGTTCTGGATGGCGTGGCCACGAATCCGAGGCCGTTGCGAGGAGTGGTGCCGAAGGCGCAGACGGCGGCCACCACCAGACCCACGAGGACGGGGACCGTCTTCAAAATGGCGTCGGAGATGTTTGGGTAGAAGCACGTCGTCACCGGCGCCGTCAACAAGGAAATGGTTGCCAGGGCCACCACCGAGATCGCTGCGGTCACGAAGTCGTCCAATTCCAGTACGTATTTCTCCTCAGGACCTGCGCATCGATCAGTGCAGAAAATGTTCACACAAACCCGAATTGTAACCTCCAGTTCGTCAAATTGTAAATATCCAAACTTAAAACATCCAGTTCTTCAAATTTAAGTGACTGAACCTTAAAAATCCAGTTCCTCAAAGTTAAATATCTAAATCTAAACCCGTCCAGTTTGTCAGACTTGAATGTCTAAACCAAAAATGTCCAGTTCGTCAAATTTAAATTTCTGAACCGAAAACATTCACTTCGTCAAATACATTTACAATTTATAATTTATAAATTAAAATGTCCGGGTATAAATGTCTAAACCCAAAACGTCCAGTTCGTCAAATTGTAAATGTAATTGTATACCAGTCCTAGTTTTTTGTGTAGATGAATGTCACAATTTTTGGCATTTGACGAGATTGATGATCCAAGATTTTGTACACATCAAACTTCTGTGTGGGTCTCAGTAACAGAGCTGAGATGGAATTGATTTGCTGATTGTGTACTCCCTCCGTCCACTCAAAAAATCCAATTTTTAAAGAAAATTTCAAACGTTACCAGCATTAAGGCTATCTGTGATCGATATGGAAACAGAGTCAATTCCAGTGTAGTTCTGTATTTGAACATGATGGGGCCTGTAGGCGTTTTGACACCCGCCTCATCGATGCATTTAGTAGAGGTAGTGTTTGGCAATCAAACTGTGAAGACAAGATTCACAGGCAGCTCATAACGAATCCCCCTACAGGTGTGAAGAATGTTCACAGTGGATCAGCCACAGGGAAAACTATACACACACACTGCACAACCTTTAAGAAAGTAAGGGGGGGAGGGTTTTAAAAGTTTCATGTTGAAATATAATACCCCACGGGTAACGCCCTGCCGTTCTCCCTTTGAGCGGCTAGATGGTCTCACACAAATCGTGGCACCACGTACCCGCTACGTACATTTTCCACATAGGGGATTCGAAATGAGCTGCCTCTCACGCGCGGTGGAGAGGAATCGACACTCCCTCGTCTCTAAACAAGGCGGAATTGGGAACTACACTGATTTCTCCAATTAGTGAGAGCGAAATAAGTGTCTGTGACTTTGTAAATTAGTGTCACACACTCTAACAGGCTAATTCATTGAAGCAATGTAGCATAGCTGCAATCTCGGGCACCGTGCTAGAATATGCAAACCAACTCTCAATTTCGTTAGCCCAAACTGTGACACTCAAGAGCACAAACTAAGACTGGTATTATAGATTTAGGTTTCCAAACTCAGTGTGCCAAAGCCATCATCTTTTTAGGGATCAAACTGTGACACTCCGGAGCCAGAAGCACAAACTAGGACTGGTATTATTGATTTAGGTTTCCAAACTCTGTGAGCAAAACTCGTGCAGCAGCACTTTTGAAAGGGTAAAGCAAGAGATTCTAAGTTCACACCTTTGTAGTAGGAGCTCGGGATTTGGACGACGATGATCCGTCGGAAATTGGGGTTCCAGAGTCCCCGAGTCGTGACGATCCCGTAGTACACCACCCCGTTGTTCGCTCTGTAGCTATCCGAGAACGAGGATGCGACGCAGAGCAGGCACAAGATGATAAGCGTGATGGACGTGAGCACAATCTCAACGTGGCCACAATTGCCGTTGTTGGTGGCCAACGGCGCCAGGATCTGGAACACCAGGAACGTCCCCGTGGGGAGCACGTTCGAGAGCTGGGTCAGCATGTCCGTCGCCGGTTTCGGCGAACTCATCGCAGTAGCTCGGAATACTAATGTCAGGCGAAAACGTCAATTTCGGAAGAATAGTGGCGCAATTTAGCTACAGCTGCGATCGAGATCGGGACATTCAACTCCACAAAGTCCGAGAAATTAATTAGGCTTGTGCAGATTTACATTTCAGAGTATCAAAAGTAAAACCTCAATCTCGTAACAATATGGGCGCAATTCAGCTGGAGCTCCGATCGAGATTGGGATGTTCAACTGCTCCAAGCTCTAGAAACTAGGCTTGTGTAGATTTACGTTTCAGCTAGAGCAACTACCTTGGATACGTACTACCAACGCTCGTCCTGAAATTATGCCTATTGACGATGTTTGTACGAGGAGATAAGCTCACTAAGTGCTTTGCTATCTTGGTTCCACGCAATCATATGGGCACTGATACGGTCATGTTTGTTAAGATCGATCGCGTGTTTCAGAGCACCGAAAGTGTGACGTTCAAGTGCCCAAAACTCTAAAACTCGAATTGGTACAGACTGAAAGAAGCAATCTGGCAACTGGAAATGCAACAATTTGTAACCACTGAAATCTACCATTGTAACAAACATCGTGAGGTCTCATCGCGATTTTAGCACTCTAACGTTCACTCGATCACAAGCTACCTCGATTATCATGCAAAAATGGTTAACTTTAGCTAATACCGACAAACTACTCGCGATTGCAATATCCTCTGCTCAGACACCCTCTTCAGAATCTGTAACAATGATCCACACTAGTCGAAACGGAGTCGACATTAATCACAACCACGGCCCAGTCGATCTCTAATGTCGCTCTATTCGGATTAAATCCACCACTGGTACGAAAATACAACCATAATCTGGGTCCTCTGCACTTCTACTACTTCTTGTAAGTACTCTAGAACAGAGCCTACTGCAAGTGCGTGTCTCCTTGCCTGAGCAGCACGCCACCCAACATCAATTCTCTCAAGCAATCGATTTCGATTTCACAAAACCAAGTTTGTCAAAGCCTTCTAGATAGTTCTCGCCTTATATCTCTACAGTATACGATGGTCTACTAGTTAACTTGAAGATACCCTCTGATCTACGTGCTTGAGCAAGCTCTGGGTAAGTTCAGCTTTCGATTTGTGAATACCAAGCTGCAAATATACGAAACAATTCAAGCAGCTATCGTACGAGACTTAGCAGTGACTCTAATTTTCGAGCAAGGACCTCCTCAGATTTCTGCACAATTCAATGCAAATCTTGCAAATATAGCCTTTTGTGAATAATTGTCAAACCTCCTCCCTTCGATCCACACCATGTCACAGTCCTCTTTTGTCAGTTCCATGAATTTTCCATCCGCTTCAGACACTTTAGTTTAATTATTTGGTGTACATTAGCGATATCCATCATTGGGTGGCTACCAAGGCAGCGAGTAGGCTACAGACATTGCAAGCTGTTTGCGTCATAAAGGATCCCTCGTGCACGACCAAACTCGGCTCAGTTGACTCGAGGAAAATGTCTGCGCTTATCACTGGTAAGGTAAGTACAGTAGTTACTACAACTGATTTTGACCGCTTTCTAAAATCCACCACTCTAGATTCTTGCCTATAATGTACTCACAGTGTTCATGAGAGTTTATGGTCGGATTCAGAAACATCTATTCTCAGCAATTTGAAAATTCGTAGTTTATTCATATGTTGTTTGGACAAAAAAATGCATTTGAAGAGAATCTTGAATCCCCTTTTGACTACCATCAAGACCCTACAAAAAGAATTCAATTTACTTATGGGAACCATGTTGAATTGCTAATTATTTTGTGTGATTTTAGGTGTACTAGTTACCTTAACACCTAAACATCTAGAGTCTTCTCCAAAATTGACGATTTGGGAAAAATCATTATAAAGTACTATTTGGAAGAATATTTTGGAATTGAGATACAAATAAAAGTTGTAGCCTTTGAATCATAGATTCCATCCGTACGATTAGATTCACCAATGCTATCACCAATATTTTTCTATAAATTCTAAAAGGAAAATTTCTAAATTCCATCTAAAGTCAATTACAAGTAGAGTATTGTCATTTTTTGAGTAAAATTTGTTGGAATGGATTTGAAATGATGTTCTCTGACTTGATATAAAAAAAAATTGTGTCCTTCAAATCTATGACCTCATATTTTGCAAATCCAATTTTGAACTAGAGTCAATGCCAATTTTGGTTGGGTCAACTACTTGACATACTTCCACATTTGTGATTTTAGAAAAATATATACTCTAGGAACACCAAATCCCACCATTATATAGGACAACAACTTGATAAAGTATCTCCACAGATTAGGATGACTTTCATCTATAAAGTAATGAGAGAAAAAAGTGATTTTCAATTTGTTCATCATTCAAAAATTAGATGTTGGAGCAATTTAGGTTAATCATTTGTCCCTACAACTCTCTACCAATGCCAAGCATCTTTTGCTTATAAACTTAGTAACTAAAGGTTTAATACACCAAATTTCAATGTTTTAATCCCTACAATTCCTTGCAAACACATTGTGATTTTTGAGGTTTGGGTCAATTGCTACAATTTGACTTTAGACTTGTTTGTGCATACAATTTTTTTTTCTAGATGCACATTTTCAATACAAATCTGAAAATATAATTTGTAGACACATGCGAGTTGGGATACAATTTCTATGAATTTTCAAGTGATTTGGCCTCAAAAAATTTCAATTTCTGCAATTATTGAAAGACTTGTGCCAAATTGCCACTTGGCGGGAGGGTACACTTGAGGACCTTTTGGGGGGAAGCAATTATGGTATGAAAATCATCTTTAAGGTCATGTAATTTTTTTTTCAAAACTTCTTTTCAATTTTGTTTTTTCCTCTCACTTTTTGTTGTTACAATATGACAATTTGCCATTTTTGGATTGTAGGAAAAGGCGTTTTTGAAATTTTAATAAATTTTTATTAATGTTTCTTTATGTTTTATTTTTTTCAATGGGATCATAGTCATAGTAATGCAAGGTGCATGCACTTCTTACAAAGTGAATTCAAGTTTTGATTTTGCGTATGCTAGTTTTCAACCCTAGCATTTACACCATACAAAAAGATGCAAACTAAATTCAATATTGTCTAATTCCTACAAATGTTCAACATTGTCTAATTCCTACAAATGTTCAACATTGTCTAATTCCTACTACGTTGAGATACCCCACGTAGGCAAGCAGTAAAAAAAAAATTCTACTTTGAGCTTGTGGATCTTAGTATAAGTGATAAAGAATTTGAAACTTTTATATTGTCTTGTGCATTCTACATGAAGTTGGGATAAAAATCTTATTGTTACATTTGTCAATATGGTCAATTTTGTTAAAATGGCGGTATTCCATTAAAATGGCAAAAAATGAAACCACTAAAAGAATGAAAACAATGGACAGATTGTCAGAGGGGAGTGGAAATGCATGAACTAGGAGTGATTTGAATGTGCTAGGCATAAAATTGGCACATGTATGACCCTATCGTGGCACACTTATTCTCCATTTGTAGAAGATGTTCCATTAAAATGGCATGCGGAATACCGCCATTTTAACGAAATTGACCATCATTGTTTTGTGTTGTTCTACCTTGGAAAATCTTGATGCAAAAGTTGGCATCAATTGGACTCCTAACTAGCTGAATCTCAAAGTCAACCAAAGCCATTCAGTGGAAGCAACCAAAATTTCTTTAAAATGGCGGTATTCCACAAACTTGACTCTTTTACAATTTAGACTGTACAATCTGAAATCTATACCAAATACCAGTCCTAGACTTTAGAGCTAAAGAAGGAAATGAATGGGAAAATGGCGTATGCCGGAATACCACCACTTGAGTGTTTGGAGAGTCCACTATAAGCCACGTGAGTGTTTGGAGGATCCAAGGATGCGGCTCATCAGCTGCAGACACTCCAAGTGCTTCCCTGTCACGGCAGCTCACACATGATCGGGGTAGCTTTGCTTTGCTTCCAGTTTTTAACCTTTTGTTGTTGCAGTCAATTCAAGTTCACAAGAGCACATGCTTTGCCATGATCATACACTGAATAGTGAAATTAGGTTGCCCCAGACTATAGTTGAGCATGTTTGAAAGTGTTAGATATGAGAAATTAGTGTGGGGCAACCTAATTTCACTATTCAGTGTAGTGTAATCAGGGTTTTTTTTAGGTTTTTTCATTTTGGAGAAGTAGCCTGTTGTTTCTTCAATTCTCATGTGATACTTGGGTGATAACATTAGATGAGAATCAGGCCTTTGGGAGGGCCGTTTCAGGCTGGTTCCCGTTGTTGGGAACCAGCCTGTGCGGTCTGGATAAAAAATAATATAAATAAATATAAATATAAATATAAAAAATATTAAAATATTAAAATGAAGAATAAAAAATATTATATTTTTTTTTACAAAAAAAATAATTTTTTTATGCTTACTGACATGGTCATCTCTTGGCCACATCAATGGGCGTGTGGCAAAGTTCCTAACGCAAGGGAACTTCAGGGAACTCGCAGCCCTTAACTGTTGCAGAAAATCATGTAATGCTATATGAAAATTAGGTGATACCTAGGTAAAGTTTGGCTTCTAGAGTTCTAGTGTCAAAATATAGCAATAACCTAGTTATTTTGCCCCCCCAAAATGAAAATTTCCTTAATGAAAAATAGCTTACATCTTTTGGTTGTAGCCGCCGATTGGCAAAAAATCGTGCATAAAAAAAACATTTAGTGTAATGTTCGATTGTAACCAATTGTTTACCAAATGATCAATGAGAAAAGGATCCCTTTTGCATTCTTGAAAAGGAGCCCCCCTAGAGTGAACAAAATTGTCTTATTGATGGCCCTTTAGCCAACCTCAATCTTTGCATTAATTGGCCTAATGACCCAAATCAAGGGGGGTGTACTTTCAAAATGGGTTAGAACTACCAAGCACTTGAGCAATTTTTTTCCTCGTTTTTTCTTGAGATCAAATGGAATGAAACTCTAGGATCTTGAATTTCACATTCAAAGTGAGAGCCTCAAATAAATTAAAATTATTTGACTACATGACTTAGGTGATATTTAAATTTGAAGTTTTATTTGGGTCAATGGAAATATAGGGCAACACACTTTGAAGGAGCATATCTTTGTGCAAATATTTTGAATGATGCCCTTTTTTTGCTCAATGAAGGATAAAAGAGTTGAGAATGTACAATAGATGTAAAATTTCACAACATTGCAAGCATTTTTCAATTCATGGTGGAGCTTGCAAAGCATAAGCGTCACTGAAATGAGAATAGTATTTGTAAGAAAACAAGAATGGAGACACTTGTCTTCTACTTGAATTCCTTGGATCTAAACTTTATGAGGTGGATCTGATTTTTTTGAGGTGGTCAAGAATCATATTGGTTGACTATCTTTTTAGTCCATGCCCAAACCAACCCCCCCAAAATGAGCTATAAACTACACTACACCACTTAACTTTGAAAAATTCTACAAAGCAAAGTTTAACTTGGAATTTGATGAAACTACCACCATTGGATTTACAACATGGTTTGTTTTTTTAAATTAATTTTAATTTTAAAAAATTCAAAATTTGAGAACGGTCAGCTCAAAAAAGACGGATAGAGATCAGAAAATGGTTGTTTGGGTCATTAGAGGCTAACTAATAATTCTCTCCCAAATGTCTAGGGATGCATAATACCTTCATAGTATGGAGAGGACTATAGCCTAGTTATACAATGTTATGATTCTTTCAAGGTTTTTTAAATTTTTTATTGGGTCTAAATCGTAGGGAAGGAGGCTCAAATATACAAGTCTTGTATTATACACAAGGGTCATCAACATTAAAACAACTTAGAAGACAACTTTTGGCAAAATTACATCACATTTAAATTACCAAAATGTTAGGTGGAGATGGAATTAAATAAAATGAGATGTAGAAAATGTTGAGGATTGCATATTTATTATTAAAAAAATCACAATACATATGGAGAATTAAAACACCTATATATAGTGTTTTTTTAATCCATACAAAATATTCATTTGTAGTGTTTTATTTTTAATTTTAAAAATTATTTTTTATTAATAAATAAATAAAATTGGATAGCTTTGCCTATGATACATGTATTAAAAATACTTATATAATTAGGTTTTTAATGGTATTATTGTTGTCATAGAATATTTATTTTATGTATATAATTACATTCTTAGATTCCTCTTTATAAGGGAAAAAAAATTCTACATTAAAACAAATTATATCCCTTGAGATTGGATTAAAATGCATTATAAGTGAGTATAATAAGGGCTATATAATATGGGAGTTGCAAACCTGGGAAAGGAAGCTTAGTTTGCATAAGGAGCATGGAGGGAGAGCTGACAATAAATTATAGATGAACAAATTAATTTTTTCAAATGGTCAATTCATAATGATAGTGTTAGACAAATCACCAATTTGTATTTCAAACAAGTACTACACTAAATATTGAAATTAGATTACCCCTCACTAATGTAGAAACCATGTCTGTTGCATGGATTGGTGCACTAGGTCATGGCTTGGGTTTAGGGAATTGCATATGCCTTCATCTGGACAAGCAGTAATTCATGAGGTAACTTCTATGGTGAAGCAAACCTAATGGTTAAGGCAACCCAATTTCACTATTTAGTGTAGATGTATAAAGAATAACGTATTTGGTTGATTTGACTCAAATTTCTCTCTAGACCAGACACCACTTTGCATAGTTACCAAATGTACGAGTGAAGAAGTTTGAATTTGACCTTACTAGGAAAGCTAGCAAGTGCACTAGGGACAAAGCTTCTTAAAGCAAAGCTCGTTGTTTTTGTAGCACAAACAAAAGACAGTGGAATGTAATTAATTAGATTACTCTAAGAAAGTCTTGGCCTTGATATTTCCCCCAATATTTTTTCAAATGTGAGCCTTATACCAATGGCAAAAGATTTTCTTTTAATCAATATAGATGATTAATGTTGAATTCAACAAGTTAAACTTCCCGTACTTGTCCCCTAAGCAAGCCCCTAAGACAATTTGAAACTTTTCTGAAAGTCTCGATGTTGCATCATTGAAAACCAAAAGTTTTCACTTTAATTGGGTATGTGCGTTACACATAATAGTATTAAAAGAACCTACAATTCAAATATAATTATGTAATATCCTTTTTTCAAGTCACAAAAAGTTATGTATACAAATGTGATTGATTGTATGAAATTTGATTATTGATTTGATCACCTTTTTCACCCATTTTCAACATTTTGACTACAACACAAACACTATAAGATACACTTGTTTTTTTTTAAAACATAAAAAATTATAGGACAAAACTTAATTGGCTTTTGGGAAGGTTCATAAAAAAGTAGTTTTGAAGGTTAATGGCACATTGATCAATGCAATCAATGATTGATTTGAAATCAAGAAGAGTAGTTTGGAGAGGTCATGACATACAAAATTAATCCTTTAAGGACTTAGTGTTTGTTCATCAAACATTTGAAAACTCAAGTAAAGTCAAATGAAGACAACTTTTAATGGATGTTCTCAAAATTTTGACACAAGATAGGAACATTCACCTCCTTCATGGGAATTACAAAATAATTTCAATTATATGCCAAGATCAAAAGTTATGCTCTTGAAAAAAAACATGCATTTTGGGCATCTTTGGGGCATCTTTTACTAACCCCCATTGATTTTTGAAATTTGGGTTGTATCACTAGTAGAAAATCTGAAATTTCTGTCATTTTGGACCCATTGTTTTGGACAAAATCTAACATAAATTTGTTGTTTTCTACAAATTTCTATTAGATTTTGTCCAAAACAACGCGTCCAAAATGACAGAAATTTCAGATTTTCTACTAGTGTATGTAACTAGTAAAATATGGCATAAAATTGTCAAAAAAACACCTAATTTTAGTTCTCAAATCACATCCTAAGAGGAGTTTTAAAAAATTTAGCTATACTAGGGAGGTTTTGAAAAAAAACATTTCCTTCTAACTTCAAGTCCTACTACCTTACCATAGGCGGAGTCAGATTTATTGAAAAAATTTCCACATATTTCAAATGTTTGTCTCTAACTTTTCACCATTTGGATTTCAAATTGAAAACTTCCTCATTGCACAAGAAATCATTAAAAGAAAATGACTAGTGTATTGCCAATTCACTAACTTAACCTCCTTGCATTGTACAATGATTTAAAGTAAACTAGACTTTGTGTTTGCTTTTGAATTTGCATGAGTGCACCAAACAAGATTTTGAACTCAACGGTAAAGAGACTCAAATTCATCAAGAGAGAAGATTTTTACTTCACGATGGCTTAAAGTTTGTTAACCTTGTTTTGCAAGAAATGAAAAAAAAAAAAAATTCTCGATCACTTCAAATGTTATAATCTTTCAATCTACACAATCACAAGGGTTGAAAAATTTCCAACACATTTTCATAGTAAGGTAGTCTCCTCTTAAAGCGACCATTTAAGCCTACCTAACTCATCGTTCACAATAATAGATATTTAGGCAACATGTCACACATTTCTAGGTAGGGATCGCTTTTAGGACAGATTACCTTTAGCATACTACACTCTTGAGAACTCAGTGGGATTTAAAAAATCCATTTTGATATTAATTTATTAACGTTAGCTGAGTGTGGCTACCACGTCACATGTTCGTGTAATCACATGAATTTCAGCAATCCAACTGGTTGCTGAAACCTTTATTTTCAAGGTAAGAACTGTACCCACAGAGACAAAATTAATAACATAAAATTGGGCTGCAAATCCGCAAAATATACTGCCACATATTCTGAAAACTTTTAAAAAGTACTGGATAGCTGTTTGACATGATTTTTGTGTGTAATACTGTGCTCCAGAATTCCTGTACTTGAGTATATCTTGTGGTCAACTATAGCCAAAAAAAAATCTCTTAATAATATTTCTTGGATGCTTTTCTTGTTATGCCACATTTAACTATTTTTCTTTTTCTTTTTTTTTGAAACACAAGGACAAAATCCATTACAAAGGATAAAGTACAAAGAACCAAAGGGCAGGCCCTCAGTGGAATTTTTTCATTTAACTACTTTTGAACTTTTGAAAGTACGAAATTAATAATGATCACGGGAGGGAAAAAAATTTGGGTTAAATGTGGCATTGTTGACCCCATAGCGTTGATTCTACTATCAAGCCACATTGAGAATGATATTACATAAAGGAAGAAGTCCCTTGTCATTGTGATATGAAGTTCATATGACTTTCACTCATGAAAAATTCAATATCACACTAGACACAAATTTCACATACACAAGGCACTAAAAAGTAGCAACATCAAAAAGAGTTACTTTTTCTAGTCCCTACGTTCCCTCAAAGGAAATTGAATGACCAATCAAATATGACGAGCTTATTAGTGAACTCAAGGAAAAAGCACTAGAATTGGTTTTGTAATTTTATGACAATTAAGTAATATTTTACAAATTTTCAAAGTTGAAAACATAGGATAGCCTAGTACACTTATTGAACACTAGATTCTCTCTTAGAAGTGCAAAATGTCTCTACTTTCATTTGTTGCTTGAGAAAAATTGTGGTAGTTTTGAGTCTTGTTCATTTAAGGCCATTTTTTAGGTGTTGGAGAACAAAAAATATATTTTTTTTGTAGGTGTTAAGGTAGCCAATTCATTTCCAACCACTTAAGCAATTACATATATTTGGAGTGCAGGTTTTTTGAATGCGGAATTTTTTCCATGCACAGAAATAGAGTACGGAAGAAGTGCATATTTTTCCATAATTTTACTATACAAAACATAATTATCATGAATTTTTTAGTGGAAGATCCTCTTCTACCTATAATGGTGATATAAACCTTTCTATTTCTGACCATAGGCTGATTGCAAAATTGACCAAGAATTGGTTGCAATATTGACAACTTTGCAACCAATCATAATGCACCACAACTTGCTCCTTGAACTACACCACAACTTTATAGAAAGAGAGGAGCCTATAGATTGAAAATTGGGGTGGTGGTGGTTGGAAATGGGTCGGCTACTATACTAAGGTAGGAGTCTCTGAAACGGAGCAAGCATCAAGAATGAACACTATAAATGGCTGTGAAATGAACAAACGGTAATTCATAAATTGACCTTCACAGTCATTGAATGAATCAAGGAAAAAAGCATTAATTAATTGCAAGAGCCAATCATTCTCTTTGCTTTCCCATTTTTCTTTAGAAGTTGCAAGTGAAACAATTTATGGAAGACTCCTAGGGACATAAATAGGGACCTATGACACAACTCCTTTGAAAATCCATAAGTAATTCAAAAATGCTTCAAAAAATATAAAACCACTTGTGTTAGATTCCTCTTCTATTTTTCAATGTCTAAAAAATGAGCTATAAATATTTCCATTTAAGAAATTACATGAAAAAGGTGGATCAGCCCTTAGATGAGCCATTTCTGAGCCTCCTACCTTACCTTTTGTCAGGATGACACAAAACTTGCACAACACTTATCACAATTGGAGTGAACTCCAGTTTCCTCCGTTTTCTTTTCAATGTTCAGTACCAGCGGGTTTTTTAGTGATTTAGCTTTTTCTAAGTAGTGGCGATAATTTTGGATGAATTTTCGATGAGGGGGCTATTTCTATCCATCCTTGGGAGACAAAAATTGCACTAAGCAGATGAACATTAGTGAATTATGGCTACATATAGAAATTGATGAGGAAAGCAAGGAGGCAACATATCCATCTTCATAGTAGATGTATGTTGGCGAGAACTAAAAATTTCTTTGCTAATTTTTGGCTTCTACATATTTTGAATTATTGAATTTTGGCTATGTGTAAAAAAAAGCAGTGACAACAAAGACCACAGAAGAAAGAACTTTAGAGTATCAAGTTAGTGAATGTTTAAAAGCAAAATTGCAATACACCTATCAATAACCAGTTCTTGTCATTTTAGTAGCAAATTCGAGCCATCATTTACAAATAATTTGTCAAGCCTTCTATACTTTTCCAAGCCTCCATTGTTGCTAGTTGCTACCACTAAATCTTATAGGCACCATTGATTGCAACCCTAAATTTCACAAATCAATTGAAACAGATACACAATCAAGTTTGGATTCCACAGTAATAACAACGGTAACCCAACTCATCCTGAATTGATTGTCTTCTATACAAGCGGCACCTCGGTATAGTAAATTTGAATTTCAAAGTTTAATAATCAATATCTAATATAAATTTAAAAAATCAAGGTAAATTGTAAATTTTTGATGTGATTGGCACTTTGGCAGTTTGGCACTTACTTGATGTTCTAATTCCACCTTCACTTGCCTTATTTTTCTTCTTCTAAAAAACTTAGAAGTCATTATATAATAATACTACATGTTCATTAGTCTTTATATATCAATCTTTCTACAAATATTATAAGAGATGTATATAAAAATAATAAAGTATTATGCAGAATAATTATTAATAGTTATATACCACACTTAAATAAATATATATGGAAATTGATATAAAAGAAATAAACAAACATCTAGCAATTTATATTAACAATCTTCATAGAAATATAAAGAAGAAATGATTGGCAAATGAAAATAAAATATATTAGAAGCATGTTTTTTTTATACTAGTCCAATAGGCTAATACACAAAGTAATAATAGAAATGTTTTTATTTTTATTTTAATAAATTCTATAATAAAAAATAGAAAACAATAATAGAAGTAAATATAAAAATATAAATATAAAAATATAGTAGTTAATACAAAAACCTTTGTTTTTAGTTAACATTGTTGAAAATAGGTGATATACTTTTATTAATGAAATTTTCAAAATCATGGCTATGGGAACCAAACCTTGAAAGAATTATTGGCTCCTAAGTTGTTTGTACAAGAGACTAACATGGCAATTTTAGAGTATTGGATATTGAAGTAAAGACTAGGGCAGGCGAAAAGTTGTAATCCAATAGGTAAGTTTTGGCTATCTTGTTTGAAATGTGTGGCCATAATGAGAGAAGTATAGGCGATTATAGCCAAGAGCTTATCCAACTCAATGGCGATGTGAGCTTTTAATATGAGGCCACATGGCTATATACAATTTGTGGAATAGTGAAATTAGGCGAAAAAATAAAATTTCTACCCCTTTAAATCATATAGTCAAATCGAAGTACATTGAGAGTGGGTGAATTTTGGCGATTTTTCGCCACTAAAAAAAACGCTGTTCAGTACCCACTACCGTACACTACTTGTACGCAAAGTTCCCCCAATGTGCCTAAATTTAACAAAAACAATCAATGCTACTGCAGAGAGGTCGACTCCCCGGTCTTCACTTTCAAGAATGTTATACGTTGTGTAACTTACATCCAGGATTGAACTGTGAGGCAATCTCACAAGTAAAATACTCAACAAATGGACTTGTAAATCTTTAATTTGAAAAGATTCTAACCGACGAATTGAATGTTCTCCGATCCGTGCCAAAGAATCACTTCCAGCTTGAATCACTTTCACCAATTGAGAGATATGATAACGTAACTTGGAAACGAACTATTGCATCCCCTCGATCTCCCAAATGCCGGGACGCTGACACGATGATAACTCAGGAAAGCGCCTCGCAGCACCACGACAATGAGTCTGTACGTACTGACCTGACCTGGACTGGACTGTACAGCAGAAGAGCTAGCGAAGATCTGCAGACAACGGGATCCACGGACTTTGTACCACGGCCACATATATACCAATTGAATTGAAGCGAGGATCATGCATCAACCAAAGTCAACCAAAAAATTGCCCTTCTCCAACAAGTTTGCTTAATCAGACATTGCAAGAGATTCAAGACACCCCACTGATTCCTTTCCAATCCATAATGGTCCATCGTACCAGACTTTCGGGCAGATTCTACGAACCAGCCCTTGCAAGGTAAGAATCCATGCAATGAATTCCCGGAGCGTCAAGACTATGAGTTCCTCTACCGCAGTCTGCACCTTACATGGGTCCTGGGTCCGATCCATTGTGAAGCTCGAATTAGCGGTCCCATATATCAAGGTGGTGAGGAACGGGAGCCGACGTGCATGTGCATCACAGTATTTAAAAGCCACCAATTTATCCTGCTCGTTGACTATACTTCGATCAGAGCTTTCGTACTGTTGGTCAGGGCCCGGAAGGAGAGAGATGAGCTTCAAAGAGCAAGTAGATCGACTGGAAGTTAATCTGCAACTCTGCAAGTTCCATTGCGTCTGTGAAGCTTCGATCAGGGTTGCCATATATACGTAGTACTCTTTGAAGCTCAGAACATGATATAGAGAGCAGCACGGCTCTGTAAACGCTTCCATCAGGGTTGCCATACGCACAACTTGTTCGAGAAACAGGCGTGGAAGAACTAGAGTTTATGCACAGTACTCGTACAAGTTGTGAACGCTTCGATTTGGGGTTGCTGTCGATCAGTGAGAGAAGGCACAGGATCGAGTGGATGTACTTGAATTTTTATACTTGGAGTAACTCTAGATTAGTTGAACTTGGGAATAGAAACATTACTTTTTTTTTAAAAAGATTGCATTTTGAATTGGTTCAGCGAAAGCTTTGCGACTATGTCGGCGCAAGTTGACGCCATTACCAAGCTCTCGTACCTGCTACCCACCGGCACTTTTCTAACATTCCAAGTGCTAGCCCCCCTGGCCACCAACAACGGTCACTGCGGCCTCACGGAGCAGATCCTCACGGCCGTCACACTAGCCCTTCTGGTGGCTGGTTGCATCGCCACCAGCTTCACCGACAGCTACACCACCCCGGACGGCAAAGTGCACAACGGATTTCTCACGTACAAAGGTCTGTGGGTGCCCGGCTATGGCGCCACGGAGCTTCCCGAACAAGCACCTGGAACTTCCTCCGAGGACAAGACTCAGAATAGAAACAAACGAGACGACTACATCCAAGGACAAATGTTCAAGCCGCTGGTGACGGATTACATCAATGCGGCGCTGTCGGCGATCGCTTTCCTCACCTTGACCATGTTCACCGACCCGGTGAGCAGCTGCTTCTACCCGCACCTCTCGGAAACCGTGCTGAAGACGCTACCTGTGCTGTTGGCGACCGTGTTGAGCTTCTGCTGCTCCTTTGTCACCAACGTTCGGCACGGCTATGGAAACTCCGTTCGTAGTACTTTTCCTGCGCAGGTGAGAGATAGCTCAAATATTACCGCCAATGCGGATCCCATTGGAACCCACGATGTGGCGACCACCCGCGTGAACAATGTTGTGTGAATGACTTCAAAGATCGATGCAGCTCTGATTTGATGTGTCTGTGTGATAGAGTCCACCCTCCACGAGGCAGCATCACATTTAATGCAGTTATAAATTGAGATCAGAGTATTATTCCTCTTCTTATGAGATGCGATGCTCTTAAGTTAGAGAGGTTCAAGAGTGTGGAGGAGGAATCTTACGCTCAGGGTTGAAGATATGACAAGAACAGATGGGCGGCGCAGTGCATGGAGGGAATTTACCTGTGGTTTACATTTCAGGGGTGGTTGAGGAGCACAGATTCAGAGAGCAATGCAAGAGTCGTTCCTAACTAGAACCGATTGAAATGTGCACCCAGAATCACCATTTGAAATGAATGTGGTTTGTACGGTTTAGATGGCTATTCTGGGTGCACATTCCGTAGCAACAGCAGAAGCTGGAATCTAGTCGGTAGCTTAGGGTTTAGTGAGGTCATGCACTAGCACTGGATTTTTAGTGATATCAACATCCCCGGAAGAGGAGCCTTGTGCAGAATGCTACAACATTTCAGGAATAATCAACCCCAAGATAGCTGAAAGAAGAAGCATTTGGAAATTTGAAGAGTAAACAAATTCGATGCAATTTATTCATTTTGGAAACCTAAACCATTTAACAATTGTAGTTCAGGTAGTTTATTTTAAATGATCCACCACGGTAGATTGTAGTTACCCTTGACACGACATTGGTGGGCTCTCTTTCTCCCATCCTCGGACATGGCCTCCTCAGAGACCTCCAACAAATTGGTTGAACAGTTGCAAGAGGAATGCGCCTGAGCTTGCATTCCTGAGTGGCAAGATCATAAACGTGAAGCTTTGATTTCATCGAGATCAATGAAACCAACTGCGACTCCCCCAGCCTACCTTTTGACTGTGATCTATCATCACACCAAGTTAGGTAGGTTACCATGAAGCTGGTAGGATTGTTGATGGTTCTCAGTTGTATACATGTAGGAATGTTATGAGCTTGATGTAGTTGACAATCACATTGATTGAAGAATGTACTCTACAATTGAAGATTCAATTGGAAACTAAGACTTCTGAGAGTCCGAGGGAGTTGTAGCTCGTTGCCACTAAGGCTAGCTTCTGAGGGGAGGCAGTTGTAGTTCGAAGAAAAGCTCGTTGCCACTAGGTTTCTGTGCTCCATGCTGAAGTTTCTTGGATTGTAAATAAATCAGAAATGGATTGAAGTGTTAGTGATGGAAATTCAAGCCCACGTACACAATTGTGAACAGAGGTTCTTCCAGACATGTGCCTCATTGAAATCGCACGTCTTGAATGTACTTTTGTGATGGGCCACTCATGGAAAGAAGAACCTGAATGACCTTGATCTGAAAATCAATCCGAGGTTGTGCCCTGTAGGTGTGCTCTACACATGTGTTGTAGGGTATGCAAGAGTTGTGATTGGCAACGGAAATTGACAAGCCTACACAGGTCCAATGCATGGGACAGTATGTGCTTTACACAAATGCAATTGCAACAGCCTTGGAAATCCCCCAAGGTTGACAAACTTCTTTGTCTTTCTCTTGAACTTGTTGGAAGTCTACCTAGAGACTCATCTAGACAAGAGCATTGTTCACAAAATTGTTGCTTAAGGTTTGTACGGAGAGTCTTCTATATAAAACCAAGTTTTCCTTGAAGTGCGTGTTTCTTCAAGCTTGTGTGAACGATTTGCTCCCAGTTTGCAAATCATTCCTTAGATGACAAGTATGATGAGTGCGTCTTCCGTGACATGCACTTTGAACACAATTCAACTTGATTGCCGAGCTTTGTCCTACCATCTGTCAATGACCCACTCCTACTACCCTTGAAGGTAAAGACACATCATTTAGACCTCATTGCT
This sequence comes from Rhytidiadelphus loreus, assembly GCA_947034895.1. NCBI lineage: Eukaryota > Viridiplantae > Streptophyta > Bryopsida > Hypnales > Hylocomiaceae > Rhytidiadelphus > Rhytidiadelphus loreus. The sequence goes on along the minus strand of OX344762.1, from coordinate 26,162,832 downwards.
AAGTCCGACCTATGCATTAGTTTGAAAATGCATTACCTTTTAAACATGATATGGTACCCTCGGGTTGATTTTAGGTTTGTCCATAATCTAACCATTAGATGAGTTTCAGCTTTAGTTAAGGGGAATAAGGGCTGCAAGTTCCCCTTGCATTCCCTTTTGTTCTCAAACGTTGGAATCTCTGCCATGCATCCTGCTGATGTGGTCGAAAGACTAACACATCAACAAGCATGAAAATTTAATATTTTAAATTAAAATAATAATTTTTTTAAAATTAAAATAAATAAATAATTATTTTCCAAACAACCTTGGTTGGTTGGTCCCTCCCGATAGGCCAAAACACATCTAATGACTTTGAAATTTCATAGTTTAATCATACGGTGTCTAAAGTAAGTATGTGGAAAGAATTGGAAATGCTCTTTCAATTGCCAATGAGACCAAGCAAAAATAAAGAGAGATTAACATTAGGAACCATGTTTAAATGCATATTCATATGGTTTCAAATGTAATCACCTTAAGAAAAAGATTCTATGCTTGCAAAAGTGCCAAATTGATGTCAATCCAATCTAACTAACTTATTTGTCTATAGTACATATTAAATTGAGATCAATTTCGCATAATTGGTTGTACATAAAAACTCTTTTGAAACTAACTCTTAAATGCCTCAAAGTGCATTCTAAAGTTTATCGTTTATGATTAAAAAATGCATTAGGGAAGATTTTAGATCCTTGGGAGACTATTTTAGGATTGTTCCCATTGTTGGAAACCAGCCCTGTGCAATCAGAATATCATAATATTATTAAAATAATAATTAAACAATTAAACTTTTAATAAATAATTTTAATTTTTAAAATAAATATATATATTAAAAAGTATATTAATTAATAATATCTGATGTGGCAGTCTTTCCACGTTAGATTGGCTTCTATATAGCATTCCTAGAGTTTCCACAGTTTAGGAACTCACAATCATCCAAAACTCTGAAATCTCTTCTAATGAATATCTACTTCAATTACTTGTATTGTGAAAAATACAATTCAAACTCAAGTCAAATTTTGAATCACCAAAGTTACTTGATTAACATATGGATTAGTTAAAAATTGTTAGATTGTTAGATTTACATCAAATCATCGTTGATTATATACATAATGAGCATGAATATTGTTTTGAGGAGATAATAAGTGTAAATGTTTTTAGTGTTTGCTCTTCTTCTACACTTCTCAATCCACAAAATGGTTCATTGATCAACAATTTTGTACATAATAACATCTCTTCGTTAACCTATTATTACTATTAGTATCAAATTTGATAAGTAAGCTTGAAAATAAATAAAATCAAAATATTATCAACATAACAATTTGAATGTTTTAAATTATAAAGAATTAAATTTTATAAAAAAAAACTTCAAACATTCAAATGGTGGTAAAAGGGTAAATTACAATCAGATTAGTAATGAGAGGCATGCCTAATATACCAATAAATTTCACTACAATACACATTTTTTTGTACAACTTGAGTTTTAATAGAAGACTCATACTTTAATATAAGCCTTGTACTTCAATATTCCTATCTATTCTAAATTTTAGTTGTGAAAATTACTCTTTCTCTATAAGCCCATGTATCTTTAGAAGTTTTTGAGTTGAAAATCAATATGAATTTTGGACTCAACTACTGAAAGAATTATATTACTTAAAAAAATATGGATTACTTTAATACTTTAGTAGAAGAATATGTTGCAATAACAAACAACATCTAAGCTATTACTATTGTTAATAATTAGGATAAGTTTCATTAAAAAAAAATGCTCAACAATTAAAAACTTGAGATAATGAGTAAAAAATTGAAAGTTTCATATTTTAACATCCTTATTTCTTGTTCTATAACCCCAATGCTTGATTCAATTAAAGATTTTAGTTTTTAGGACTACAATTGGTTTAGTTGAATAGGATTCACTCTATTGAATTATCAAGGGCCATTGTTTCTTACAAAACGGTGTTAGTATGTGAGCCCAATAATGTGAGCTTGTGAGCATTGAGCCTACGATATAGGTACCTATAATATAGATACGACACATTATAGATGATTTATATATCATAAATACCTATAATATAGGTATTTAAAATATATACAACTTATAATCATAGACGGTTTCTATTGTATATACATCTATGACATACTAGGTGTATAGTATTCTAGGCTCGTAGCCTCACACTCCTATGCTCACATAATAGCAACCTTTATTTCTTACATGTGAAAAAATACAAGATGAACCAAGGCATCAATTGATTTTATCTTGCTTCATCTATGCTGCATATTTTGTTACTCCAAATGATTGATTTGAACAAAAGATCAAAATTTATAGGGATGTAATTCCTCTATGATTGTAGAAAATTTTCACACATACATACTTTTATGACCCAAAAAATACAATTGAAGATAAATAAATAAATAAATTCTATTTATAAATAACTATTTTGTTTGAAGTCAAATTTAGGAAAAATTTAAAATTTTGATATTATAGTATTAGATAGAACAATGTTAGATTTGATTGAACAAATACAATCTAAAATTCAAAATGTACTAATTTGATCCATACTTCAATCCAAAAATATTCCTTCATTATAATGGAGTATTTAACGATGAGTCTTTGCAATTTGATTAAAATGGAGAGACTTTGTATTCTTTTAAGGTTAACATTTAAAAATTTATAAATATGATAAGTTTTCCTATATCAACACCCATAGCAATTGAAAATGCTTATTATTAGAAAATATATATTATTTTTATTAAATCTCGTTAGCAAGTAAAAGAAGATATCAATACACTTTAATAAGCACTATTTGGACACTCTATGACAAGTTTTGAAATTTCAATGCATTGTTTACACGTGTGCCAAAAATTGACACTAAACTCTTATAAGTTTTGATGTTATGAATGTGTACATCTCGTGTCAACAATATCTAGGTTCTTGTGACCTTTTTTGGTTCAAATATAGGTGTCGCATTTTGAGCACTGATATTATTATACCTTTTTACCTTTTTTATCTCATGAGAAATGGTTAGTACTTAGTATCTTTGCTTGCCAAAGGAGTCAGAAATATCCAAGTCACGTGTCAGGACGTCACTGGCCACAGCTACAAAAATCAAGGGACGAGTCAGAGCGTTTAGGGCACCAGTCAGAGCAATTAGGGTATGACTCAGATCTTAGCATCGCTTCGCTGAGGTGGCGTTGCCCCATTTCTCTCATCTCATCCGTCCATCTCTCAACTAAATTCATCCTCGCCCTCCATTCCACTTCATCTCTCCCCGCTCTTCCGCTTGCATCCTCATCTCCCACATTCTCTCCCTTTCTCGCTACCCCACCTCCGCCGCCGCCCTTGCATCGCCCTTGTCTCGCTCGGGATCTGTAGTGGGATCCCTGCTTGTTTTGCATCTTGACACTTCCCTGAGAGTCCCTGTGGAGTTTGCCAATCTGTCTATGTTGGAGAAAAATTCGGAGAAATGGCGACCAAAGTACACCCGGTGTCCACTCTGAACCCCAATGCGCCCCTGTTTGTCCCTGCGTCCGCGTACCGTGTCATAGAGGACTTCTCCGCGGAGTGGTGGAGCCTCGTGCAGACGTGCCCTGCGTTTCGGGAGCAGTGGGTGCAGGAACGTCTGCCTGTGCTTGAGGAGCAGGAGATGTTTGAAGCCGATCTGGAGGAAATTGCTGATCTCGATGAGTTCCTTGAATACCAAGATGAGTTGGAAGAAATGGAGGCTGCACAGGCGTCTCTGCATTTTGATGATGTCAATATTGGTAAGACATTGGAATGGATGTGGTTGCTACATTGGTCCTTGCTTTTTAGTGCTTCTTTATTTTGGTTCGCGTTTGGTCTCTGGGGTCGTGCTCGTTGATGGCTTATATGCATTATATATGTATCAGTGCCTCGCATTGATTCTTAGTTTGGTGTGATTGCTTATTTGGTGTTGGCGATCATTTCATATGATTGCTTATTATACTTCCTGCATTTTGCATTGTGTCTTTATGATCATTGCGTGTCGATCGCACATTTGCCTCGTGTAGGCATTACTTATTTCAGGGCCTTGAATTTGATCTTATTCAGTGTGGTTGAAAACAATCGCCATTTAGTCTTCTTGATTGTTGCATGTTGATGATTGGTTAACGGTATTATGCCTCTTGGATACGTTATCTGTTTCATTGCTTTAATACTTGCACTCATTTATACTTATTTTGGTGTGGCTTGATACGTTCATCGCTTAAATTTTAGGATCGCTTATTGTGGCGCCTGCATGCATTTCTTGTTTCAGTGTCTCACATTTGTTTTCATTTCTGAATGTCTTGAAGACGTTTCGGAGGATGACCTGAGCTTGTTCAATATCAATCAGATCAGAGATCTGAAGTTGAAGCCAAAGCCGCAGGCCCCTTGGTGCAAGCCCGCGAAGAACCTCGACAAGATGCCTTGTAAGGTACCGACTTATACAAAGAAGGGATCGGCTTACCGCATTCAACAGCCTCGTGCTGTAATGTAGGTGTTATCAGAAGCAGGAACAGAAAGATGTAGATCTGGAAATTTAGATGCTGTCGTAAGTAGGGACAGAAAGTTGTAGTTCTGGAAGTTGTAGATCTGTACAGTTGCAGAATGTTGAATCGGTGGAGTGCCTTGTATGTTGTAAGATCCACAGATGCCGGTGTTGTAGTCGATCTTGGTACTCATGGTTGTACAAATCGCCCTTACCAAAGCACGTTGAGGTCGGCAATGCTTTGTAGCACTGGGCAGATAGTTTTACACAACAATCAAACAAGCTTTTCAGCAGTTGTTTACACTGATTATCTGGTGTCAGATTTTCCTGAGCTTTTGCGATGTACATTGTATGCGGTCTTGATCTTTGGTTTTTTTCATCTGTTTCCTCTGAGATATGTTTTAGATATGAACGTATTGTTATGTTCTACTCCGTGCCTTTCTGCATCGGGCTTTTAGAACGCGTGCAACTAATCAGCATATCCTCACACCAGGAGTGTTCAATCCTCAGAGCAAACCTTTCGAATCTTTGTACACGAGAATGTATTTCTGAACGTGCACACAGCAATGAGTTCAAGTGCTAATGGCCCTAATCGACTGGTCTTATGCGCTTTTCATTAGCTTCGAGATTCAATTGTGTTGCTGTAGATCCTTCTTGGTGCCGAAGTTATATGTGATTCACATCTTGTATTTTGGTTTGCTCTGTTTTTCGCAGCATTCACCTTCTGTGCTGCGTCAAAGCATCCCAAAATTGAAGACGAAACTTTGAACACTGCCCTACCAAACTGCGAACCAGCTTCTCGAGTACGTCACACATAGGTCTCTTCGCACTTGGTGTTCATTAGATCTTGGAAACACATCTGTGATGCACAAATTCCTCGTGCAAATTCTATCATTTCTAGATATATGATGGTTTCAATGGCTTAAGGAGCTTCTACTTTGAACATTCATAGAAATCAAATGTCATATCCAAAAATTCTAACTTTTTTCTAACACTATAGAAATATTTTTTTCTACAACTATGTTGAATTGCTTATTTTGACAGTTTTTGGTGTTTCTTCTATAAGGTAGGAGGCTCAGAAATGGTGCACCTAAGGGCTGGTCTGCCTTTTTTGTGTATTTCTTTGGACAGGAATATTTTTAGCTCATTTTTCAGACAAAGAGAAATTGATGAGGAATCTGACCCAAGTGGTTTCATATTTTTCCAGAGATTTTTGAATTACTTATGAATTTTCAAACGAGTTGGGTCATAGGTCCCTATTTGTGACCCTATATCTTTCATGAATGGTTCACTTGCAATTCTAAATAAAAATAGAGAAAACACAGAGAATGATTGGCTCTTCCAATTAATAATGTTTTCTTCCTTGGTTCATTCAATGAATGTACTGGTGAATTTCAGAACTTTAGATGCACCATTTTACAACCATTTATAGGAGCCATTCTTAATGCCCGCACTGTTTCACAGTCTCCTACCTAAGCTGGATCTAAAACTGAAATCTGACTAAATCAGCAATCCACTAATCTTAGTTAATTAAGGGGATAGTTGAATGATATATATATTTTTTTGACACGAGTGTGTTGATTTAATGACACTTTAATAGAAGTCTAAGGACGTATCAAGGAAAATCTACTATGCATAAATGGGTATAGGAATGGTTTTGAATGTTCCTATCTTAAAGGAGACTACATTCTCCAAGGTTCTATCACTCATAACAAAGAGTGTATCCAAAAGTGTTAATTAATAAATCTAGACAATGAATAAAGGCTTGTTGAATTTTTTTAAATCATAGGACATTGAAATTAGGACATGAATTAATAAAATCTAAGAATAGAACATTGCTCACTTCTTGCTTCTTAACTTTAGCACAAATAATTCTCAGACCTCAGCTCAGACTATTACTAAAACAATCCTATGTGTGGTTGAGAAACGAGACCTCCGTCACAATTCAATCATGGCTATTCAAAAAATTTGCTCAGAAACAGATGACCCAACATTAAAATTGGGGACCCTAACGCACCCGCATGACACTGAAATCTCAATCCCAACGTTCACAACTTCAACAGACACAATTCCTCAGATACAGCCACGAAACTCCAAACCCTAACTGATGAAATCAGAGATGATTGATGTTCTCAAAGCAAGATTTCATGACGAAGTTTCATGCGCCATTCGCATTTCCAGCAACAAATTAACTCTCACTCCAAAACCAAAACCACCGTCTCCACGCACACCCACCGAAATCCCCATGCCAAACCCTACTTACCTCGCAATTCCGAACTCCTCACACCCACAATTTCCAGGAGCCAACAAGAAAAATCTGATACGGTTGGAAATTTTCATTGTATCAGCACCAGATTAGCCTAGCTCGGTGATCGAAGCAGCGAGAATTTCCTGTGGGTTCGAAGCTCGTCCCACGATATTCTCTGCACTAACGGCCATCAGTAGAGTTAAAATCTTTGGGGTCCTAGAAGTGTTACTGCTGCTGACTATCGTGCTTCACAAGTGCGGTCCCAGAGAGAGCGGATCCAAACGACGTAATTTACATTCGTGACTTCGCGAACTTTAACAATTCTTCGACGTTGTTCACTGCGCCGGTGTCGTTGATCTATTGCAGTATTACCCGCGTGTTTCGGAGCTGCTGTTGAAGTACTTCCGGCAGTAGATTATAGTTGCTGGTGAGCTTCTTGAGGCTCGTTTTCGGGGAAGGTGAGGCATTTGCACGAGTATGGGTAATCGTTTTTAGGGGTTCGGATTTGTTTGCCGAAATGCCGACCTCATCAGTTGGGATTTTGACAGCGCCCAACAAGCTGCTGCTGCCGGTGCAGCCACCGGAGCTTTCAGATGAAATTGCCTCGTTGTGGCTGTGATGATGCCGTACGCTGACACGTAGTTCGGAGCTTTAGGACAGATTCGGCAGAAAATAATTCAAAAAACATTCATGTCAGAGATTTTTTTTTGAATTATTATTAATTTTCGAATGGGGAAGAAAATAATCTTGCAATGAAGAGATTTCTATTTGAAGCACATAAAGGTGGAAATACCTAAGAACGTCAAAATCAACATATGAGCATGGTTTGAGGCACCTTTTTCTTGAATTTTTTTTTATTAGTAATTGAAAAATCATGAATTTGAAAAAATATATAATTTTTGGATGAGACTTGTAATTTCTATGAATTTTTTAAGTCGAACTTTGTAGGCCATTGAAATTGATACATAACTTGGTACTAAAACCAAAATCTAAAATACCAACAGTCAACTAATAGTAGTTAAATATAGGAACGGCTAATGACTTTTAGGAAGGCACAATTAAATGGAAGTCTACTTGTCAAGATTAGATGCAAGGATGGTTTGGGATGTTTTCACCTTATTGAACCTTGTTTTAGGAGATAGTTACATATTTGGAATTAATGTCTTGGTCTTGCCTTTCACTTTATACACTACGATGGGTATACCCCAATTGCACCTTGCCTAAATACACCATCATCACCCTTAATACATCTCTAAAATCAATATGTACATATTCCAAAGATGGAACATTTGAATTTTTGTTTTAAATAAAAAGATTTTGTATCATCCATCAGCTACTTTTCTGCTTTGTGTCTTTAAAAGATTAACCTTTAAAAGATATAGCCTCCATGACCAAAGTAGTCACCCAAATGTTTGGATTATTAGACCAACTAGTGCACTGATTTTTTATTTCTACAGTAAATAGTCAAGTTATCCATTGACCACTTTTCAACCTCAACATTGTTTAATGATTAAAGTACTAACCAACCAAAACCATTCACTTCTTTTCAACCAATCTTGTCAACCAAAGCGGTCCATTCCGTCGAAATGGTCAGACATTCTTTCCCCTACATTTGAATCAAACTAGAAGGATGTATGGCACAAGGTTAGGTCACAAAAAAAGACGGCTTTCATGTGGTCCGTATGGCATATTGTCATGGTTGTTTACTCTTGGTGAGCAAGAATTCAACTGGGCTTGGACATTAGATGCAATTGTTGTACCTCATGCACCGACGAAATCTTTATCCATAGATTCTACCAGTGCCCATGTGCAATTGAGGTTTGGGAGTATGCATAATCCATTCTTCATCACTTACTAGGAGATCAACCATTACTGAGACCTCATGCTTGGTTTGACCATACTTTATGTATTTTTGGTTTGTACCTTCCACGGAACTTCCTTAGTGTGAGTTAATTTGGTCCATCCTTTGCAGGTCCTCATTGTGGCTCATCTAGATTGCTCACAACCAATGGCCAAGGGCTTCATTCAACAAGTTCTCTGGGATGTCCTCCTTGATTGCTGCTCAATTGAAAGCCAAAGTTGTTGCTCGCCAACGTCCACATCAGGCCTCTCTCATCTAGACTAAATTTGACAAGATGTGGCTTAAGTCTCAACTCCTTGCTTCTTGAGAGGGTGATTTCATTAGATGTCACAAGTGCTCACTCATTGTTTGCCTTTTTATGTAGGATAGTTTTAGTTCCTTTTTTTTTCCTTTTTGGTTTCACTTTGTTCACTTTTTCTTCATTTGTCTAGCCTTTGAGTTTGGTTGTTGTTTGTTTTTGGTTTTCTTTTTAACGCAGTGGGTTTCCCATTTGTTAAAAAAAGAAGCATTCACTTTAGTAAGTCATAACATTTAGTAATTTGAAGAGAGTTTGCCTTTTGCCTCTCTCCATACATCATCAACAAACTTCATTGATCCATGATTCCATGTATACAAGCAAACCCAAGATGACTTAGTTGGATAATAAGCAGATTTTAATGCGCATTTACTCCACGCCTTGAAATTTGTTTGTGATGTCATGATAGCCTAAAAAAATAGATAAACTATTCTTTCGGCCAATACTGAGCATTGCCACCCAACTGTAATTGACATGACACAATTTAGCTTTATTGTACACAATGCAGTCACTACAATTAAATAAGCTTATGCTACTGACCTAATTGCTTGATTGTTATTTAGAATGTAAACAATTCTTGATATGTATCATCTTAGCTACTAATGGATGTGGAATATCCCACACCATTCCATCAAAGGGTGGGCAATCCTTCTCATGTAGGATGCTAAATCCATCCCATGAAGTAGGACCAATATGGTAAAAATGTAGGTCTGATGGGGTAAAACTAAAATCTTGCCCCCTATTTTGTGTTGTGTTTAAGGTTCATTTTTAACCTCTCCTAGCTAAACTGGGGTCTTTGATTGCAAATATGAATTTGAAATTTGCAAATTTTTTAATCTGTGAAAAAAAAATTCTTGCATTTTTCCCCGGGGGTAAAATTTTTGTATTTTCATCATGTTGGTCCTATTTTGTTAGACAAGTTTAGTGTCCTGCCCTTCTCATTGGCCGGGGTGATTTGACCCCCTTGCTCGTCCCTGAAGGAAAAAAATGAATTTTTTTATTTTCCACACATGATAAAATTTGCAATTTTTGAATTCATATTTGCAATCAAAGGCCCCAAATTAGCTAGGAGAGATGTAGAGCATACATTTTTTGGGCACAAAATAGGGGGTCTCTTTTTTACTTGCACCCTCTGGACTGACTTGGGGGACGAGCAAGGGGGGTAGTTCACCCCAAGCCTTATCACTGCTACTGAATGTTCTGGTTACTGGAATTCTCAACCTACTGTAGTAAAACTTTCACATATTAGAGCATTTGCAATGCACATGCGAAACTCAACAATATCGGCACTGTGCCGGGCCCAGACAATTAATTAATTAAAATCGTGCTCCAATGCAACCGTTATTGGGGCCTTCAATTCCACGGCCTTGGTGTGCGACTACCCATGACCGGCTAATTTGCAATATTTGAAGGGCTTGCAAGTTGGCCCGGTGTAAGAATAATAATGATTGTCAACCCTTTTTCGCATTGTAGATTGTGCCAATCAATTCAAATGTCCCTTGTTTCGATGAAAAACTTTTTTAAGATGTAGATTCTTTTCTTGCTTGCTTTTTATAATGAGAAAAAATTCACTTGACGTTGGGATTGCCGGCTTTGCATTGGGTCGATTTTTCCAAAGAAAGAACCAGCACTTTCAAGGCCTCATGGAATGGTCCGGCATTTCCCCTTACGGGGCTTGTATGCTGACTTGCCGAGTCTGCATTGCAGATGCCCTTAGCACACGAAATCAAAATAAATTCAAAGTAAGAGACTAAGAGACCCCCGGGCAGCCATTTTTTCTTGGGGATCGGTCAAAGTCTGCATTTGCGGCCCTAAAATAACTCACCGAACCCGATTTCAACCTAAACTGCTTCCGTAATAACAACACCAATAATTATTCGAAGGGCCGTCCTCCGTCCCATCATTGATGAGCCCGTTCAAGTCCAAGACGGACGGAGATTCAAAATTTAGAACCTCACTTCCGAGTCAGGCGGGAACGACTCCTGCTTTAAGGCACGGGCACAGGGCGCCCGGTACGCGGGCATCTATGACCGTGAATTGAACTTACACTGGCAAGTTCCAGTGTGGAACTGTCACGGAAATGGGACAGGGCGGTCACCCGTGACCGTGTCTTCGTCATGTTCCTCGCTGGAACGGGGCGCCAGGACAGCTGCTTGTTGTTCCGTGCTTTCCCAGGCTTTTCTTCTTCTTCTTCTTCTTTCTCCTTCTTCTTGTTCCTCCAGTTCTTCTTCCCGGACGCTCTCTTCGCTCTGCTTTTCCCTCGGGGCGGCGTCTTGCGTAGTCGCCACGGAGCTTCCCTTCGTCGTTGCCTCGCGAGCCTACGCGTCTTGATGTGCTGGACTCTTGGATCGGACTTCTTTCGCACTTGCTTGCTCCGTTCTGGAGCTTCTTACGACAAGCCAGGGTTCCGTTTCTGTCGGGGTTTGGTTTGTTTGGGCGATACTTTTCGTTGCGCTCCTGCCGGTTCGATTTTCAGGTATTTGTCGTTCGGTTTGTTGATGATGTTCGTGTTTATGTTTGTTCTCGCTTGTTTTCTTGTTTCTTTGGCCATTTGTTAGGAATGGCGTCTTGGTTAGATGGATTGGAGGGGCTGGTGTGATACCCTGGGTTTGCAGTTTCTCCTGGAATTAGATGTCCTTAGGGACTCGTGATCCAGGTGTTTAGTTCCAACGGCTATCTAAAGTTCAAGATCCTTGCCAAGAACTGAATGATTCTTTTCGAACGAAGGGTTTGAGGGCGGATCTACAAGAAATAAGAACTTAACTTTACATCTTACGGTATCCGAGTTTTACACATTGTTACACACGGTCGTACGATTCTTGTCGCAAGTTAGGTCCGGTCTGAGTTCGAACGGTGAACTCATCGACAAGTTGATTTTATAGATCTGAAAAAGAATGAGCGGCAATGCTTGGATCCGAACTTCTATGTTACGTGACGGAAAGGTTGTGTCGGCTGCGAAGCAGTAGTTACTTCCTCCGTAAGAAACTTCCCTGATGTTACCTTAGTACAAGCGCGGCTTTTGCGTCCCTAAAACGGGAGGAAATAACCTAATCTGTTTGTCATGTTACGCTATTGCTAGTTGCTGGGATCTATGGTCATTTACGAATTGGATTACGTAATTATGATGGCATGCCGAGGTATCTCATATTTCTGTACATCGAGAATTCCTCTCGATGTGGAACGTCTATGAGCAAATTCTGCGTTTGAGCTAGGGTTGTTGCTTATGCTTTTTGTGATTTTTTTTTGCAGGGATCGTGCTGCAGGGTACTGAGGTTGAGAGCAAATTCCAGTTTGTATATTGCTGAGCTGAGGCTTTATTCATTTGTAGCTGGTCGGAGGGGCAAGAGTTCCGAAAATGGCGAATCAGTCGCTGATTTACAGCTTTGTTGCGAGAGGGCCAACTGTGTTGGCTGAGTACACTGCTTTTTCTGGCAATTTCAGCACAATCGCTGTGCAATGTCTGCAGAAACTTCCAGCTAACAATAATAAATTCACCTACACTTGTGATCGACACACATTCAACTATCTTGTTGAAGAGGGCTACAGTACGTTACATGTCTGATCTTCTCTTGAACTTCACATGGGCAACTGCTGCGGGACTTAGATTGTTTAGGAATGGGCCATTATATATCTTAATTTCTAACAGTAATTAACTTGACCTGGATTCGTGACAATTTTCTATCTTAAGACTTTCAAGAAGTAGTCCACAGTACTTGTATATCGATATTAATTGGCATCTGTAGTACCTATGATGATTGTGACCTTCTCTCTTGTGAATACGCAGCATACTTGGTTGTGGCCGATGAAGAATTTGGAAGACAAATTCCCTTCGCCTTCCTTGAGCGGGTTAAGGAAGATTTCAAGAAGCGCTATGCTGGAGGAAAGGCTGACTCGGCCATTGCGCATAGTTTAGACAAGGAATTCGGGTACTTAGTCGGCCCCTCTTGTGTTACTCTACTATTATTCTCTCGTAACTTTTGGATGGTGTTTACTATTGGCTTATCTTTTGGGTTTTACATGACTTAAATTCCCCAACCCTCCCCCCCGCCCCTGCTTTGAGACTTAGTTATGGTGGTTGTGCAGAACCAAGCTGAAGGATCACATGCAGTATTGTGTAGACCACCCAGAAGAAATGAACAAGATATCGAAAATCAAGTCCCAAGTTGCTGAAGTGAAGGGAATTATGATGGACAACATCGAGAAGGTCGGTTTTGATTCTGTGAACATGCGCAATGCATAGATGAATTCGTCTGCAATATTTATTGCTGTCTGCAATATTGCCGTGGGTAATGTTTTCAAAGCAGCTTCTTCACAGATTCGTCCTGTTCAACCCATATCTCGTCTCCTTAACCTTTGGGGGGGACTGACATATTGATTCTTTTCTATTTTCTATGCAGGTTCTTGATCGTGGTGAGAAGATCGAGCTTCTGGTTGACAAGACCGAGAATCTTCGCTTCCAGGTAATGTGCTCTGTTAGGCTACTGTGGTTGACACTATTTCAACCATATTTGTGAAGGTTTAGTAATTAACGACAGGCATTTCTTGCAGAACCAGTAGTTCATATTTTTCATACCTGGCTCATGCACATCTGATATATTGTCCCTGGGGATCGAGTTTTACAAATGTGAGTGGTAATAGGTCTGCTCATCGTGCTCACAATACTCTTCATGACAGGCCGACAACTTTCAGCGGCAAGGCAAACAACTCCGGCGGAAGATGTGGTTCCAGAACATGAAAGTGAAGCTCATCGTCCTTGCCATCATCATTGTGATCTGCATCATTATTTGGCTTGCCGTCTGCAAGGGCTTTACTTGCAGTAAGAGAAGTTCTCCACCAGCTTCCGCTACTCCTCCTACAGCTCGTCGATTACTTGTCTATTCTTCAGCTCAGATAGTGAATTGATTTGCCCCTTCAGCACTGTATTTTTTTTACAAGTTTTGCAGCGTGCTTCACGATTTATTTTGGCCCGCGGATCCTCTGCTGTTTCAAAGCATCCTATTGTATAGGTTGTATATAGTGACCACCCTTTTTTTACTAACCATATTGACCGTACTCGTAATCGCGGTTTAGGTTTTCAACTAGTTGAAGTTTTGACTTCTGGTGCGGAAATTAAGCGTATATATGTGCCTTCATGTGTGCAGAGTAATGTAGATACTTACCGGAGCGTAGCAGAAATAACACTGGGTTCATCCTTGTTTTCTTCTGGCTTTCTGCAAGCATCATCAGGTAGTGAGTCTTCGGACTTCAGGTTTCTATTTTTCGACTAGTGTCAATAGTTATGAGCATATGGGTTCCTCCCGCTGATGTATGTTCAGCAGTTGGATTTGAGTGTCTGACTTGTTCACAGAGTATGGTTTTGTAAATTCCCACATTTTTCTAACTTGGGGTGATATATGAGTAAATCACCACACGGTTGGGTTGTGGTCACTCCCATTTTGTATCGCATTTCAACAAAACATTTGTTTGTTGAACTTCTTTGTCGTTTTTCGAGATTTTCCTCTGAAAGTCTTGCTCCTGCATCCTTATCCTAGCAGAAATTCGACACCCTTATTAGTCACGTACATTGCAGGTACTATTGCAGTTTGGCTAGCTGTTTCCATCCTACTCAGAATACCGTATTCGGATTGTGGAGAAAAGATACTATGTTCGAGAATTCATTATAATTGGACACATTTCTTGTCTTACTCGGTTGATTTTACCTTTGTACCGTCTTCTTGATTTTATTTCTTGAACTGATCCAGCACAATTTACCTCATCTTATTTTATGAATTTCATGGTAAATCTAAATTATTTTGGCGTGCTGTGTGACAAAATTCACTTGGTTTTGTGAGAAGAAAGTGTTTGGAAATGCTGGCATTATCTGGTGCCATTCTGAAATATTTTTTACATTCTTAATCTGGAAGAACGATCCTTTGATCACTTATTTCAAGCATCACTGTCCATCTTCTGTTTTGCTTCCATTTTGCATCTAGATATGGACGAATTTTTTTATATTTATTTTACAGACATGAATTCATAATTACTAGTAAATCATTAAGTAGAAAAGTTTTTGGGGAAAGTTTCAAATTACTGTAAAAAATAAAGAAAACTTATATCAATTATAAGCTGTTCTCGAAAACTATGAAGTTATCAATGTAGATGTATACTATACTGTATAACATCATGGTAAATACTATGGTTGTAGGCCTAAAGATGGTTATAGGCCTAAAGTGCATGTTGCTATAGGATTATAATGCAAAAAATGGCCAAAATACACTACGAAGTTGATTTATGGATTAAGTATCTCTTTAGAAAAGTTAGTAAAACAATAATGAGGAAATTTGCAATTTTATTCACTGAAACTATACTCAATGACCTTAGAAAGAAATTGGACAAAAAAATATTTTTTTCCATCTTGCAGTCATTGTTTCATTTGAACAGACATAAGGTATAGAATGTAGGATTGAGCCTTTTCCCCTTGACATTCTAGAACCTTGTATGTTCTATGTTTACTTTGACTTGAATGCAATATGTGCTCCTCTTTGAAATTGCTATCACCACTTTGTGAACATCTCCAAAGTCAATATATACCTATGTTAGAGAAATGATTTTAGAACCTCTATCAAAGAAAACTTTAACCCCTCACAACTTTTGCATAGAGTAACTATCCAAATGTCAAGAAAATATTAACGTTTGATGAATCTAATAATAATAATTTGTGTTCAATGTTCACATTACCAAAAAGGAGTGCTTTGGGGGGGTGTCTACTTTAGATTCATTGAAAAGACAATAGAATTTGCATAATTGACTAGACTTGTAAGGTAGACCATTTTAAAATCATATTGTGCTTTCCCCTTATCGATCAAAATTGTCCATGTGTTTTAAGGGGGAAAGAAAATTGTGTTTTGCTTTCATGTGTTGCTTTCTAAGATGATCACATCTCAAGGTTCAATATGTATCTACTCTAGTAGGAATGGTTTTTGAAAAACATCTATTAGCAAATCTTTGACACTTCACAACTTTTGCACGTTATATTGTATCCAAATGATGTGTTATTTGGTGCATTGAAATTTCCAATCGTAGAAATTTTACCAATCTAATAGAAATTATCCACGGTAGAAAAAGTGTTGATTTGGGATGTGCCTACCTTATGTGGTTTGCAAAATTGTGTGAATTCTTTTTAGTCTGTCACACATACCCTAGCCTAAATTGAAGGCACATGTAAGTTGAAATAGGTCACAACCTAGCATGAATTCTAAGTACTTTTTATTGGTGAATGAATACTATATCGTATATTTCAAAAGAGAACCTTTGTTATTGTCATATAGCTTTTATATGATATTAATGTGTATGAAGGTCCACTTTCCACTAGATGTGACTTTCATATAATTCAAACTTCATAAGAAGTTTATATGAAAACTTGTAATTTGTGGTGAAGCTGTAACTTTTCAAAGCTACTGAAATTTCAAATCATATGAAGTTCATATGAAATTGCATCTAGTACGTTATTAAATTCATATAAATGTCATATGAAGTTTTAATTCTATGAAAGTCCCGTCTAATGTAGTATAAATGTCATATGAATATCATATGATGTTTTAATTATATGAAAGTCGCATCTATGGAGCATGGACCTTTGTACACATTAATTTCTTGTGATATCAAGTGAAACAAGTGACAATGGTTCTTTTTGAGATGCAAAGGTCATTTTTTGCTATCATGTAAATAAACCTTGGGATTCTCTCCCAATGGAGTGACTTTTGATTGATATTCAAATCAAATTGTATCTTGTGCCATGTATAGTGGTTTGTAATATATGACATTGTGTTGTGTTTTGAATCTCATACTCTATTATTATACTTTCTCTATAGTACACTATTTTAGTTTTTGATCTTTTAAATATTCCTATCTTGAATGCATCCAAATAAATATTTGAGTATGATTTACTTGATTAAAATATCTTAATTTAATACTATACTAGCAATAGTTAAAAGATTTCAATGCATTTGTGTTGTATTTTTTAGGTGTTTGAATATATTGAGTTTTTTTTAATCAAATATAAAATCACAATAAATTATCATTACAAGAATTTCTAATGAAGAGCAATGGCAACTTCCTCTTATGTTTTCTAATGAGTGTTTATCTACTCTTTTTATGTTTATCTACTTCTATATGTATGTTTTGAACATAAAATGGTTCATTTTACTTTTGCTTTACATATATATTGTATATTTTTGAATTTAAATTTGTAGCTCAAGTTAAATTGTTTATCAACTTAGATAGTTGTGTTTATCAATTTAGTTAATTAGTGTGAATAGCTCTATAATTTTGAAACAAAATGCTCTAATTTACTTTGAATCTACTTAACCTTGTTTTTTGCCTATGAAGAAACACATATTATTCCATAATCTAAATTATAAAAAAAATTAACTTAATTTTAATAAATAATGAGTAACGGCATTGGACGTTTGTGCCTAAATTACAAACTTCTTCACTCTCAAAGATAGGCTCTTTCAACTAAATAATGTGAATAATGTACCATTAACTTGGTACAAAGAGGTTTCAAATTCTATATGAATCAAAAGTTATTTGGTATATGTTTGAATAAGAGGATCTGGAGGTATAAGCCAATAACCTTTGAATTTTCTTATCCAATTTTGACCACCCAAGCCACCTATTCAATTCAATCTTTGTGGGAGTCTTGAGCTTGGCTATCCATTCAAGACAATTTTTTCTTTGACACCAAACTAGTATCCCATACGAAGCTCTCCACGAAACTTTAAAGTCATTGTACCTAATTGTGACCTCATTTGAAAACCACCGCCTACATATCATTGGCCTAAATTGTAGAGCTTCTATTTATAATAGCCCTTAGATCACTTCTAGATACACTTATTTTCAATACTTTTAAGAATTCATGTCTTTTGAAAAATGCATCAAAAAAAGAATCTAAAATGTTCTTTTGATGTTCAACAAGATGCATCAAATAACTTAATCAATTTAATATTAGAAACAATGCTTAATTTCTTATTCCACCTCAAATAGTTTTAGACACTCCTTAGTAGACATCTCTAATAATAATAATATTATGGTTATGTATTCAAACCCATATGAGAAATGGATGGGAGGACTGGGAACCACCCACCCACCCTTACCCGCGACCGTCTGAACCGGTCACCACAGTCTCATCGTCTCTCCGAGAGTAGTACGTTCCCTGCTGCGTGCAGATCTGGATATGTTGGAATTGCAGCTAGAATCTGTGTCTGACGTCAATCGATCCTTACATGAGATTCAGGATTTGTAGCAAGGAATTCCAACCTGTTTGTGGGGTAATTTTCGGGAGTACCAAGATTCAAGTCTAGTTTGCAAGGGATTCATCAAAACCAACTGGCGATGGCGATAATTCCCGCGGCCACAGGAGCTCTTTTGATCCCTCGTCTCTCCTGTTCTGCTCTCACCTGCAAGCCGCACTCCAGAGCCAGCTTGACCACAAACCACCATGCGACGCCCGAGAACGAGGACTCCGCCGGTGCCAATGCGGTGCCAATGGGGACTACTGACGGAGCAGCAATTGGTAGGCGAGGTGTGATGGTGGCCGTTGCCGCTTTGGGCGTTCTCTCGCTCGCTGTGGAGGATTCGAAAGGTGAGTCGGAACAGAGCCTGCGTCTTAGAATTGTGCAAGATATTTGAAATTGGATTGTGTTTGGGTGCTCATCCACGGGGTGCTCATTGTCCTTGCCTTTCGTATCGGGATTTTGAAACTGTAACCCTAATGTGCAATCCGGGAAGCACTTTGATCAGAAATGATTGAATTTCACTTCACTGTAGTTCTCGGTTTCTCCGGTTTAATTTAATTCCCACAGGTTCGTGTGCGCTCCATCTCTGAGAGACATGGATGTCGTTTCTCAGAATGAACAGAGAATGGAAGCGCAGACGATGGTTTTCATATTGTTTTGTATTGTTGATTGCTATCGTTGGTTTCATCTTCTTCTTTTTCATTTTTATTTTGGTACTAGTTTTCCTTTCACTTTAATACAACATTGTATGGTTTGGATCGTAGAACTAACCATACTTGTAAAAGCTACAAAGGCATTGGTTCGTGAAAATGGTTCTAACTCAAAATTCACTTCTTTTGATTTCAGCAGCTGATTCCGGGAACCCATTTAGCAAGTACCTCAAGAGGTGGGCGCTTGCAAGTATGTGGTCTTTGTGTGTATAGCAACTTGGACCTTATGAAAAATTAGTTCACGCTGGTCCTTGTATCTCTAATTGCACAACATGAGAGTTCTTTTTGGTAGAATATGAACTGGATCAAATAGCTGCTAGATTCTGTAATGCAAACATTAATCAGGCTGAATTTGACACCACGATAAGCTTCGAAATGGTTAAGAGTTCACAGTTATTGTAAATGCAAGGATAAACATAGCTGTTGCCATTTATTGAGAAATTCTGGGTCTTCTAAGGAGCTGGTTTATATGACAACAGGAAGAAGCTTGACCCATTAGACACGTACGTACCGACAGTGGTGTTGGCCCAACTCCAGTTTCAGGATGTTGGTATGGTTTTTCGAAACTTGAGTTTATAGTATCTTCAATTTTAAATGCGTGTTTTATGATCTCGATGGTAGTGATTTAACTTGGCCAACCAAGATTAAAATCTTTGTTCTGTAGAATGTGTTTGAATTCTCATGTACTGCAGAGGTCATATGCACTTGTTTAGGATATTTGGTTTACGGCCAATGTCTCCTTGGCCTTTGTTTTTGATCTTATATGACTGATTGAATTTTGACGTGCAGATGAAAAATTAGTTGGAGAGAAGCCCGAATTTTCTGATGCACGCTCTTTGTTGAGATCTGGACCTGCCGGTTCACTGCGCACTGATATTCGAGCGGTATGCGCATGTCCTTCGTTCTTATTCTTTTATGTAGTCTCTAACCCTGCAGATTGAACATGTAGGAAATTCTAGCCTAGAAATTGTGCTGTGTTCACGTAGTAACGATTAGGTAGAAACCAATGCCATGAATGTACAATTCTGAAGACACACTGAAGTATTAGTTAGGGTTTTCAAAACTCCATGTGAGTGTATAATCAGTTTCTATTCAGCTGAACCTATGGGTACGGGGTTAGGTTGCACAATACGCAGCTGAGGCTGGCAACGGCAAGACTGCTGACGAGGCGGTTGACCAATGTCTGAGGTACATTAGTCCTTTCACTAAACATTCCTGTACAGATTTCAGCTGTCTCAAAGTCTTTGCAAATGACTTTCGTTTACTTTCTCATCAAGTTTGTTTGTAACTCAACTAGCGCCAATCGCTTTCCGATTTTGTAAATTAATGTTGAAGCAGTTCTCAGCATGTCAGGCAAGGTAGGTGTCAAGTTTTGGTTAAATCCTTCTCTCTTTGATCACATTCCGTTACTCGACAGTGCCTTGGAGGACTTGGACTCATTGCTCTTTAGAGCAACACGAGAAACTGGATCAGTACCTGTTGATATTATGAAGACACGTGTCTCTACTGCTGTGACTGCGTTAGATAAGTAAGTCCTCCTATATTTCGTGTCTAAAATGATTTTTTAAATCGTCTGGTTACCAGTGTGCCTGCTGCAAGGAGTCTGGAATATTCAGTTGATAAGTAGGCTCAAATGCTCAATCATTTCGGTACCTATTTTTTTGACAGAAACAACTGTTTGATTGTTTTACATGTGTACATTTCTGCAGTCATGATCTTTAATGTGAACTAATGGGTGGTTTGCTTGGCAGATTGCTAGCGACGGTGCCTTCTAGCATCCTGGAGAAGGGCAAAGCCATTGCCACTGCTTACAGGGATCAAAGCACTAGTAATGATGATAATGTAGGATTTGATGAGAGTCCTGATGAGCTCAAGGGACTGTTGTAAACTTACATTATGCCGTTTAGTTTGTTGAATCACTCGCAACATATTTCTAAATCTGTATTTTCGAGGCTTTCTCTGGGTTATGTTTGAAAAGGATATCGAGTGACTGAAAATGAGGGAAATGTCTTACAAAAAATATCGAGTTCCATGTCAAGGTCCGTATCGGTGGATCCTGGAGAATTCCACGGATCCACAATGGCCTTCACAGCTCCAGATTGAGTCATGCACTTGCAGGAACACCTTTGAGGTTTAGAAATGTTGCAATGCTTAATTAGTGGAGTAATTCAACTCTCAATAATGTCAATTGTACAGCACGTTTTCCTATAATTCATTTTCTTAGTTCAAAATGACAATTGTTAGGCAACTACGATAGCATGATAGGACAATTCCAACCTCTGATTATCATATTATACTGAGGTAATTGGTGGTTATTTAGGCACTTAGGGTCATATTACTTCTCTGTCTAGTGATTGAATTTTTTTCAAAATTTTCATGAAATTTTCAACATGACTCCTAATCATCGTGTTCTACATGTGAATATGTGTTCAAATCATTATGATAGGTATAATTGCAAAAGTTATAAGGATTTTTTGGAAGCCCAATCTCAAAGCAAACATCTAAAATAATTACTTTTGATGGTATAGATTGAATTTTATATAGAAAGATTGGAGTCATTCTATCAAGACTAATGAGATGAAAGTTATGAAAAGTTTTGTTTTGCAAGCAATGATAGATTCAAATAAGCATTGTTTCTTGAACTCAATTTTTTATATAGAAATAAAAACAAGGATTTTTCTTGCTTACTATAACATTTTTATTATGGGGAATGACATTTTTCAATTTTGTACCAAAGATATTAGGGATCTAGATTTTTTTTTCCAATTAAGTTTCTTTAGTTGCAATCAAAATGTATAAGCAAAACTTATAGACTTTGCAATACTAGTTAGGAATGCAATTGAATTTTAATATTTATATTTGACTAACTCTATCTTCTTGCTTTTAGAGAATGTTTGGAAGGATTTGACCACTTTTTGTCTTTTTTGACTTGTCCTACTAGTGGAAGGGTATACAAGCTTTGGTACAAGCTCTTAACCCTTAACTGCCTAACCAAACATATGTGGTTTATCTAAAATTTTGGGCTCATTCTAGTGCAAGTAATTAAATTCCTTTGACCATTTACAAAAATTTATTGGCAGTTTTGAAGGTTTATCATTGAAAGCTATTATTCTCACTAAAAAAGGTAAAAGAATTATTTTTGAGAAGTCCATTAATGGAAGAGTAAAGCTTGCCAATTTTATTTGGTTTCTTGGCTTTGAGCAAAGTTTGCCAATTTCACTTGATTTGAGATCTAAAAAATTGTACTTATCCATTTGCTTTGAAAATGGTCCCAATGGAAAGAGTAAAGTGTTTTCATGATTTTCACTGTTGAATATTTAAACATGCTAATGTTGATTTGGAGTTATTTGTGATTTCTACTTACAAAAAAAAATTGCATTTCAATGATTTCAAGGTAGATTGTATAATTGATAGTTCTTGATTTTCAAAACTTAACATTTTAGTGTGCCAACACAATTTCTAGTTGTTCACATCACCTCCTATCTCAAAAAACTATAATATGAAAATTTCTCAAGCATTGTGGGGAGGATCACCATACTAAAAATAGGATATGTACATTTTTCTTATTATAATCTCACAACTCCTATGCAATTTTGCACTTAAAACTAGTGAGTACACTAATAAGCAAATTCTTTAAAATATCTATACAGTTAAATTTTGAAAAACAACAATTTACTTCATTGGAGATAATTATAAACCTATGCTCTTTTTTCATAGGAAAAACAAGCTTGGAAAGGCCTAGTCACTTAGGGATTAAGACAAAGGTTTAAGTTAGCCATAGTAACTACGTCTAAGTGTGATCCCTTTTTAAATCCACCCTCCACATTTTCTTGCCTAAAATTTACTATCTCTATACATGAAAGCCTAGGATCACTTTTGGATATACCTATTTTCAACAATTTGAAAATTTATACATTATCATACAATGTCCGAAAAATGTACAAGAAAAAAAGTTTACATTAATTTTTAGACTTCTAACAAGATCCAACAAAATTTTAAGTAATTTCATCCCTTAAGGACTAGCCACATTCAAATTTTGAACAATGGACAAACTCAAATACATCCTAAGCATACAAAAGTGCGTTTTCTCAACCATTGATTTTTTTAATGTAATATAGATTCTACAAACTTGGCTTTGCAAATGCTCTATAATTCAAAGGGTACTTGTAGATTTTGGCTTTGAAAAGAACAACATTTCTGAATTAAAAAATGACCCTTCAAAAACAACTTAAATAAAAAATTTTAAGAAAAATCTTCAAAAATCATTTTGATTAGAACTTAACATTTAAATATAAAGGAAAAAGGAATCTTGTGAAAATCACAAATTTTCAATCTACAATCAATTTTAGAAGGAATTTTCAACTTTTGGCTTCAAATTTTTAAAAAAAAATATTGGTTTGTGTACTAGTTTATCTATCCATATGGATATAATATATAATAGACCATATTTTACATCTATCAATTGAGAATTATCATTAAATAATTATTATAAATTGCATTTTAAAATATATCTTCATGATTTTGGAAATTTGGATTCCCCCCCCTTTCCTTAAGGGATTAATGATAGAAACATTGCTCAATTGCTTATTCAACTTATTAATAAAGGTAAGGTAGGTGCCTAATTGAAGTGCCACTTATTACATACCGTCTCATTACGTAAATCTCCTAAATCAATATGTATCTATTGTTGAAAAAATAATTTTAGAAATAAAAACAGTTTAATCCCTTGTACCTTTTGTATAGAGTACCAAATGATGCATCCTTTGGTGCATTGAAATCTCTTTTCATTTTCTAAACAAGAAAATATGAAAGTCTAACAAATCTAATAATAATAGGAGTGTGCACAATAGAAAATGTGATGGTTTTAGCCATCTCTACTTTAGTTACCAACAGTGTTTGTTTTTGTATGCATTATTTTTTGCTAGCTGACTAGATTCCCACAAATGTTGTCTATTTTTTCATTTTTTGTAAAGAAAATTTTCATTTTCTTCACTCAAAATAGTCAAATTCAAGACCAAAATAGCCAAAATTTTGCCTGGACATACATTCTTTTTATATAGATGTCACTTAGTATCACATGAGTATCAAATAATTAATTGGCTACTTCTCTAAAATGATATTGAAAAACATTGGTTACCGGTCAATTGAGTTGGCCACAAAGTTCAAATAAATTATAGAATCTATTAGCCTGATAATGAACACCATGACATCAATGGATGGATCGATTCCATACATTCCTATAGCCATTCTCAATTTTCAAAGAATAGGGATGCGGTACCCCTCTCTTTTACTTGCGAGGGCCCATTCTCTAAAGATTGAGAAGTTTCAGTAGGGGTAGTCACACCTTCTTCACTTGGCACTTTGAGAATGGCTCAAAGAGAATGGAGAATGGGAACGTGGCGGCTTAGGGTTGGCTTCATGTTGGTAGAATATTCTTAGTTGGATATATCTTCCGCACTCCTAGTCTTCACTTTTGGAGGTGAAGATTGAAACTGCAGAAGATATACCCAACTAAGAATATTCTTTTGTGCTCTAGGGTGATTGCAAGAAAGACCGGTCCTATTTGACGTCACAATTGAAGTAACTAAGTTGCCATCAATCATGACTTTTGTAAAATGAAGCCGATGGACTTGAAATTTTTATTGAAGATGGCTAACTGAGAAATCATGAGATTCATTATTTTTCATAAATTTTGAAAAATAATTTTATAATTAAATGTCAATTTAGCTAATTTATAACACTTTGCGATTTAGGGTTTTTTAGTATTGTGGAGCATCCAAAAATTATGATGTTCACTTGAATTTTTTGTAGGTTATTCCTACACTAGATGAGCATGTGTCCACCAAAGGGCATTCAAAAAAACACAATTCTTTGTCCTCAACATGCATGCGAATAGGGGTTCTTTGCGCATAGCGCTCCAAACATCCATGATGGTTTCAACTTTTAGTTTTTGGTGAAATGTAATCACTATTAAGTCTTTACAAATGGCCAATTTTTATTTTTATTTTATTCATGATTTTTTAATTATTATTAATTTATAATTAATTTTATCTACTTTCTATGACAAACAAACATTTTTTCAAATAGTACTGTTTCAGTATTGTTAAGTACTCAAAAGTACTATTGGTCGTTGATTTTTCAAATCAACAATTGAGATTGCTTCATTTTGTGATACTATAGTATTCATAGTACTGAGCGCAAAAAATTGCAGTTTGGGCAGAACACTACCAAAATTGTTCGGTCTTTCTTGCAATCATCCTCTACACTTTCACCTTTGTTGTTGCTAATTTTCCTCCAACCTTACATCTAATCTTACGTTTAGGTGAATGGATTCTCCATTTTTTTTTCATTCTCCACTTTCAACACATCTTTCAAGGGTGTCACACCTTCTTGACCCACCGCAACTTCCCATTAGGGGTAGTCACACTTTCTTCACTTGGCACTTGGAGAGTGGAGAATAGGAAGTTGGTGAGGGTTTGGAGGAGCCAATGGAAAGCCACGCTAGGTGAAGAAGGTGTGACACCCCTAAAAGATATGTTGAGGGTGGAGAATGAAAAAAATAGATAATCCATTTATCTAAGCGTAAGATTAGATGTAAGGTTGGAGGAAAATCGGCAACAACAAAGGTAAAATTGGCAATGGAAAGGTGAAAGTGTAGAGCACAAAGGAATATTTTTAGTTGGATATATATCTTCTGCACTCCCAATCTTCACTTCCGGAGGTGAAAACTAGGAATGCGGAAGATATATCCAACTAAGAATATTCTACCAACATGAAGCCAACCCCAAGCTACCACATTTTCATTCTCCATTCTCCAAGTGCCAAGTGAGAAAGGTGTGACTACCCCTATTGACTCTTCCAAACCTTCACCAACTTCTCATTCTCCAAGTGCCAAGTGAAGAAGCATTCTCCATTCTACAAGTGCCAAGTGAAGAAGGTGTGACTACCCCTAATTGTAGGCCTCTTGAGGTGAAAAAGGGTCGTGACGAAGTTTCACCCAATCTTGCTTGCAGTAAAAGAGATCACCCTTTTCCGATCAGCCTCCCATTCTTGCAGCCGTTAGACTGCTTCATTTCTGATAAAAAAACTATAGGTGACAATTCACGTACTATAGGACCCATGAGAGAAACAAAAATATCTGGGAGGTGTACATTGAGAGCATACGATGATCACAACATGTACACTGATAGCCTTACATCAATTTTGTAACCATCCTATGGTTGGAAATAGGTTTGCCTACATATTGAGAATGGGACAAATAGATCTTGACCAAAAAATTCATGGTAATGTTGTTTTTGAGGAAAAAAAATTTAGAAAATTATAAAATCCTACTGAAATGTATTTCTCTACGCGGGGAAATTTTTCCATGAACTTCCCGCAAGCTGCAGATAGGCTGAATTGCTTAAGTGATCGGAAATAGGTGATCAACCTTAGTCGTCGACGGAATTGCAGTCTCAGTCCCGCAGGTCAGCCTCGAATCTCCGCCACGTGCATACAGTAGACTCTACAGTTACACCTCCCCCGCCATCGAGGAAATCCACAACGATTCCAACTCTCAAGACACTTCGGCACCCAAAACTTTTAATTTTCACCCCAAGCATTTCGGTTCTACTGTAGATCTACTGAATCTACTGTAGATTCACTCAGCGACCCATTACTATATAAAAATCATGACTGAGTTGTCGATCGCAGCCAGGCAGCGTCTGTGTTTTGGGGGGCGTAGAATCCGCAAATTCGCACCCTCTGACATGTTCGAGCCTGTCAGGCTCCGTCCCTCCAGAATTGCGCCAGTGCTGTAAAGGCTTGTGGCTGGAACTGTTCCGAAAAAAACAAACTGAACGCTGGGTCGATCGGTCACTTCTGACAATATGATATCCAGGCACCGATTGATCAGTCACTCATAAAGGTCATGCAGTAAAGAATTTATCACGGAAGTCTATCACGGTATCACCCCATTCTGTCCTGTCCAGTTGCCACCGGAACCACGTAAACTGCGTCCAGGTGCTACCGATGATTCCCCCGGAGAACCTGGACACGGATTCCCCCAGCCCACTGTGCATCGATCGATGATCACTCGTCTTGAGCAATGAGAAAACCTAAGCTGACAGGGTTTGCGATCCTCTAGCTAGCTGCGCCGAGACTTTGATTAGTTCTCGAAGTCGCACTCATTCCAGCTAGGGACAGAACTCATATGGTTGCAAGTCGGCGTTTGCAAGAATTTCAACTCATACGTACGCTAGCGGGGGACCAGGTCCAAACTCCAAAGCTGTTGCTTGTAGCGTACGAGTGACCGCTACACAGTCGACGACGACCTTGGCTCCCTCGCCTTCTGGGTGTGCGTCACAGTCGTCGACCGTGGTGCTTAGCGGTGACTATAGTACTACTCGGAATCAGAATGATGTTCATGTCGTAATGGGGAGGACGCGGGTCTTCATAATTTGAGGCGAGGCGAGGCGAGTTTGCAGTTACGAGCAGTTGTATCGATTTGTGAGACGGTTTGGAGTTGAAGCTAGCTATATCGAATTTCAGAGAGGACTGGTGCTGTTTTTTTGGTATGTTTTGTGAAAGGTGGATTTGGGGGGTGAAGTGAGTGAGGGATTGTGTATCAGTTTGTGTGGGTGGTGGGGTGTTTTGGGGGTTTGCAGTTGCGATTGAATCGCACATGTGAATTGCTGCGATGCCGGACCGTGATGAGACCGGTCCCATAGGGCAGGCCCTAAGGGAATCCGAGCGCGGCGCAGCGCGATCAGGGTCAGATGCAAATGTGGAGAAGGTCCTTGACTGCGCACGCCAAGAGATTTCCTCCTCGAGTTTGCGTTCGCTGTGGCAAGATGCGCCCGAATTTTCCAACGACTCCCGCTCGCGCGACGTCTACGACCGCTGCCAGTGGCAGATGATGGAAGCCATGCACCTCCCTTCGATAGTGGACGGTCACGTCGTGGGGCACGCGTTGATGCGCGCTTCTGAGGCAGGCACCTTGCACGTCTTGCGCTGTTTGCGTAAAGGCCAGAGAGCTCTCAAATGCTCCGTGCTCGTGCCGCGCTTCCTCGCGTTCTCGCTCCTCAAAGCCGCCGAGCTCGGGAACCTCGACGTCGTGCAGGAGCTTCTACGCGATGCGGAGCTTGCTCAAGTGGGGTATGAGATTGCGGAGAAAGCGAAAGTCGATGGGTACCCTTATACGATTGTGAGTCTCACGCGCGACTGGCAAGGGAGTGTTCGTCAGTTCAAAACGCTTCTCCCAGGTGCGAAATACGTTTTGAATAAGGAGACGCTGGTACTCCAGTGTGCTCAATCGGAGGATGAATCTGTTCACGAGGGGTTAAGAGAGTGCTACCGAGTGTATGGGCTATGGCGCTTGATGATCATCGCGGGCGCCAACGGCCATGGCGGCGTGTTCCGAGAGTTTCTCATGAAGGAGGAGGAGGAGGCTGTTGTGTCGAAGCACAGGAGCTTGATGGGGTACGAGCATCCCAAAGTCGCGGAGTTTAAAAAGATTCGTGCGAGAATTGACGAGGAATGCAGTCGATTCGTGATGAAGGTGACGGCGAAGCTGAGCCGGGATCAGTTACTGTACGAGGTTTACCGATCCTCCGAGAGCAAGGCGAAGCAGGGGAGCTCGCCATGGCGGTGCAACAGTAAGGCGCAGTTCGGGCTCTGGGAAGTCGTGATGGAAGTTCCCGTGTTGCTCATGGAGCTCGAAGGCTCGTACCAAGACAACGAAAAGCGGCAATTGATGCGGCACTTTCGCTACATCAAGCCCATCGTCCCGCAGATGATGAAGCTCAATGTGCAGTTCAAGATCGTCGTCGACATTCAACCGAATTACTGCGAATTCACTGTCGCGGTGAACCACGTCCGCGTGACATTTGACAATCAGCGTTGGGAGGTCGAAGAAACAGGACACTTCCCGACGCGCGTCTCATTATCGGTGACGCCCATTGCGCCAACCCTAACTTCAGTCTCAATGACAGGCTCCTCGGCCAACACGTCCTACAAGGTCGGAGCAGCTGAGCAAGTGCGCATCGGCGTGAACGCAACTCTCAAGTCAGCTCCTACTGCAGGAATCTCCTTCCAAGCGGGGAAGTCGACGACGTCGAAGGTGGAAGGGAAACCCTGGCGAATGGAGCAGCTTCCCGTCTACAACGAACGCGGCGGGAGTTACACTTGGCAGTTGACGAATCTTCACGGCACGCCGTTCGATCGGTTGAGTCCCTTGCTGCAGGAAACCAAAAAATCCATCTGGCAATTCGGGAAGCGCATCCCGATCAATCCATTGCTCGTGCTCCCGTTCGGCACGAACGGCGGGGTGAACTTCACGGGTAGTGAGTTCGATGACTCCCTTTCCTGGCGATTCTCTAAAGAATTGGAGGATACAATGGTTGCATTCAATATTGAAGGGCAAGTGCACACAACTTACATCACGCAGGATACGTTCTGGGAGACGCGCGTGGTGCCGTTCGAGGTAAAGCTGGAACAGAAGCTGGAGCCCTGTGGCGATCCCGCCGGGGGTGACAAGAAGAAGAAGAAGAAGAAGAAATAGAACGTCCACTCTCCTCCAATTCTTCTTTTCTCGATCGATCACTGTTGCTACAATTTCATTCCAATTCTGCTACAATGTCAATTGATTCTCTTTCGCCGTAACCTGTTTTGATGCCATAGCTTTCATGATCGAGCGATGTCTCGATCGAGACAAACTAATCAATAGTTCAGCGCGCAAGCAACCCTAAATCCATACGCTGGTTTGCATTCATGTTGCGCGCGAGATTCTTCTCGCAGCTTGTGTAAGGTTGTGAGATATATGAGAGAGAGAGAGAGGGATTGTGTAAAGTATGATCGTAGGTTGCAATTGAGCTCGTGGCCAATCTCTATTGCTGCTACTGTTTTACTGGAGCTGTGAACTTCAGCAGTGAGAATGGAAGTTAGGGTTTATGGAATGAGGACTTCTAGATGAATATCGGCAATGCTTCACTGGTGGAGATTGGCTTCGATCTGTGTGTAGACCGAGGCACTAATGTTTTACTCACTCTTGGACATGCGATTTTTCAGTATCTTCTTTCTTGCTTCCTGCCCACTGTCACGTTGAACTTGTCGTGTGTTTCTAATATTTTGCTAGGACTCCTGGGTAGTGAACGCATCTAGTGAGCGTTCCCTGTTGAACCGCCTGCTCCTTTGAACTGGGTTGGTGTCCCATCTGAATTCCTTCACCTACATAGCCGCTCTCTTGAAGATGGCGCCTCTCTGCCCGTCAAAGCAGTGCCCCAGCGATGCCTTGCCCTTTCATATCGATCCTGCCCCAGATCAGGTCTCCACTGACCAATGTGGCCATTGTTGCCTTTGGTATCCGCACCGGTGCCACCGTTTTTCATTTTCGAACTCCCCGTGCTCGAACCAGGTTTGCCGCTCCTTGAAATCGCGAGTCCACATCCTCGCGACTCCTCTACTGTATGCCCTCGGTAGCTCGCTTGGACCGCTTGAATCGATCACCTGCTCCCCGACACCTGTCCACTACCTCGTCGCTCTCCGTGCCTTCACCTCGACTTTCAGGAAACCAGGGAGGACCGTCACGACGTCGTAGCTCCTCCTTCCCGCTGCTGCTGTCTCTGCCGGGTCACCGTTGCTTTCATCCCCCAGCTGACCAGCGTTGTCGTCCTCGTTGCTGGGGGAGTCGCCGTAGTCACCACTAGTCTTGGGCGATGCCCACTCACTACAGTACTGCTCTCCCGCCTAGCATCTCTCCTTCCCGAAGGCAGGTCCCATTTCTTTTTACGCTTGAGAATTCGATTGCTGTCAGTTCCCCTCCAATGAATCGACCGTGAATCTTTGGTGACCCACTCTCCATTCAGGCCCTGCAAGTCGCCCACCCTCCCAGCCGCTTCTCCTCGATTGTGGGTATTCGCCTGGCCGGTATTACTCACGCCAATTTCTGGGGCTTCCATTGTCATCGTCACCAGGGTAGCGCGTGCCCGCAGCCCGCTGAACCTTGACCACCAATGTCGCATTTCCGTCTCCCGGAATTGCTGAAGCAGAATCTGTCGCCTCCAGAATCTGTAGCTCATCTTTTGCTCTCACGTAGGGCGATTCCGTGAATCAGTGTTGCATAGGTGACAGCCCTTTTGTCACTCATCTTTTGTGCCCAATTGTAAAGCTTTGGCAAACGGCCAGATAGGATTGACCCCTATTTTGTGCCACGCCAATTTTTGTATTTCCTCTCATCTAATAACACTTCGGGCTGTTGAATGCAAATATGTATTCAGAATTTGCAAACTTTATTAAGGGTGGCAAATAAAAAAATTCCAGTGTTTTCTCTAGGGTAAAACATGACTTGGTGAATTGACCCCCTCCACTCATCCCTGAGGGAAAACACTGAAATTTTTTATTTGCCACGCATGATAAAATTTGCAAATTTTGAATTTCAGATTTGCATTTAGAGGTCCCCAATTGGCTAGGAGAGGTAGAGTATGTAAACTAATAAGTGCAAAATAGGGGGCCTTTTTTTTACGTGCACCCATGGAATGACTTTGGGGAGACGAACAAGGGGTCAGTTCACCCTTGACCATGAAACTCATGGGGCAATAAGGGGGTCAATCCTCCTTGGCCTTGGCAAACGCTCAACTAGCAGTAAAAATTCAATGGTTTGTGAATACAACTTAGTGTAGTTTTGGGCCATCCTTCAAACTACCTTTTCTTTGTTTGGGGTTTTGTTTTTCAAAATTGCCATATTTCACCCTCATTTACACCCCAAGGCTTTAAGTAAATCTAACACCTCTTAATGCATAATTGCCAATTTATTTGTATATCAATTTCAAAATTCCTCCTAAATTCAATTACAAGCAAAATATTATCATTTTCTGAGCAAAATTTGTTGGAATAGATTTTAAATGCCAAGTTGATTATCTTGACAAGGTGATTTTTTGAAATTTTTGTGTTCTTTAAATCTATGGCCTCATTTTTGCAAATCCAATTTTGAACTAGAATCAATGCAATTTTGGCTTGATCAACTACTTGACATGCTTCCACATTTGTAATTTTAGAAAAATAAGTATAATAGTGACACCAAATACAACCATTAGATAAGACAACAACTTGATATAGTATCTCCACAAATTAGGATGACTTCCATCCTGAATAGTAATGAGAAAGAAATGTGAGTGTCAATTTGTTCATTGTCCAAAAATTGGATAGTGGAGTACTAAGGGTTTAATCGTGCCCTTAAGAATCTTCCATTATTGCAAATTTTGCCCTTTGGATACCTTAAACTACCACCTGAAACACTCAAAACTATCTCCTTTTAATCCACAACGGTTGCCCATCCTTTGGGGGGGCTAGATTGCCCAAGTGGCGGTTTAGGGAGAGTATGATGGTGGAAACAATGTTTTTTTTATGCACAATTTTTGGCAAAAAGATGTTGGCTATTTTTTGTAAAGGAAATTTTCATTTTTCTAATCAAACTAGCCAAATTCCTATTGTATTTTGAGACTGATAGCCAAATTTTACCTAGTTATTACCTAATTTTGATATAGATATTACCAATTATTGGACCCTACTAGCAAGAGAAAAAAAATTCCAATGCACTTTCCAATGTATTTTTTGGGCATTGTGAGTATAAGTTATGAATTTTTACAGAGCCCACTACACATGTACCTAATACCAACACTAAGATTTGATATTCAAGATGTACTACATCCTTTTTATCACATCTATTTACTTCCCAAGATTTTTCAAGATTTTAGAGGTGGTGGTTATGGGCACAGTGACGCTTATGGGTGTTGCTACTTTAATCCAAGCGTCATTTTTATATATTTTGGAACTTTGTGGAATTAGTTATGAATTTTTGAAGTTGAAACACAATGGTCACTAAAAGCGACCACCTCTTGAAATGTACACCCCTGGTACATTGAAGAAAGCCAAAATATACCACTCATATCATGATCGCTCTTAGAGCATGGACGCTTTTAGAGCAGACTACCTTAACTGGAATGGAACCAGAGGTGTAGATTTATCATGAGAGAGGAACCAGAGCCATCACCGTCCATTCCCAACTGCACGTACTGTACTTCTTTACAACTCAAATCCCGAAATCTAGCCTCTTCTTAGGTTTCCCGGCGCAACTTCTGAGGCCAAGTGGAGCAAGCAGGGCCCTCTTGCTCACGGCTATGGCGCCGGGTTTCGCTCTCTGCCTTCCACAGATCGACTGAAGTTCCCCCGTCCGTCATTCACCATAACATTCGTTATTCCCCGTTTCGATGATGAGTTCCTGATTCGATGATGAGTTCCGGTTTTGATGGTGATGGTTTCTTAACATTTTATGATTCCGTTCTGAGTTTTCGCAACGTTTGAACGATCGAGTGGCTATGGCGGAAGCAAATTGAGGGTTCGATAGTTGGGAAATTCGAAATCGCGATCAAATTGAGAGTTCGATATTTAGGAAATTCGGATTTCTTAAGAGATTTGGCAGTTGCGGAATGGCGAATGTGTGGTGTGTGCAGAACGGGGTGCAGAGATTTGGAGGAGGGACGTTTGGACGCGGCTTTGGGGAGCGGGGTTTGAAGGGGAGAATTGGAAGGTGCGCTTCAGCAATTGTGAGTGCAAGAGGGAAGAGAGAATGGTCGAAATTGGGGTTTCGGATTGTGGCGGCTGCGCGGCCGACGGATGTGGAGGCTGGGAATGTGGAGTGGCTGGATTTGTCGAAACAGAAAGGGGGAGGTCCAGGACAGGGCCCTGACAATGCTGGGTCGCAGGGGAGTGGTAAACTTGATTTGCCTGCGCAGAGCGAAGCCGATCAGCGGCGCCGAGAGCAACAATTTGCCAGTATTCTTCAGGTATGTTCAATTTGGTGTCGGGGGATTTCGTGCCCGTTTGAATTTTTTTTCGAATTGAGCGTGCTTTGCTAATTTGGTGATTTGTTTGCATTTATACATTTCCAATGTGTAAGGAGGAAACGTATGAATTACTGTGAGGCTTCAGTATTGAAATAGTCGCCTAGATGATGATCAGTGGTCGGTAATGTCGGTGACTACTGTGAGCGTTCTATGGTTGCATTTGTGTGCAATTACGGGCCAATTGGCATCTTAAAAAAGACTTTTCGAAAGGCTTCACAATTGCTTATAATACCGAGTATAAACTCTTGTGTATTCAGATTCCTCTTTAGATTCTACTATATGCCATTAACCCGCGACATACCATCTTTTGATGTTATCATACCTGTAAAAAATATTGAATCTGTAAACGTACAATGTATCTAGGGATGTCTTCAAAAAGTGATACATCTCCAAAGATCGTTCATTAGATTCACAAAGTGATTAACTTTGTAAGTCTAATGGGGAAGACTTTTTGGTTTGTGTTGTCTATACGGCAGAACGGTAGGTTTCTGTTGAAGAAGTTCTACTAAGAAAACACTTGAAGAACTGATTTCAATAGATGGGAATGGTTAGCTCCTCTGTGGAACAAGACGGTAAAAATAGAAGGTTTTGAGGAAGAATCTACAGGTCTCAGTTGCTTGAACTGGGAAGGGTTGCTTATGGTTTTCACTGTAAAGACGTCTGACTAAGTTGCGAGAGCTGCGTTGTCATTTGGTTGAGCTTGTGGGTAATTTCACGAGGTGTACGGATGTGAGTATTATGTACTGCTTTGAAAATGTGAAGCCCTGAAGACGATTATGCTCTCGCAGGTGCCGAAAGAGGAGCGAGACAAGGTGCAGAAATTGCATGTACTAACTCGAGCAGCAGCCGCTCTTGCTGCCGTAGACGCCTTGTTGGCCACTAACCCAGCCGGAAAACCACCGTCTGAAAAATCACAAGAGCCTCCACCTCCACTTAGCACGGGCAAGTCTGAGTGGGTGACTACATCCACCGTAGAAGTGAAAGTTCCTGCGCTCCAACAAAGACCTCTCTCTTCAGGTATTACTCCAGACTCACAGCACATCTGAAGCCAGTCTTCACAGAACTGCATTTGGATTGCTGTAATTAGTTCATTTGGCAGGGATTATTGCCACTCGTGGGCACAGATTTCATGAAGACCATGCCGATAATAACCGAATTTTTTTGGTTTCCAAGGAATCGAAAATTGTTTATCACAAACCAAATATATTGACAAAGTTCTTAATTTTACGTTAACAGGCCTTAACTTCATGTAAGCCTCGTGTTTAGTTGATGTTGAGTCAATGTTAGTGTAATGCACATGGTGTTTCTGATGCCCTGATCATTTTGTTGAATTCTGAAGAGGAGCTGCCAGGAGTTGGATCTACGCTCGGAGCAGCGGCAACTCCAGGTCCAGATTTTTGGACATGGGTACCACCGCCGGACGACCGAACCCTGGAGGAAGTGTTTACTCCCCAAATGCAAAGAGATGTGGATGTACCAAAGCAAATGCCGAAATTCTCAGAGGATCTCGATCTGGCTTTGGAAAGAGAGGTCCAGGATCTGCCATTGGTTTTCCAGAGCAGGTCTGTGCCATCGCTGCCTCCTCTTCAGTCGCTCCTGGAAGTTGAAAAGGAGAAGAAGGGCAATGAGCAAGAGATTCAGACTGCGCCTTCGCTGCAGGTCAGCGTTTATTTTCTTCCTATAATTTATTGTTCTTCGTTGGGGTGGCTCCAAGAGATTACCGAGGTTGACAACTTTTACTTAATTTTTTTGTTTCGGGTAGCTACAATGCAATTCCTGGGTGATTTTACAACAAAATTTCCAGGTCTGTAGATTGACCGGTTTTTTTTCACAATCTGGCGATGGTTAACCAGAAATATACCACTGGCTGCAGGTACCTGAATCAGCACCAGAGTCAGTCACAGAAGCTGTTTCTGTAATGAAACAAGGGATGCAGACTGCAGGGCAGGACACGAGTGGAGTTTACGCAGACGGCTCACGCTGGTGGAGGGAGCAAGGCGTCGAGAATCGTGCCAATGGAGTTGTCTGTACGTGGACAGTTATCAGAGGTGTAAGTGCGGATGGAAGTGTAGAGTGGGAGGAGAAGTTTTGGGAAGCTGCTGATGCCTACGATTTCAAGGAGCTTGGAGCTGAAAAGTCAGGACGTGATGCAGTTGGGGGTGTATGGCGTGAGTTCTGGCAAGAATCTATGTGGCAGGTGAGTGTGTACTGACTGCTCCTGAGGTTGAGGATACTCTTTCTGTCACTAGTATTATGTAGGAGCGTGTTTTCATGGGAGATCATTACTGAGGTCACTGGAGAGATGACTTTGGGCACAAGAAGCCAAACTCTCTTAAGGTCAAAGTTTTCTATCACTATGTATGATGACTTCACAGGCAGTCATTCAAAGTGAGAAGTTGTGGACCACTGTTGGTAAGGGATAGTATATAACCTCTGAATTTTCATTCGGATGAGTAGCCATTGACATATAGCCAAATCATGCTTACACCACTCATTAGTTGAGAAAACAACCGAGTGTTTTGGAAGAAATAAGTTGTTGGTAATGGGGTTCAGTATAGAAGACCGGAAGGTCCAGAACAGGTCTTAGTATCCTCTGTCTGTCATTTTTTGTAATGAGTTACTCCAATCTTATATGATTGGCAGTGACGTCTTACTGATATGACCATCGTCGCGTGACTGGATCAGGATGCAACGACTGGGCTCATGCACATGCAGAGGAGTGCAGACAAGTGGGCGAAGAACGGAGAAGGAGGGCAATGGCATGAGAAGTGGATGGAGCACTACGATGCCTCCGGTCGCGCGGAGAAGTGGGCCGACAAATGGAGCCAAATTGACCCCAACACACCTTTGGAGCCTGGCCATGCTCATGTCTGGCACGAAAGGTACAGAAACCAACAACAAATAGTGCCAACCACACTTCTTACTCTTACTTACCCTTTCATTTTTTATGCTCATTTTTATGGTCATTTTCACCTCTTTGATTTCACTCTTCTACAAAAGAACTTGGGAAAGTACATTCATATATAAATGAAGTCAACACTAATTAGTTTTCTCCTCAAGTTATCACATCATTGAAATTTTCCATCGATTCAAGAAAGCCATCAAATATAGTTTTTTTTGGGGGGGGGGCTTTTCTACTTCTTGAATGATGAAATGAATCCAAAATTACATCACATGCATAGAATCATGCTAGGAAAACTATCAGAATTGAAAAATATTTTATAAGTCTCTAGGCAGTCAAAGTTTTGTTGACTACATCTAGAGTCCAAATTTATAACAACTCACATTTCACTTGATATTGATCATTTTTTAATGACTCAAAGTGCTAATGAAACTTAGAGAAAACGAGTATAGGTCTTACTGTTGCTTAAACGCACTGTAGATCAGCATCATTGCAAAAACTGAAATTTGAACACCCGTCATGTCACACACATCTGTCAGTCCAAAAATGTCGAATTCAAATCTTCTAACCTTCTCTCATGTTCAGATGGGGCGAGGAGTACGATGGGCAAGGAGCAAGTATGAAGTACACCGACAAATGGGCGGAGCGGTCCGAGTACGGTGGCGGATGGACCAAGTGGGGAGACAAGTGGGACGAGCGTTTTGATCAAAACAGTCATGGAGTCAAGCAAGGGGAGACCTGGTGGGAAGGGCAGCACGGCGAGCGCTGGAACAGGACGTGGGGGGAGGGGCACAATGGATCCGGTTGGGTGCACAAGTATGGTCGAAGCAGCAGTGGAGAGCATTGGGACACGCATTCGGAAGAAGAGACTTGGTACGAACGGTACCCGCACTTTGGATTCCGTGAATGCTTTGAAAATTCCAGAGAGCTTCGGAGGGTTGGGAAGAAAAGAAGACGACAGCTGTAGAGTGAGCCTGCCTTTCAATTGGGGATTATAGCATCGTTTACTGGCTATCAGTTTGGGGAGGTTGTGCATAAACTACCTTCAGTTGTTGGCTGATAAGTTAGTTGTGGACTCCATACTGCGGCTTACTTTAGTGCAAACACCGAAAGGATGGATTGATGGCATTGGTGATTTGCATTCAATGTTGAGCCTCAGGCGTCGAATTAGATCATAGGGTTGGTGCATAAATAATGAGTCGAGAATTGAAGAGAAATCACAGCCCCAAGTCCCAACATGCTCAGCAGAAGAAATTACAAAGCCTGTGCGTTACAAGTACACCTGAAATGGACCACTCCGCAAAATTGACCCCTATTTATTTTTGATGGAAAATTGAATAGGGAGGATACCCCAAAATGGTGTGCATTACAAGGACAAGTGTAAGGTGGAGTTGGGGGCCATTGTGAGTAGTGTGCAGCTCTATTAATAGTAATGTGGAGGTAGCAACCTTGCAAGTGGTCAATTTTGGGTACACTTTGTGTTGTTTTAACTTCTTCTCTATGACATGTTTTGATACTACTGGTGTTATTTCTTCATGTGTATCAAATGCATTTTGGCATCACCTGCATGACACTTTTAGCACCCCACACTTTGCATCTTTGAAAATTTGTAACTAATTCACAATGTGTCCAAAAATTATGGAACCACTTGCATTTTGATTTATAGTCTTTCACCGTTGTGCAAAAATTGTTGGTCATTTTTTAGAGCATATTGGTTATGTGACGGAGTTTATTTGTGCAATTTTAGGTGTAGTTACTTATGGTCCATTGTACTTTCATACAAAGTCTACTCATGTTGATGAGTGTCTCCGTATCAGCATGAGTAGACTTTATATGAAAGATACCTTCGTTTTGGATTTTGTGAAAGTATTTGAAAATTCCTTTGATATGCGGAGGATTAGGAAGAAAGAAGATAATTGTGAGCCTTCTTTTTGCATATAATAATACTTTACTAGCATTAGATGATGTCAATTATGGAGGTTGTGCTATAAATTGTTCACTTTTGGTTATGGATGCCTATAGGAGCTAACCCATACTTGATCACTTAAGCAATTATGCATATTTGGAGCGTAGGTTTTTTGAGTGCCAAATTTTTCCCATGTATATAAATAGAATTTAAAAGTATTGCATATTTTTCAGAATTTTATTACAACAAATGTATTTATTATGAATTTTCTAGTGAAAGATTCTCTTTAACCTACAATGGTAATATAGGCTAATTGCAAAATTGACTAAGTACTAGTTGCAATATTCATAGCCTTGCAGCCAATTATAATGTGCCATAATTGCTCCTCAAACTATACAAACTACAATAGTCAATTCCTATATCTACTACACACATCAAAAGGTTGGAGACAATGATGATGCATGTTCAATGTTGAGCCTAGGTGTCAAATTAGATCATAGTATTTATGGAACTATAATGTAGGAGGTCCATAAATTGCCCATCTAGGAGTTGAAACTAAATTTTGGGGAGGTGAAACTTCTTAAAATATTTTTTAATAAATTTTCCTTGAAAGACAAGTGGAATTGGCATCTAATTCAAGTTGTCTCATATTTTTTGGAGGTTTGTGAAATTAGTTATGAAAATTTGAAATTGAAATGGTATAGGGCTTTAAAATTGCCCACCTCCTCAAATGTATATGGTTTTTACATTGTTGAAGGCTATAAAAAAAGTTACATATACAAATAGTGTACATTTGAGGAGGTGGGCAATTTTAGAGCTTGTGCACTTATATATTAAGAATGAGTAGGGAGTTTGAGAGAAATTATCAGTGCAACATATTTTTAAATTGGAAATTACAAGCTTGTTGCCTATACATTACAAGTGAAGTGCAACTTAGGACATTTACAAGATTTTATCCAAATGACTTGGATTTCTAGCCATGTGTATATTTGGAATGCATTGCATTTATGAATTAACCCTGACCACCTAAGGGCTCACCTAAGGGAACCTAAAGAGTCTTCACATAGTTTCAAGTCCAATTCAAAGTGCTATAACTTTTGCATTTGATGTCCGAATTCAATAAAATTTGTTGGAAAATTTGAACTCTCTTCTAGCATGTGCGGTAAAATTTTCAGATGAATCAAAGATGTGTTTTCTGGTAAGCCAATCGAAGTTCAGAGGTTCAATTTGAGTTCTCCAAACTACATATGATGGTTGCAACTTTGGGGGCTTGTATCTCCTTCATCTAATGTTCATTTTCAATAAAATTTGTTGGATTATGTTCCCCTTGAAGTCTAGTTATTGGGGTAAAATTTTAATTTCAATCCAAGTTTTCTTGAAAGCTTGGGAGAAATTTGAAGTTCAAAATCTCGACATTGTCGGATTACAATGAACTTTTGCAACTATTTCTTCTTCATATAGTGTCCATTTCCAATAATTGTTTTGGAGAAAGTTGCACATACTAGTCTAGTTTGTGTGGCTAAAGTTTCATACTAATCCTAAAAGTTATGAATGACTATGAAGCATTTTAGTAGGAAGTTTAGCCTTAGATGTGTTTTTTGCAACTTTTCTTGCTATTTTTTGCTATTTCAAACCATTTTGTAGACACACTAAGTCAATTCAATGATATTTTTTTCATCAATGTGTGTGTATGATGGTTCTAAATCACTTTATAGCTTTATTTTTTTTCATTTGAGTAGGTTTAGAAATCTAATTTCACCTTCAAATGTGTTGCTAGGAAGATTCTAGCATCCTTTTTCAATATGAAAACATTATAATCTTGCAATCCAAATTTGATTCACATCATCTACAACATTTGCACTACAAGATTGTATGGTTGAGATTTCTATACCTTAGTGGTATTTTAGACTATAACACTTCAGAAGCAATGATGTTTTTAAACCCAAAAAGGCCTTGGGCCTTGAGGGGTTAACAAAGACTTTATTTTTTGTTGATTGCAAATTTTTTTAATGCAATACATATTGTTTTATAAACTTTTAGTATATTATTGTTAGTTGAAGGACTTTGAACGAACACATGAAAAGGTACAATGACCCATTGTTGTCCCCTTTGTTGATGTTGCAAGAAGAAATAACTCCAATTTTTTTTTGAGAATGGTGTGAATTAACCCTTAAAAGTTCCAAGACACTTTTTTTTTGTTAACCTTTTAAGGACGTGGCCGCCTATGACCAAGGTAGTCACCAAAATTGCTTCAATTATTGGATCAATAGGTGCATTCTAAAGTGAACAATGAAGGCATCCATCAATAAGTTTTTGGCCTGAGTGTCCTTCGAGGGTTAAAATACATACATTCAAAGTTGCTATTTCTAGTGCAAAGTATACAAACTTTAACCCCTAAAGAACCGAGCCACTAAGGATTTTTTTTCCATCACAATAGATTTGAGGGCAAGGAGGGGTTGTTTCAGGCCTATTCCCTGCTTTAGGAACAACCAGAATATAAAATAATTAAAACAAATTTTTTAATTTTGAAAAATTTTGAATTTTAATTTTGAAATTTTGAAATTTTAATTTTAAAATAATTAATTTTAATTGATATTAAAATTAAAATTATTTTTTTAATATTATTTGATGTGGCAGTGCTCTTGCCATGTTAGACTATAGCAATGCACGCGTTCTTGTTGTTTGGGAATTATAACCTCTTTTTTCATTCCTACTAAACACAGTCCTAACTAAGGGGGTCAAACTTTAGGCCTTCTTCTAGTATAATTTTTGCTCTACACAAAAATAAAGATTTTGACCATTCATAAGTATATGATGTCATGTTCACTCATGAAAAATTTTAGAAGCATCTAAGATGTCTAACTTACACTAAATCACCCTACAATGCAAGGATGTTAAGTGAATTGACAATACATGAGTAGATTTTTGATGATTTCTTTTGCAATGAGAATTTTTTAATTTGAAATCCAAATGGCTAAAAGATAGAGACAAAAATTTGGAATATGTGGAAAAAATTTCAAGAATTTTGACATCACAAATTGCAAGATAATAGGACTTGAAGTTTGAAGAAAATATTCTTTTTTGAAATTGCTCCATTATAGCTAACAAAGTTTGACCCCTCTTAGAATGAGATTTGAAGGCTAAAAATTGTTTTGGAGGGGACAATTATATGCTATATTTTATAAGTTATATAAGTGCCAAACTTCAAAAGTTGATGAGCTTTTTTACAAAAGATTTCTAAGAGATTCTCAAATTCCTGAAGCTACCCAAAGAATTCAAGGCAACATAACTTTTGATCCAGGCACTTGATAATAAAAAATTAGTTTTTCACCAAAGAGGTACATGTTCACAAATTGTGTCCAAATTTCATGAACATCTTATCAATAATGACTTCAAAGGAAGCTACTTGAGATTTCTTGTGTACATTAACAAACACTTGGTCTTTTAGGGGTTTAAAATATTATTTTTGCATATCTAACCATAGGATCTTACAATGGACTAGTATGAGAATGTGCAAAGAAATTTTAGGAAATTCAATTGCATAGATTGTAAGATCGGTGTAAAAATGAATGATTTTTGAGATCAATGTAGAAGTGAAATGACTACTTTGGTTATAGACTATCTTAGACATATATGAGAATGTGTGAAGAAATTTTAGAAAATTTGATTGTATAGATTGTAAGTTTGGTGTAAAAATAAAAAAACTTTTGAAATCAATGTAGAATTGAATGACTACTCTTGGGGGGTCTTTCCCTTTATGTTTGTAAACATATGCGTTAACTAGATTTTTGTTTGGGGGCTATTTACCTAGTAATTATGATTTAAAGGACCCTTTTAGTAGAAAAAGGTACTTGGTCTTAATTTTAAGCACCCTATAGGTAATTATAAATGAAAATCTAGCTTAATTCTTGGCATGCTATAGTACTTATAAACTTTAGGAATTTTATTTTGTTTGATCATGAAGGATTTTAGGATGAATGTTTTGGTGTGAAAACTGAAAACTTACAACATATATAAAAAAAATAGGATCAAAGTCAAAAGCAACATGAAGCAAACAATAATTGATTAACCATTTAACCCTTAACTTCGTAAACAACTAGAATGTGATCACTTTGGTTTTTGAAGTGTTTTACCTATTATAAAAAATATCTAGATGAAGTTGCACTTGAGGTGATCCTTTGAAGAATCAAGTTGGCCATCCTTGTGTGCAATTAGATTTATATAAAAAACTATTGTGGTTTAAAAAAAATCCCAAAGCATAGGTGGTTGGGTGCTTGGACAAAAAAGTCAATAGATTAGAAGAATTTGGCCAATGAAAGTGTAGTACATGAAAGGATAAGCCTAGCTTGTAGAGAGTGTTTTGACCCTTGAAATGCACATCTTTGATACAATTTTCACTCTTTTAGTAAATTTCTTTTTTTCACTTTATGTCTTTTGGACTTCCCTTTTGATCAATTGTTTCCTATTGTTGAAATTCTCAATACATTATCATATTACACTCACTAAAATATTTAATTTGAAGATATTGGTGTGTCAAGGTCATTATCTTACGTTTTATAGGCCCAAAAATTATGAAATTTTTTACTATGAATTTCCAACTTATAAACGCTTCATTTTATAACAAGTTGTCAACTTTCTAAAACGTTTCACATTACTCGAAGGCAATTGAAGTAGGAACTTTTAATAATAATTATGTCAACCAGGGTTGCTATTTTGTGAGCCTATGAGTGTGAGCTTGTGAGCTTGTGAGCCTATGAGCATATAATTTTTTAGAGATTTCATCTAAAAATTTTGGTCAAAATTTATTGTTTTTGGCAAATTTTAGTAACTATTACCTTGAACCTATTACCATAGACCTATTACTGTGGTCCCTTGAACAACCTTGATGTGCTACTTATTAGACCTTGCTAGATTTTAAGAAGAAGAAAAATCAGTTATTAATTAAGATTTGTTTGAAATCAACTGAGGTTGTTCCACTAAGATTATAATCACTTCCCTCTTGTTGCTTGGGTCCCCTCGGCACCGAGGGGAGCCCCCTTGCATTAGGTAGAAAAAAGTAAAAAGTAAAATAAATAAATAAAAATATATATATATATATATATATATATATATTTTTTTTTTTTTTTTTTTTTTTTAATTTTTTTTTTCTCGTCGCAAGGGGGGCT
The DNA here is from genome assembly GCA_947034895.1 of Rhytidiadelphus loreus. NCBI lineage: Eukaryota > Viridiplantae > Streptophyta > Bryopsida > Hypnales > Hylocomiaceae > Rhytidiadelphus > Rhytidiadelphus loreus. The sequence continues at coordinate 26,119,071 of OX344762.1, read as the reverse complement.
TCCCTCGGCGCCGAGGGGACCCAAGAAGCAAGAGGGGAGTGATTAACCAAATGACCATTTGATCAATAAATAGAAGAGTTGGACCCTTGAAGGTCCTATAAAAGGACAATGATCAACTAATCAACAATTTGGTGTAACTGAGCTCATTCCTTACAAAAATAATCCTTGTCAACCAAATATTTTCTTCCAAAATCTTAACAAGTCCGATTACCAACACATCAAAGTAGAAGTGTAGGTACCTCCCATTGGCCTTGAGAGGACCCACGCTACTACAAGATAATAGTTCTTATCAATGATTTTTTTTTTCTAAAATCTAAACAAGTTTAATAACAATGCATCAAAAGAATCTTTTTGGTATTTTCTTATAAGCTCCAAGAAGATCCACATTGCTATAGGATAGTGATCAACCAATATTTTATACAAACTTATTTCCATCTCCATTCATCTTTCACATCAATTAAGTTCATCATTTTCAAAATGTATACTTCTAATATTTTAGACAACATTGAAAATTATAATTTTCATGTGGATTCTATATAACCACGGTAATAGGTCCACGGTAATAGGTCCGTAGTAATAGGTACTAAAATTTACTAATAATAGTAAATTTTGGCCAAATTTTTAGATATTATTAGAAATATTTTTAAATTTTCTTGTGCTTCTTCAAATTTCTAAACTCAACGCTCACAGAATCCCTACTCAACACTCATAGGCTCATGCTCACAAGCTCACAAAATAGCACTGCTGTAGCTAGTAAAGTGGGGTTCTTGTTTGTTCCAACCTTTTTGAAAATTGGTATGCACGTTCTCAACTATACAAAATTGCATTTGGTCCAAAAAGGTAAACTATTCTTGTGTGAGATTTTGATATGTAGGCCTCCAAAGTCATTTTGTCCAAAAAAAAGTACTCTTGTTTTTTCAAAAGCAGAACTTTGATTGTATACACCTCAAAATCCGTATGGTCAAATTCTTTAAAAATTGGAGGGTAGACTAATTTGATAGTAACGAACAAGATCCTATTATTAGATTTTTCAAAAACTACTTCTAAAGAAAATTATAAATTGATTTCAAGAACAACAATTTATAGGTCATTTTGGATGGGAGGACCCCTATTGGACATTTGGGGGTTAAGGTTCACCTATATCTTCATTTGTAGAAATCATGTCCTATTTCAGCTAGGGCAGGTTATCCATATCACGTTTGCCACGTCGTTAGAATGTCAAAATCCAAGCTAACAAAATATACTAATCAAGATACTATCGAAAGAGAAAATAGTTACCATATGTCATCCATGTGGAAATTATTTAGAAAAAACGACTAAATTGGATTAACATGTTACAAGAGAGTGAATTTATTTTTTAATTTTTTGTTGGATTTATTATCCATGATTATCTTACTAAATTTTGAGGTTTTTATTAGCGTTAGGATTTCAATGGAATCTTGACACCTTGCTTGATAATCTAGGATTGCTTCATCCTATAGCCAATTGAGAGGCCATGGAATTGAATGACCAAAGTTTATTGAGAGTCCTAAGAAATGGGCTAAAAATAGTCAATAAAATATAGTTTTTGATTTTTTATGAAAAAAATTCAATGGCCTCTTGACCATAGTTGATCACCTAATTGATTCCCACCTTCAATTCAAACCTATGTGTACACTTTTCATCATAGTGATGTGCAGAGCATCGAAGTTCTAGTATAGTTAATAAACTATATTACAATATTAAATATATATTTTCTATAGACGTTTTAATATAGCAAAGTTGCATGGATGGAACAATCAAGTCAACTTCCCTCTAAATAAATGAAGAATTAACTCTTAACCCCTAAAGTCCCATTGTCCCCTCGGGGGACAATTTGGAATTCGGGTAGGTTCCTATGGGCTGAAATTTTACCCTAATTTTTTGAAACTTTTTTTGAACATAGAAAATCTGATAAGCTTTGTGGGCATATACTTTTTATTTCAATCGGTGCCTGGAAGCAAAAGTTATACCACAAAAAGCTTGAAACTGAACTTAGCGGGCAACACAAAAAATATTGCAAAAATTCAAAATAAATTAAATTTTTTTTTTTTCCACAAAGATAATGTTTTTGTCTACATCTACAGCTTTGATTCATTCCACTTTGATTAGTGACGTGAAAGTTATCAACAATCTTATTTTTCGGGCAATCTAAGCATCTTTTCGGAAAAAAAACACTTGTAGGATTCATCTCAGAATGCAATTTTCAAATTTTTTCAATTTTTTTTTTTGAAAAGGTTAAATTTGCTTGTTAGAACAATCTCACTGTTGGGATTATTGTATTTCAATTCCATCTAACAGCTATTATCAATTTAGTTTTTCTTTCAATCTTGGACCTACTTCTACTTGACAATTTTTTGAAGTATGAAAATCAAGTTGTTATTTTTTGAAAAAAAATTCCTAGACTCCCAACTCAATTCTTCAACACAATAAATTTTAAATTCAAACTCCACAGTGTAATTTTTTTCCATAAATAGAGATCAAAGTCATCTAAAATTGCAGTCCAGTGTTCAAAAAAACTTGTTTTTTCAACTTTGAATGCTCATATCTCTCAATCTGTAAGGTCAAACTTCATGAAATTTTTACCACATGATCTAAAACAAGTAAATTTTAAGATCCTACGGTTTAGTTAAAAAAAAAGTTTTGTTTTTGTTTTTTTGGACTAACGCAGTAGAAATGGCAGTTTTTAGTGGTTTTTGACAGAAAAATTGCTTTGGTACTTTAGGGGTTAAGGGACCAATCAACCCAAATTGGTCAATTTTTTTGGTCATAGGCGTTGTCCAGAGTCTAGAGTCTAGACTATAGCATTGACACGAGCAATGTAATAGAGCATGTTCTTCACCTTCACATGCAAATTTACACAATTGACTATAGACATTAGTTTTGGTTTGCTAAAATAAAACAATCTCTTTTATTTGCTAATGCACTCAATCCCTTAGTGCCCACTATGTATTTTCTACAATGTAGGAAAAATGGACTCTTGCAGCAAATCATTTGTTACTGAGAAAATAATTTCACTTTGATACAATCAATGTTATTCATCTTGTAATATAGAATAAGATGTATAGCTTTAAAATGATGCGTAGCATTAAAAAACCAATACCAAATGAGAAAATGTCACCGTTGTGAAGTTCAATTAATATGTAGGTATTTTATTGTTAATATTACATTGGATGGTTTAGATAGTTAGGGGTTAAATAATACATTACACCGGGGTTGCAAAAAGTGTTGATTTTAGATTTGATTACCTTACTAAGAAGATGTGAACTCATCTATTCATACACTTGGTTGGCCTTTGCAAAATGCATGTGGTCATTATTCTTTGACAAGATACTATTCCACCCAAATATAATTCAAAATAAAGGTTAGAAGTAGAGAAAATAAAGAGGTAGAATGGAGTCCTTTTAGTTAACACTAGTCTAGGGGGATGTTTAAATATGGGGTAAAGTAAAAATATGAAGAAGTGAAAAAAGGTAGAAAAATTGTACTCTAATATGAAGATGGAATTTGTGTAGAATTTGTCAACCAATTAAACTCCACAATTAAAAGCATGCATAACTGACTCCATTGATATATCAAGAAACTCCTTCAAAAAAAATTTCCTCAGCAATCCTAAATTTTAATATAGACAAAAGAAAAAAAAAGCCCACGATCAAAGACAAAAAAAATCAGAGCCCACTCACATAGAGTAGATTGAGGAATTAATTAGTTTTTCACATTTAATTGATTTGTCACTATAAAAGTGTTTCAGAACATTAGCCATAGAAACGCATTGGCATGAAAATGCTCTAGAGACTCAAACTTCGAAGTATTCATGCTCTAAGCAATTGATTGGATTAGAATATCAAAATTAGCATTGAGCTAAACTCTTAGTCCTATTTCATGAGGACAAGGCCTAGCAATATCCTCAAGCGCATCTTCTTCATCATCATGCAATTCACCTTGCTTATTGCCTCCAAAAAGGCCAGATCTACTAGTTACAAACAATTGTGAGCCCCTTGGCTCCTAAAGTCCTTGGCCTCTTAATTCTTAGGCAAAGCAAAGTCAATGCTCAGAGGAGAATGACAAATATATTTGCAACATTCCTATGCTAACTTATACTTCACAAAACATAATATAGAACATGATAACAATGCAAATCAGGATTGTGCATGTTGACGTGATGTTAAGTTTTCACGTCAAGATGTTCGTCGATGTTTGGATGCATCCACATTATGTTAACTTGAAAAAAAATCGGACGGCCTAAATGTTGACTCTATGGACAAATCGTCTAAGAATTTTTTTCAACATCTTGATGGACATTGTGGTTGAATCTTGACTTTTCGTTAAAGTTAGGTTCATCTAGACTTGATGTGACAGTGACAACCTTGATGTAAATGCACTAAATTCATACAATTTAATATTTGCTTTCAAAAGAAGACAAGTCTATGAAAAATGAGTCAAGAGTTCTATTAATTTTCTAACAAATTATATTTCTAACATTTTCACTTGAGTGGCTCGAAGACACTATAGATATTTGGTGTATGTATATTTGCCAAGTCTGTTGCTTCATCTAACATCTCCACCTATGCCGCCAAAAAATCCTCTTCATGAAACACTAGTGCAACCCTCCACAAAATCCTCAACCCTAATCGTGTATGAATGGAGTTAGTCACTTCACTCGTAAGAGAGATGGCCACCTCAATGGCGGAATTAGGAGTAGGTAAAGAATTAGAGGTAGGCAACCCCATGCTCTCCTCTATGTCATCGTTGTTGTGATTGCCCTTATCATCTCACCCTAATTCCTATTCCAATATACTATATATATAATATCTCTTCCCTTCTTAATATAATGCATGTAGAGAGTGTAATTACTCTATTTGTCTTGGAGGCACAAAAATATCTACCACCTCACCACCTCGTCTCAAAAAGATAGGACAACCTTGAAGTAGTCTTCAACATCACTTCATTCTTTTGAATAACTAACACACGTATAGTATGTGTAAAATGTAGATAATGTGGCCAATGTACAAAAGTGTCCTTTGGAATAGGGTGTAAAATCTTTTGAGGTTGGTTGTCCAACTTAGGGGTCTCAAACTGGGGTACAAAGAAGACAAGCAATGAAGGTGTTATGGCTAAGTTGAACCAAGTAGTATCACTACCACCTTCAAAGCATCGTCGTATTGCAACACAAATCCAATGTGTTGTCAAACAAATCGGATGTTGTGGGCAATGGGATCAAAGTCGGTGCTATGCCATTGCCTAGAAATATGAATGGATCTGACATAATTGGGTTTGATAGGTGAAGAGTCATTTATACACGTAGGAAACATAAGTTTTTTTCGATTGCGGGTGTTGGACGAGTAGATCATGGACGGTCCAACAGGCGCTTCCGACAATTTGACGGACGGGCGGAGAGCGGACGGTCTAATGGGCGGAAAATAGATATTCAATTGGAGTTGGTGTTCTTGGTGATTTGGTGGGTTAGTTGATGTTTTAAATTGTTAGACTACAACCAATGAATAACCAATGGATTTTTTCCATGCGACCTTCGCATGTATTTGCAAGTCTCTTACGGAAGTCTAAAATTTTCTTGATACATATAATTACTTTTATTATAAAGAGAAAACTTGTCAAGGAGTTTACTACAATGCTTAACAGAACAATTGAATAAATGTTCATTAGAAATTTGTAATTCATTCACACTTTGGGTTCATAAATAATGTTGACGTTTGTTTGAGATCACTACAAGAAAAACAGTGTATAAATGACTGCAAAGAATGACTGCATAGGAGTCATTGTGGACAAAAATGACTGCATTGTGATTTTGGCCCTTGGAGTCATAGTGGACTAGTCATTTTTATAAATGACTGCCATAGTATTATCACCATCCATTGTGAGCTTGGATGGGGTTTTGGATGAAACTTCCAAAGTGGTAAATCTAGAAAATTTGAATATTATTTTTTGAAATCTAGGATTATATTATGAAATCTAGAAAATGTTAATATTTTTCTTCTAAAATCTAGGATTGTATTCTAAAATCTAGGAAATGTGAATATTATTTTTTGAAATCTAGGATTATATTATGAAATCTAGGAAATGTGAATATTTTTCTTCTGAAATCTAGGATTGTGTTCTAAAATCTAGGAAATGTGAATATTATTTTCTAAAATCTAGGATTATATTCTAAAATCTAGGAAATTTAAATATTTTTCTACTGAAATCTAGGATTGTATTCTAAAATCTAGGAAATGTGAATATTATTTTCTAAAATCTAGGATTATATTCTAAAGTCTAGGAAATGTGAATATTATTTTCTAATATCTAAAAGATTTGAAGATTATTTTCGAGTTGTGGTGAAATGTGCAAAATGAGTACACCATATACCAAACACCATATACAAATACATGATTCATACACCATATACAAATACATGATATACAAATACACTATATTTTGCATATGTGTCAAATGGATTTTCAAGCCATTTAGTGTGTGAATACAAAGAGTTCAAATAACAAGCCTTTTATACAAATGGGGTGGTAGAAGGCAAGACAAACCATGTGGGATTTGTAAAATGTTGATGCAATAGTAGAGTAGTGATGTGGAAGTCATTATGTAGTTGTGTTAGAGTAGATCACAATCAAAATAGTAGAGTAGTGACACGGAAGTCATTATGTAGTCACCTTAGAGTAAATTGTAGTCAAAATACAATCACATAGTTTAGTCACTTTTGATTATAGCCTTCACAATGGAATTGATTAAGTCCAAATTAGAAGTTTAACAATGTTGTGAACAAAAACCAATGGATGAAACATAGACATTGTGAAAGTTATCAACCTAGTTCTATAAAAATTAATTAGAACCAAAAATTGTTTTTCTATCTCTTAGAGGTGCTAAATGTCATCTAAATTTTAGTTTTTGGCCTTTGCATTGTCAATCTAACTTTATTTTTTTATTTTTTTTGAAAAAAGCATTAGTAAATAGAAAAAAAAATCAAAAGAAAAATAAGTCTCCAAGAGTGCATCATTTTAACCCCTATAGGAGTAAGGCCTTTTTTCTACCAAAGAAACACTGAAAACTGCCATTTCTGTAGCAAAGAGTAAAAAAGAATTTAAAATGTTTTTCTTTGACATCTAACTGTAGGATCTTACACCCAACTAATATTTAGAAGTGTGGAAAAAATTTCAGAATTTTTGACCGCATAGATTGCAAGATATTTGCATTTAAAGTGGAAAAAACAAGTTTTTCAGCACATTGCGGGACTAGATAAAGACAGCACGTTCCGGATGTAAAAATGTGGATGAAGACTCCCTACCGCTAAGTCGTCATCCTATAGTCGCGAATGTAACTCTGAAATGACTCTAGCGATGACAACCCCAAATCCTTGGTGCAATTAGGGAACACGAGTCATATTCAAGTCGTTCCGGACAAGTAGTCATTCTTCTATAGTTACATTTACCCCCATTTCCTTGTAGTGGATGGAGTTTTGTTTTGCGTCATGTCTGTACAAATATTCTAAGAGTGTTGTGTTGAATGTTCAAGGAAGGGCTCTTATAAATTAAAGCAAACTTGTTTTTGTTATTATTGAGTTCTAATGCATGAAATGTTACCAATACTATGCTTGATTTCAAAAAACAATTTAGCTCCTTCAATTTCTTTTTTGCTTTTAATTTTCAAAATTGTATTAGCTTGTATATTATGACTGACAACACAATAATCTCCTTTGCAGGATATTGAATTCAAAAGGGCTGATATGTTTTACAACTGTAGCAACAATGTCTAAACCCATTTAAGGATTTGCACAACAGGTAAGATTCATTTTCTCTTAACAAAACACTTTTAATTCTTCCTTAAGTTTTGCAATCTAATCCTCAAGTTTTTCTTTTTGAGTGTTGAAGCTGGCATCCACAGCTTTACTTTCTAATTCCAAGATTTTTTAGTCAAGCGCTTATGGTTGACTGTGAGTGATTATGTTGGCTCACAAATTAAAATTAAAAAAATTTAAACCATTGGTGAAATTAGAAGTTAAAAAACTATTAGTTGATGAGTTTAAGCTATAATCATGAATTGTGGATTTCTCAATAGGTGGATAAGGAAATTCTATAACAAATGGTGCAAAATTTAGGAATTGCAATTATGCAAAAATGATGTAAAACTTTGGAATAAAAAATGAAAATCTCAAATTAAAAAGACATAAAGTAAAACTTGTAAAATTAATTAAAATAGGCAAATGGATAAATAAAAAATTGAAAACAAAATATCACAATTAGATATTAACATAAGAAGTGAATTGAGAATGTAGAGTCTAAGTACAAAAAACGTGAAGATAAGAAGAAATGAAGACCCAAACTAAAAAAAAGGAAGATAAAAAGAAAGAAAAAGGAAGATGAAGGCATGTGGTAGATGAAGGAAATTAGGGTTTGTAAACCCTCTCTCTCCTCCTTTTGACTTCCATGTTTGTTTTTCTTTCTCTCCTTTCTTGCACTTGTTTATTTTTGAAATGAAGAAAAAATTGAGGAAGAATGAAAAAGAGATTGAAGGAAGAAGTTAGTAAGAAAGAACAATCTAAAAAAACTGCCGATTAATTTTACCTCAATTATTGTCATAAGTTTGGGGAAGGTTGTGTTGAAGTTAGAGGAAGGAAATAATGGTACATATATGCATATGGAGACCCCTCAAAAATCAATTATTAACCTTTTTTAGTGAAAAATGAAAATTTCCAATAGTCAACCCTCAAAATTGCTCGTAATCTTTTTTTAAATGGTCAAACAAATTTAATTGTCCACTACAAACTAAGCCTGAAATTTTAGATCAACCATATTTGGTCACCCCAGTAGTTAGGGGTTAAAGGATGGGCTGCTACTATGGAAATCATTGGTTTAAACAAATCTAAAAGCACTCATTGGAAGTCAAACTATTGTACAAGACCTCTCCTTTTCACATGAAATTCCAGGGATGAATATCCTACTTAGAAGGATTCTTTGTCATTTATAGGCAAAAAAATGTCTACAACGTCCTTTAAAGGTTAACTAGCTTAAACCACTCCCCCTTGGAAATTGGGATAATCTCTCTAGAGATCCTTGGGAGTGAATTCAATTTAATCTTCAACAAGTCATTGGTTGGCTAGAGAGATGAATTGCATGATGGCAAAAATTGAAGAGAGTTAGTGGACTAGGAAGTTGTAACACGAGGGGCTCACAGTTTCTAGAAAAGCAAAAAAAAACCCAGTGTTGGTTAATAATGTTATGAAACTTCAAGGTGAACCTTATACAATGTATTTTGTTGTGTTCCCCATGTTGAGGCATTTTACAGTTTTACAAAAATTTGCACCTTAGCTTGACTAGTTGATTTTCACAATAGGTAGATTTTTAATGATGTGTCTAGGTTGCTTGTCCACATCATTATCAACAAATTTAGATGGTAGTCTTTGGTGAATAGAGAGAAATATGGAGCTTCTTGAGAGAAGTATATCTTGTTAGTCTCTATTTGCTTCAATCCAATTTTAATTTTTGCACATTTTTGCTTGTATATTTTGTATATGAATATAATTTACTATAATGTCATGAAATTGGACATAAAAGAAGTTTTTTTTAAATTCAAGCATTACATTGGATGAATGAGAAGTTGTTTGGATAGAATAGTGCTTTGAAGCCCTCTATTCATCATTTAGAATATGAATGTTGGAGCACTTACCCCCCAAAGCACTCAAGCAACTTCTAATGACTTCATAATTTGAAAATTTTGCAAGGTTTTCTTAGGATGGATGTTAATCATCCTAATCTACATGTAAAGCTTTGTTTCATGTTACTCTGATGAATATTGGAAGTTTTCTTAATTTCAATATCAAATTAGGTAGCTAACAATATATTCTAAAAAATAATTAATTATTTTTTTATAGCAATAAACAATATTGTGTACACTTTAAACAATAATCATGCTAGAAAGTAAGCAAGGAGTTGGCAAAGAGTGATGAGCAACAAGTGATTAGATTTGAGTGCTCACTACGAGGGTTTTTACTAAAAATAGACACATTAGAGTCATTAGATGAAGTTTGAGGTCTTCGAAAGACTGTGAGTTCCTGGACGTGGGAACTTTGTGGAAACTCTATGAATAATCTGAAACCTATATGCTAACGTAGCCAAACCCCTATCATGTAAAATATTAATATTTTATTAATATTTTAATATTTTAATAGATTTTTCTAAAATCAAAAAATTATTATTTTTATTATTTTAAATTTTATTATTTTTTAATTATTTTGATTGCGTCACTATAGTTTCAAGCAAGGAAAACAACAGTGAAATAATCTTTCAAAGGCTCACAATCTCTTCTAATGAATAAACAGGGTTATCAAGACTAAATATAGTAATTTCAAAAATCAAAAATAGAAAAATTTACAAAAATAATTGTAGAAGTTTTATTCAAAATAATCAATTTTGCAATTATCAAATGTTGCATGAATCGGCATCAATAAAAGACTAGCTTTTCAACATAAGATGATTTCACAACCATAGATTTGATGTATGAATGAACTTCATCCATGTCATTCATTCATCATCCATTCATCCTCCATCCCAAAAAAACTTTCTTCACACATTGCTAAAGATGTCCTAAAAAAATGAAAGATTTTTTTCTTTCTAAAAATAATAATTTATAAATATTATTAAAATTTGCAATGTTGATCTCAAAGTTTTGTTAACTATTTTGAAGTTACTTTATTGCTTCTTGGAACCAACGAGCACTTTGAAGGTTCATTTGCAAATATATAACAATCAATTGTACGATATTGTTTAGTTGTAAGTAAGTACTCCTTAGAATTAAAGAGCACTTTCATGATTCATTTGTAGAATTGTAACATTTCATCCTATGTAGTAGTTTGATTGAATTCAACCTTTTCTTATGTATTTTTTTGATGTTTATGATTTTACAAATGATTTGAGTGGTCCTTGGAGTGCCATGAACTATTTCCACCTTAAATTAATTAGGGATTAGAGTATGTGGAAGCTACTCTAATTGACCATTATGTATCCACTTCTAAACAAATGTGATTTCACTATCTACTACAACATGAATACACAACTTCTTATAGATTGCTACCTACAAGAGTAGCTTCACTTCATCAAAGCTCAGACTTGGTGCATGTATATACTTGTCGACCTCAAAGATTGCCTTGCAAATAAACCTAAAGACATAATACAAATGCTTGTAGTTCATCCATGATTTTCTACTACCAAGTGCAGTTGTACTTATGGTGATAAAGTCTTCACAAGTACAAACAATGAAGTCTGAAATTGTGATTCAATAGACTTTCTAGTTGGAAAAGATACCAAACATTAAAGTTATCACTCTATCATAGCCAAAATATGGAATAACAACTATGGATTCAAAAACAACTTTCAAGTTATGTGTTGTCTTCCATTTGTTGTGGTGTTCAAATATGGGCATATTAGGATTACACCATATAGCCCTATCCAATTGCTTTGTGGGGTGCATATCATTGTTAGATGGTTGCAAATCGCTATCTAGTTGTTTTGAGTGAAAGAAAGACACACCTCTCCATCTCTTCCTTTTCATTAAGAGCTAGAATGATGCATTAGAAGAATTTTCAGGCTATTGGGAGACCTCGAGTTCTCTGACGTTCCCAGACTATGGGAACGTCGCAGAACCAGCAGTCCGACCCGACACAAAGACTGCCAGGTTGGACTACATTAATGAATCAATTTTAAAATATTTTTTAAAATATTTTTGTTAAGAAAATATTATTTTAGAATTAAAATTATTTTTTAATTTTTTAATTTTTTTTAATAATTAATTAATCAGATTGTCCGGCCATGGTTTGCAACATGGGGAACCATGGCCAGAAGGTCTCTCACAAGCCTCAATTCTTATCTAATGGTTTGATCACCTATTCAGTTTCAACTGAAACCCTTCTTCCGCCAAAGAAAGAATCTCTAATTTGGTGAGATGTGTCCCGAATGTTTGGCCACTAAAAAGGTTGCAATTAGTTTCAAATACTTTGGTAGCATGAGGTTATAATGTGCTTGGTTGTCCTTCATATGTCAATGTTAATGTTGGTATTGATGCGCTTGCTTTTGTATATGCTCTAGTCAACCAAGTTTGAACTCTTGGTGCAAAAAAATTCACTGTTTTGCATTGTTCATGTGATTGAGAATCCGCGCTCATCATGCCGCAAACACAAATATTTTGGACTCAACAAAACTTAAGATTGTAGATGTGGGCAACCATCGGCATTCATCCCTTTACCGTCTTCACATAATCGAATATGCATCAAGAGTTCTGCAAGTCTCTACTAAGTTGCATTTGCCTTACCAAATCCATTCTACTTCCTGAACCTTCCTCAAACATTTTGAAAATGTAAACCTTATCCTTATCTTGACTTGGAAACACGCTATCTCAAATAAAAGAATGTGTACTTTTCATTTTCAATAAGATAATGTTGTCAATGAATCCCTCGTTTATATTGTGATGGAACTTGTGATGGAAACTGGGATGGTATTTTAAATACTTGCTGAATTAAGTATCCAGAATTTGTCCATTATAGCCTTGAGGGCCTCTTTGTAAAGGAATTTTCAGTCACTTTGTAGTCCTTCCTCTCCAAACAATTCAAATGCAAGAAACTCTTTGCTAGTAGAAAGCCGAATGGTCAAATTTGTTGCAGTGTGTGCTTGGGTGGGTGTCTTTAATACTTCTTGACTAATCAAAGATGTTGTTCTATCAATACAATCACAACAAATGCCCTTATCTATAGGATGATCATGAATATCAACATGGATACAAGCCCTTGAAAGACCTAATAATTCAAGATCTTATACATGCAACAAGAGCATGGAGCTTTGAAGAAAGTAAATTTTTTACAAATTCAACATACAAGAGTAGACTTTGCTCAAGATTGCTCTTCTACAACAAAGACGATAGCTAAGGACCCTCCTACTATGTCTTGTTTTTGTTGATCAATGCTTCACCATAGTCTAGGGCAAGCTTTGTTCTCACAAACTAGATGGCCTACATACAATGATCGAGTAGCAAAACTTTAGGCCAAAGTCTTTTGTAGTGTTTATTGTGTGTGTGTGTGTGTGTCCAATTGTAGCCATTGAACTTACGGTCCATGCTTCTAGTTGTTGACCTACCAAAGATAAAGAAGTTGAATTGGATCGACTTGTGGAAAGGGATGCCAAAAAGAAAAAGGATATAATTCAAGAAAAACATCCCCATTAAATGATTGAGGAAGATATTGGATAGATTCACAACGAAGTTTATTAAGCTTTATAAACTTCAACTCATTCCGCACGTGTGGATGACTTTGCATATCTCTAAGGCACTCTAAGACACTCACAAACTTAGATGCCCTCTCATGAACAATAGGATGCAACGTCCTATCATGCATTCATGTTGAATATGGTCTGCACTAAATATAATGTCTTCACACTTCTCGGGTATGGTATATAACTTGCAACTTGCATCAATGAGAACAACAACATCATTTAAAGTAAAAGTCATATGGGAGGATGCGTACTTGAGTGGTTCACTTTTGGCAAGAGTCTAAGTCCAAAAAGTCCTTTTGGAGGCAATTTTGCAATGGATTGTGTGCACATGTCATACATAGGCTACAAAAGTCTCTACCTTGATTGGCACTTATAGAACTTATAAAACAAAACAACATAGTTCAAAATAGATTGGAAAAATAAAATTTTATAAAGGTGAAAAGGACTTTGTAAATTTTAGGCTTTATACATGCATTAAAAAGTCCCTCCATATGTTGTATGTATGTCTATAATGCAAGACTATCTTTTCTAAAAAGTTAAAGAGAATATCCACTTGAATGATAATCCTTTTTATTGATTTCAGTAACAAAACTTTGATTAAAAAGTCATTAAAGAATTTGCTAATAGCAAATTTGTCAAAGCCATGTATTTTAAAAAGTCATTTCTAGTAAGGAACATTTGAGAAATTGAAGATAGTTAAACGCTTGCACAAGGCCAATGGCATTGAGATTAGTAGCATTGTTCGGACCTTGTCCTATGAGGCAACAGTGCTAGTATGTGAGTCTAGAAATGTGAGCCTACAAGCCTTGAGTCTAGGCACATAGGTACTCTACAACTATTGGAGATATCTATAACATACATACTTATAATATAAACATCCTATTACCATCAAAGGTGCTTACAACATAGATACCTACAACATAGACACCTTTAATATAGGTGCTTGTAACATAGACACCTATAATATAATTAGGCACCGATAATATAAACATCTTGTAACTATGGAAGGTGCTTATAACATAGGTACCTATAACATAGACACCTATAATATAAACATCCTATAACTATGGAAGGTGCCTATAACAAGGCTCAAGATCCTAGGCTCACATAATAGCAACTGTGAGAGACATATAAGACAATTTTGTTTACTTTAGGAGACCCCACTTTTCAAAAATACAAAAGTTAGAGACCCTTGCTTCATGAGTAAACAATGTTATGAAGCAACCCAAAAGTTCAATATTAATGTTAGTTTTCCGAAAGTCTAAAATTTGCCTCCTCCACTTTGCACCGAGCTTTGCACAAGCTTCTTCCTAAAATTTTGCCAACCAACAATTCTGATTTTCTTCTTGCAAACATAGCACACTTAAGGTAGGACCACCCATTCCTGACGAGAGTCCCATTCCCAACAAGAGCCCCATTCCCAACCTACAAGGTGTAGTTATTTCCAACCAAGGCTAGAACAAATTTCCAACCGAAGCTTGGAAATCGATGTGTTTTTTCCTCCTTTTCAAGGTTGGGACTAGAAAGGTCATGACACATGTACGGAAGTAGTGAGCAAGAAAATAGGGAGTATTGAGTGAGAAAATAGTTCTTGAATGATCGGAATTGGAAGACTCTATATATTGAGTATGGGTCCAAACCAACTTTTGGCTTCCAAAATTCATAATAATTTCAGTTCAAGCAATAAAATTACCAAATTTTTGGCCATGGATCCCCTTCATTTCTATCTCTGCACTTGTGGAAATATTTCCTTTGCCTTCATGTATTCCCCATCATCTTCACAATTGCTTATTTGGTCGGTTATGGGTGCTTTGCCTATACTTCCATCATGTTGAATTCTGAAAAATCTTTCATCTCTTTTGCAAAGTTTGGTTGATTTTTGTACCCGGAAGGAAGGCGCTCGCCCTACTACAATCAATATTGTTCAGTGTCACGAACTCCCAAGTCGGTCGGTCGTTCACTAGAAAGGACCAATGATAAAAAAAAAATACCAACACTTAGTTCAAAGTTAGTTAGTGGAATTGGGAAAAAATCCAATTGTAATTTGAAAACATCAACAAAAATCCTGTGAAAAAAATCCATAAAATTTCTATTTAGAGTAAAAAAAAATAGAGAAAATAACCAGACTCAGTTCTAACTTCCAAAATCGGTCCAATATGAGTACTAAAGGAAATTAGTTGGTAAAACTCAAAAAGTTTCCCGCACATGGGAAAGGACTAATTAACAATTGATCATTTGGAGAAGTCAGTCTAAGAGCATCCCCACCAACTCTTCCGTTTCTCTATCTGTTTACTGAGCTTAGGACCTCAAGTAGGGATGAGACCTCACAAGTTTTCCATATGAGCCTCTAGATATAGAACTGGAGAAAAGTTTTACAGAAATCTGTATATTTTAGAGATACAGGTTTTGGATAAAGGTTGGTGTGATGAAATTTTTGTATCTCTATTTGCATATGAGGTCCTCTCCCTAAAGCTTTAGGGATACGGAACGTAACTCACTGGTGGGGATGCTCTAAGCGGAGATCACAAGACGACATCTTTTGCCGACTTGAGGTGCAGTCACGGAAGACTGTCCCACAACTGAATCAACTTACTCACAGTGAAATGCCGCTTCCGTTGCCTTGAAAGGGAAAGACGACGGAGTTGATAGCCTGGCTGGCTGGCGGGCACCCACTTCCCTGAAACCATCGTCGTGGAATTGATGCTTCAACGAGCGGTGCATCGAGATCGACTTCGTCCACAAGTTAAGTATTCGGCTGCACTTTCTGGAAGGATAACAGGGGAGCAGGGGTCGTCACGGCATGCTACTTTCATGGACTTAAAAAAAAACAAAAAAAAAACACACGATATTCCCCAGTCCCTACAGGAAAATAATGTCCAGAGGCAGACTGAGGCTGAATATTTTGGAATTTAATCATACTCTTATTAATCCTTAACCCTTGAACAAAGACGAGATGATCACCGTGAAAATCATTTGTTTTGGTACCGTGTGAATTGTTGGCTTAAAATAATGCAAAAGCACCAATTGGAAGTCAAACTACTGTAGATGGCTTTCCTTTTTTCACACAAAAATTTGGAGGAGGAATAGTTGTACTTCTATCGTGCATGGAGAGATTCTTTGTCATTCACTGGCCGGAAAAAGTCCTCCACGTTGTATATGGGTTAAGCCCTAAAAGTAAGTTAAAAGTTAGTTCTTTCATGTTTAAGGTGGGTACACTTTTTGCTATTGTGCACAATTACTATAATTAGACTGATTAAAATTTTCATGTTTTCATATTTGCAAGTGAGACACACTAAAGAACGCGACATTTGTATACAACAAGCAAAAGTTGTGAAAGAACAAAGTTTGGTTCTCTTCCACACATGTACATAATTGATTTGGGAGGTGTACACAAAGTGAAGATGGCGGTTTAGGGTCAATGGCACATTTGGGGGTGCCCACCTTGGAGGCCCAAAATTGCTTCAAAATACTTGTCCCCAAAGTAAGGTTAATTGTGTAACGTCATTGAGGACACTAATTGTCTAATGGATGATAGAGAATACTTCTATGTAAGATAGAAGTGTAGATGTTCATCTTTGAAATTTTGTGTGGAAAAAAGGTCTTATATAGTTAGGTGGAAACACCTAAAATCATCAAAATAAGGAATTCAACATAGTTGGAGGCACAGCTACTATTATGTGAGTCTAGGATCTTGAGCCCATGAGCATAGGAGCCTAAGCTTCTATGTTATAGGCACCTTCCATAGTTATAGGATGTTTATATTATAGGTATCTATGTTGTAGGTACCTATGTTATGAGCACCTTTTGTGGTTATAGGATATATATATTATAGAGGTCTATATTATAGGCACCTATATTAAAGATATCTATGTTGTTGGTACCTATGTTATAAGCACCTTCCATGGTTATAGGATATTTATAATATAAGTGTCTGTGTTATAGGCATCTATATTATAAGCACCTTCCATAGTTATAGGATGTTTATATTATAAGTATGTATGTTATAGACATCTCCAATAGTTGTAGAGTATCTATGTACCTAGGCTCGTAGGCTCACATTTCTAGGATCACATACTAGCACCTCTGTATGTCCCCTGTATGAATTCACTAGTAAGTTCCTCCCATGTATCTAGCAAAGCATAATCCCTTTCTTAGCATGGGCAGGACCATTGCCTAGTTATACAATGTTATGATTTAGTTTGACAAGAAGACAAAGCTACTCCTACAATGTAGTTTCTCTCTATTCACATAGAAGTGTAAACATTATGAAACTTGGTGAAAGCAATTCTGATTCTAATAAAATTTGAAAATTATTTTCCAATTCCAGCACAAAATGAAAATGTACATGAAGTCTACCCTAAGTAACATCACGGCACTAATTGATCATATTTGTTGGATTTGGACCAAAAGGAAGGACTACAAGAGTATTTGCCAATAATAAAAGCTACATATAAAGACATTTGAGTAGGGCCTTACTTGAAAAACGAGTCAATGCTATAGGACAAGCCTCTCATAGCAAAGTTGTTTGATGTTCATTATGGCACATTTAAGAGAGTTTTATACTAAATCCATTAATGCAGTATTTTTCTACATTTAATTATGACAAATATAATTGTTTTGTCTTTCAAACATACAAGGGGGTTGTGTACAATAGGAACACTTTAAATTATTAGATTGAACAAAATTTAGTATGTTTATTGGAGGAAAATTAAAGAAGATTCTAAAGCATTAGAGAATGTATTATTTGGATGTTTTATGTGAAAGTTACAAAAAATCAAAGTTTTATTACTTGATTTTCAAAAATAAATCTTTGATAATAGATTCAAAATTTATTAATGTGGTATACACCAAGTAGACAAGTAATCAAGTGCCAACTTTAAGACTTTCACATTCTTTCTCCTACTTTAACACATCTTTACATATACTTTTTGAATATTATGCAAATAAAGTATAAATTTGTGAAGTCTTGAATGTACTAGGTGTATCCAAAATCAACACTAGATTCAATAGCATTTTTTCATGTGCTCTCAATCAATAGAATGATCTCTAGATTTTCATGTCTAGATCATATTCATCTTAGTTGAGAATCTATAGGGATTGCTTTTAGATTAGATATGATACAAAAACATATAATATTATTGAAGTGTACAAAGCTCAATACCAAACTAGTGTATCCAATGGTTAATTACGATCAACAAAATATTTCTAAAAATAGTAGAAAAATATGATATTATTGTTAGTTTTAATTATATTAAAAAGACCAAATTTTCATATTTTTAGGCATCTACCAAATTATATTTGTCAACTTTAAATAACTACTAGAATGTTTGTCAAGTTCAATATTAGTGGGAGTAAAGATAATTTCATGATCAAATCTTTGACCTTTTTTACTAATGAAGTTTACAAACTCTAAACAATCATAACAAAATTCATATACTAAAATGTAAATTGTAATTTTGGTGAATTTTCAAAGAGAAATGCTTCAAAATTATTTTGAAATATTTTTTCAAATTAGATGGTATAGATATTTTCAGTTCACAATGCAAAACATAATTAACCTCAAAGAAATTGTAAAAGACATATCTTACAAGACACTTTGGTCATTAGGGTTTCAAGGTTTGGTTGAAACCCTAAACTTAGTTGTCTCTGGTTGTGGGTGGAAATGGAAATAGAAAACTCATGGCGAACTCCAAGCTAACCTGCTGTTGCTAGAATTGCGAAATTGAAATTGAGCTTAATTGCGATTCCAAATGCATTCAGAGAATGATTTGCAAGTCTGAGTAGAGGTTTTAACTAATAATTCCAAGAACGCCACTCAGGTCACAAATGAAGAGGTTTGATTGATTCGAGTATAATAATTACATCAGGGTGAAAACCCCATTGCGATATAATAGATAGCCCTGGGATATGGATACGCAATTATTCGGAGGATGTTCAACCAATGAAAGATGTGGCACGTTCAGTATATGAGTGAAAGAGACTGACAATACAGCAGTC
This sequence comes from Rhytidiadelphus loreus, assembly GCA_947034895.1. Taxonomy (NCBI): domain Eukaryota; kingdom Viridiplantae; phylum Streptophyta; class Bryopsida; order Hypnales; family Hylocomiaceae; genus Rhytidiadelphus; species Rhytidiadelphus loreus. The sequence goes on along the minus strand of OX344762.1, from coordinate 26,099,791 downwards.
CTTGTAGTAGCCTACCTACACATGCTTAGCAGATTTGGAGTAGAAAATTTTGTATTGATAGGATGAAAATCGTACAGATTCGGTAATCAGAGTAATTCACAGTATGAATACGTCGATGCTGCGCTACCCTACCTCCTGCTCTAATGTTTATATGCATCAGCGCAAGGAAATTAAGAAACATACGTTTTCAGAAACCAGCACTTTATATACAGTACGAGTGCCTACACAGTAACCCATCTTTATGCAATTTATCAAGTCATTGCAGCTAATAGTCCACACACTGGAAGCTGGAATCTAAGGATAGGTAGAACAAGATAGTCAAATATCAATTATTTAAGTGACAATCTTAGGAGTCTGAGACGGGATCTGGTATGAATTACCATACATTTCGAAGTAGTTAGGGTGCCTTTCCAGCACAGCCCACTCACTGGCACCATACCTCTGAAACATGCGGAACAGTTGAGGGATGGAGGTACAATACTTGTGCCAGATCTTCGCATTCTGTACACATTGGGTCATGTATCCGCACTGACCTGCACGCAGGCAGTAGTCGACGTCTTCAAAAGCAGCCTTCGGGAAACTCTCATCAAAACCGCCCACTTGAGAAATGAGCTTCTGGGAAACTCGAATTGAGATGTTGCATGAAGGACCATACAAAAGACCGTCGCCATTTATCTTTATTCGGCCGTTGAGGGTACCGAAGTGGTCATGAAATTGGTCCACATGAGTGTTGCCATATGAGTATGTAAGTCCAGACAGAATGGCTCCATCAGATCCCTCGGTCTTCTTCTTCAATTCATAGTAATGGGCTGTCACCATCGCTTCTACCCAATGGCTATCTGCCTCACAATCTGAGTCGATGAAATTGACGATCTGCATCGGGTTTGCAGCATTATTAGTAAACTCTCAGCAGAAGACATTCGAACTAATTATTGGAAGAATTATAATTTCTCACAATGAAAAAAAATTAAAACGAGTAACAGCCTGTAAGAAAACATAAAAATTTCAGATACTCACCTGAGCCTGATGTTCAGCCATGGCGAGTCCGAGTCCAAGGCTTCTTGCTGATGCAGGGCCATGATTCTTTGATCGTCTGACGAGTCTCGTGTTCGCAGGGAGCTTCACAAGACCGTCCTCGCTCTGTCCTGTGGCAGAGCTATTGTACCAGGGAAGTGGAGAGCAGTCGTCGACTAAAATCACTTGAGCTGCCTTGAAGGTCTGATTGTCGAGACTGCCTATGAGCTCCAAGACTTCCTTCCTTTGCCGAAGTGTCCTCACAAAGATGGGAGCCACTATTGCTACCGTCGGTCGAAACTCACTGATTGACAAGTTAGGTTTCCAATAAGAAGTTAAAAGACTGCATAATACACCAAAGCCCGACTTAATTCAATTAAAATTGCAACCTCACGCAATGTTGATCATGCAGGCCAGTAAACTTTTCATTACGATTAGTTTTCTCAACAGATTGTCAAGGATACACACGAACCACGGCAACAAACCTTGGTACTCATCTCGGCAGAGACGAGGCCTGGATTACATATTTTTGTAAGGAAATTAAAAGAAGCGAGACGAGAAGCCTTCTGAAGATAGCAGAAGAAAATCCTGCAAGATCCAAGAGGAAAAACACTGGTTCCAAGCGATGCAGACTACAAACAATGCGACATCAGATCGAACTTCATTTTCGAGTGAAAAAAACAAGAAAACGAACAGCAATCATATTCCTAAGTAGAGATTAATGACACAAATTAATCACGATAAGCTCACATCAAACAATTCCTTGTAATTTTATAAGACGCGAGATAATAGCATTCCTCTCCTTTTCTTTCATACAAGGTTAAGAGAGAGTTGAACCTTAATTCAACGTCAGCGCTCGCTGATGTGAGCTCCTGATTTTCGGTTAGAGCCTTCGGAGTCTCAATAGTGGAATCTTCTGCCTTTTCCTTCGGAACCGCGTCGGTGGATTCTGACTTTTCCTTGGGAGCCGTATCGGTGGAATCTGACTTGTCCTCGGGAGCCGCATCAGTGGACTCTGTCTTGTCCTCTGCTGATTTAGGAGACAATCCTGCCTTCACCTCTTCTCCATCTCGTTTCTCAGTAGCGGCGAACGTTGGGATCGGTGGCGGCAGTGTCGGAGGCCGGGTGCGTTGCTCGGGATACTCTCTCCCGATGGCGAAGCCAGTGACGCAGACAATTTTCAGCAAGCAGAAGATCAATTTCTGGTAGAGGGAGAGCGTGTTGTCCCTCAAAACCATCTTAACCTCGTACGTGATGCTGATGCAGAGATTTTGAAATTCCACTGTCCCCGTCATGGTGAACTTTCTTTTGCACTTAATTCGCAGAAATGCTTAACTTTCTGTTTGCTTCAAAGCCTCAGAAATCCTAAGAAATCTAAGAACTCTACGTCGCTCTAAAACAGTCCAGGTCTGCTCTTCACTTGCTACAAAACAGATTTTCAAAAGTAATACGATCTTCAGAACAGAGTGTCTAGTAAACAAAGAGCTCGGTTCCTAGTTTATAAATTTATGAAGATCTCACCGAGCATCAAGTCACGATATCACACGCACAATCTCCAAACAGCAAGAACTCATACAACTGACACGAAACACAGAATCCCTGAACACAAGAGTTCAAGAGAAGAAATCGACGCGCTTCACACGTCCATCTACAGAATACAAAGCAGAAAAAGAACGCCGTCAACACGGAAACTCTCCGAAACTCGTACGCAAAACAGCAAAAAATCCTTGTGCAAAGATTTCAAGATCGAGCAAAGACCAGGGGCATCCAAGTGCGCAATAAATTCAAAAGCAATTCAAATTTCCTGGAGATCCAAGTCCAGCAAGTAGAATACCGTCTTTTCCTCAGCCACAACTAAATTAAACTAACATGTTCAATTCAGTAAGTTAAATCATTCTTTTTTTTTCTCTTGCCTTTCTGCAACAAGACACTGCAGTAGCAAGCTCTCCAACAACTCGTCTAAGTAAGTCCGTAAGGTAACCTACAGCTAAAATTAAATCACCTGCTCTAAAACACACCTGAACTCCCTTCTACTGCAGATCTTGAATTAGATCTCTCACAACAATATTACAAAACCTACCACGGACGGCAACAGCAGAAAGAACTGAAGAACTGAAGAGTGAGCGAGCGAGCGAGCGAGCAGATCATAGCCAGAGAGAGCAAACCAGCGCCAGTCAGTCCCCCCGAGTATGAAGCGAGAGAGCGAGAAGGTGGTGAAGGCGCTGGCTGGATCTGTGGGAAAAAGGCCTAGCGAGGAGCAAATACATACTCCCCGACGGCCGAGGGGCGGGAATATACTGGGCGTGGGCTGGGTCCCAGACGCTCCATAGCCATGGATTCACTCACTGCCTCCCTCTCTTTCCAACGCCATGCAACGAGAGCTGCGAGCCGATCAACGTCCAGACTGGCAGACTTTCTATTCGGACGGCGCTCCTGGCACCGCCCTGACGCTGCCAGCCGCGCGGCTATGTTTACCAGGACGGCTCACTAATCACTCTAACTTTACTCTAATTTCACACTGATTTTACACTCATATTCTAACTAATCCTCGTATTTGGGTTACGTTGCTTCCTCGTAGACGCACTTCCTTGTGTTAATGTGAATTTGAGACAACTCACTAATGACAGCTTCAGCTTCTTTATTATTTCATAGCTTCATGGACTCGGTTCCTCATGACAACTAAGCTTACTACCGTCTTAAACTTACTGCAATTTGAATTTTGTAGGTGTCTTCGTGTAAATTTTTGCATGTTTTCTTGGGCGGCTCACTAATTTCACACTAATTTACTGCTTTAACTTGTTTATTACTTGCTTGCCCTTCATAGAACCAGCTCCTCTACGTAGAAGTGAGTGTGAATTGTGTTGGACGGCTCACTAATTTCACACTAATTATCACTGTTGCTGTAGTACGTCCTTGCATCCTAGAATCAATTACCGTACTCTTTGACACCTACGCAAGGCACTGCGTTGTGAATTTTGTAAGTACCTGTGCAGTGCACTGGAATGTGAAGTTCGCAGGTGTCACTGACTGAGAAAACTTCTGCATTGTTTATTTTCTTATGGCGGCCCACTTACTTCATGTTGCACTAAGAGCATCTCCACTCTTTCACTGGGAAAAGGGGCCTAGTCTAAGGAAGAGGTACCTATTTATGACAACCCCTGTGATGACTTTATAGGATGACCTGTTGTGGACAACACTTGGATGCATGGTTCATTGAAAAAGATTCTTTGTTTGTACCTTCTCATTCACTCATCTCTCTTCCCTCTTTGTTTAGGGAGAAATGTCAAAGCTAACTGTAATAAGTGAGTCTATGAGAGCAGAATGGATCTAAGTGAAAAAATTCACATTAAAATTGTATAAAATATTCATTTTTGAGGGAAAAAAAAAGTTCCTTTTCTATTTGCATTCTTCCTCACCCTTATGTGTGCACACATTGAATTCAAATTTTCAACGAATTTCCCATATTCTACAAGTTGAAATGCTTAAGTTATCAAAAATAGGTACCACTACTATAATTATGGCAAGCCTTACTTCCCATATCTCCCCTACTACATCTATGCCCATGGAATAAAGACTCCAGCTTGTGTAAAATGAGCCCTCAACCCTCCATCTTGATAGGTGCCTCCCATCTCTTCACCAAGTTTGGGTTCTACTTACATGACTATGTTTTTTAAACATCTAACAATTATACCAATTTCTACCAATGAGATTGCAAAGAAAGGGTTGGATTGAGGAACTACTTTGTTGGTGGAGTCTGGAAGGGCAATTGAGCCTGCAAAAAGCCACTTTCAATTGGCAAGGTAATTTTTCTCTTAAAGGGTGTTAAATGATGCTTAAATCATTGACTAAACTTCATATTATTTCCTTGATTCAAAATCAAAGACAATTTCCTACATATCTATGTAATTGAATTACAAAATATTCATCTCCAATGTTTTTCAATCAACTATTGTGTAAAATCATTAACATTTAATGAAACAGTTCACCCACAATGGAGTTTTGCTTTTTGAAACTGAAATTTGGTATGCTTGATTAGAATTGCATAAGAATTGAAAGCTAATCGAGGAAGAAAAAAAAAATGCCCACTGCATTCAACATTATACACAATTCTTTGAATGGCACAATAGGTAGTTATGAAATATTATTGCACCCCACCGTACATAACTTATAGTGGCTTGCACTTGCTTGCAACACTGGTGTGAACCCACCTGCAATTTAATTGGAAGTTCCGTGAGTGTCTTATTATGAGTCTCCACAATTTTGAAGTGAAGTGCTCCCAGCTCAAAAACTCTGTTTAGGATCACATGAGAACTCAAAAACTCTGTTTAGGATCACATGAGAACTCAAAAACTCTGTTTAGGATCACATGAGAACTCAAAAACTCTGATTAGGATCATCAAAAACTCTGATTAGGATCACATGGGAACTCAAAAACTCTGTTTAAGATCACATGGGAACTGACAAGATGGCAGCCTAGGGTTTAGGGTCAAAACCATGCCAAATTGCCAATGTTTCACACAAACAAACCCTACTGACGAAATTCACGTTCCAGTATGCTCTTTTGCAATGGAATGGAAGAAGAGAAGAAATTCACTTTAGAATGCAGCGTTCAAGAAATTTTGGGAGCTCCCAAGCTGCAATTTTCCTCTTTGAACAGCAAGAATGGACCAACATATTTTTTTTCCACAGAGGTCACCGTTTTCATCCTATCAACCTCAAAATCTTTTGGTCCATTCCTCTAATATTATTTACATACTGGTCAATTTTCATTCAAACTCAAATTTGCACCGGCTAAAATCACCTTTGATGTCAAAAATCTGTAGTGAATTTTAATGTCTAGAGAAATATGATACTCATTGATAAAATGATATGATTCAAAGCTTTCCATGGATATATAACTCTAAAAAACCAATTTCAAACATTTTTTTATAAAAAAAAGCTTTTTTAATCTGCCTGGACTATCCATTTACAAAAAATAAATATTAGGCCATAACTTTTTATTCATATTTCCAAATGTCATGAAATTTAATGTATATGAAAGATGTTCCTCGTCCCCACCTTCTATTAAAATTTTAGTCTAAAATATGCAAATTCTTGGTCACACATACCTACCCAAAATTTCTATGTTGCCAAAAAATGCATGCTGGTCCTTTAAGGGTTAATGTGAGTTGTCATATGATCAAGCTTTGTAAAATAGATTTGATTTTCTATACTACAAACTACACTAAGGGACACTTCACACTACGGCTGTCCAAGTTGAGAGGTTGTGGGATTGAGTGGCCAAACTTTGTTGAAAGTTTAAAGAAATGAACAATAAATAGGCAATAAATAATAGGAATTGGAGCTAGCCTTTGGTTGGCCATAGTGTGAAGCTTCTAAAGGCCAAGCCCAAAGTCCAAACCCTTGGCAATGAACTTTCACAGCCTCTAAACTTGGATGGCCATAGTGTGGAGACTCCAAAGGCCAAGCCCAATGTCCAAACTCTTAATAATGAACTCTTCACCTAACAATCTAACAATTGAGATCTTGTCATAATTAGATGGCCTCTTGGCCGTAGTTTGGGCATCCATTTCTAGCCAACCCAAATTTCCTTTGAGAACCCATTGCTATGTAGGCAATTTATTGTCATGTAGGTAGTTGGAGGGTGATGGCCTTTGGACTTATGCCTTCTAGTGTGAAGGGTCAAGAGGCCAAACTTTTGGTTTCTTGAAATTTGATTGGTAGAAATCCACGGCCTCTCAACCTTTGGCTATAGTGTGAAGTGGCCCTAAATAATGAATTGGGTTGCCTTACCAAGAGAAGTTACCTCATGACTCACTACTTGTCCACATGGAGGCACATGTGACACTCTTAAACTTGGGCCATGAACCAATGCATCAATCCATGCAACACACATGGTTTCCTCATTACTGCATCTTTCTAAAGTAAAAGTACATATTTATACAATGTTGAATGTTGAAAAATCAATGAAGGGCAATCTAATTTCACTATTCAACATAAATTTTGCTATTTGACCTACACATCATGCCTAGCTAATATTGTACCATGTTCCTTTGAGCACGATGGTACAATTACTTTGCCAAAATCAGGCACAGTCGCAAAAGTGGTTGTTTGGAGAGTGCCCACCTTATATCACACTAGCATAGATAACAAATGCTAGCAATTGAAATATAAAACTTTAAAAAATAGTGCAAACCTTCAAGAGCTTGTGGTCGACATGGACACAGCCACGCAGGCGAAAGCATTCTTGAGGGGGCATCATTGGCCCCAAAGACTGCTTTCGCCTGTTGTTTTATTCCACACGGGTGGGGTGCGGGTGGGGTATTCTACCATCGGATTTTTTCTCTGGCCGGCCACCGGGGCCAGAAGCCTCACCCACTTTTTCCACTTTTTTTTTTTCCACTTTTTATTTTCCCACTTTTTTTCTGTGTGTGTTTGTGTGTTTCTCTTGAGCTGCTGCAACTGCCATGCATGGTGGTGTTCATCATCACATAAGCTTACAGTAAGTTATGCCCCCCACCCCCCCTTTTGCTCGTATTTCAGACTGTAGCAGATTCGCCGTCCTGCTGCTGCCAAAAAGCCGGCCAAGCTGCCTGGCCTGGTCTAGTTGAATGAGTCTGAAACTCTGAATATGCCGCCCCCGTCAGTTGATGTGAGCCTCTCCCTGATGGCCACCACCACTTCCTCTGCTCCTTTCTGATGTAAGTTAAGTTATGCTGCCAAGGTGGGTACTGGGTACTCCCCCACCCACACAAACCACCACTTTTGCTACTGTGTGTGTGCTTAGTTCCTATTATTGGTAGACTGGCCAATGATTTTTTTTTTCTTTTATTGATTTTCTTGGAGGCAAGTGAGAGGAGGTTCCAACGTACCAAAGAATGCAACGTTTGGACACCGTATGCAAAAGTTAGGGAGGGTCAAAGTTTGTTTTGGTAGAGCTTTGAATATTAATTGGTTCTTTGACATAGGTACACGTATTTATTTTGGAGGTGGACATAGAGTGAAGATGGTGGTTTAGGCAGTGTGTGTGATTTGGGGCGTACACACCTTGTGATGTGCCCTCCACCAATCTATCATGGGAAATGATATTGCATTCCTTAACTTTTGAGGAGTTAGGGTTGCTAGTATGTGAGCCTAGGAACCTAGGCATCATTCTATGTTACGAGCACCTTCCATGGTTTTAGGATATCTATGTTGTAGGTGCCTATGCATGCTACAAATATCTATGTTATAAGCACCTTCCATGGATATAGGATACCTATGTTATAGGTATGTATACTATAAGCATCTTCTATAAATACATGATACCTATGTTATAGATACATATATTATAAGCACCTTCAATGGCTCATAGGTTTGGATTTATAAGCTTCACATGCTTCACATGTTGAATCCTAGAGTAGAAGAACAAAGTCTATGATCATGACATCTATCTTGATTCTTTTCCTTGTTTCTTCTATTTTGCAACTAAGTTTAAGTGAGAATTATTTTATTTTATTGTTTAGAGATGAAATCACGTGTATGTTGTCTTGTAAGTCATACAATTTTCAAATTTATTAGTGATGATTTCAAATTACCATGATTTTTTGAAGAAAAAAAGTAAGTAAAGAAAATTCACATCTAATTCAAAATTAGCTAAAAAAATTTATTTTTTCCCATTGGTTTATATTGTAGTGAAGAATATTATAATTGTAAACAAATCTTTTGGGTCCAATTATATATAGACCATGGTAATAGGACCAATATTCAATACACAATAACTTGTTCAATTTGAGGAATTATTGAAATTTTCAAATGGGAGTAGAAACTAGTCTCAATAAGCTTCATTTCATTAGTTGGTTTCAAATTTCCAAAAGATTGTTTACATGGATCAATTCAAATCAAGAGCAAGGAGGTAGGAGTTGCCAAAATCCACTAGAAGAGCTTTTTTCATGATCCCTTGGCACACACTTCTTCAATTTAATTTAATTTTTGGACACCCCCAGAAAAACCTTCTTGTGTGTGTTATAACAAGGAGAATCTTTTCTACCCCTCTCAAAAAATTGGATGAAAATATGCCATTTTACATCCTCCAACAAGCTTTTTTTTCATTCCAAAGTCACATTTGGGCTTTTCTAATATTCCAAGGTTAAAATCTTCTTAGTGAACATTTTAATCTCTAAAGCTCTATTAAAGCTCAAAAAATAGGTTAATTTGTGTTATTTGGCATCTAAATTGGAATTTTTTATTTAGATTGTGGAATCTAATTTTCATAAAGATCCAACAATTAGAAAAGAGGTTACGTGTTCTTTGGAATTTTAGCCCAAACTTGAGTAATGGAAATGGAATGGAGCATCATTTTCTTTGAAACTTTATACACTATTCGTAACCTAAAGCTTTATTCAAATCTAAAGTCCCTATACCTTCTTAGCAAATGTCAATTATGAGGCCCAAAAGCTTGGCCAAGCCACATTGTTAATTCCTATTGGACCAAAGAGAGTTTTTTGGCAACATAGTGATTTTGGGCAGCTCAATACGAACAAAAAAATTCACTTTATATTTTTGAATTTGTTTTGGATGTGAGGACAAAAAGTAATTTGCCACTTCACCAAAAAAAAATTACAATTGGATGTGCCCATGAGGAGTTATGGAGGGAAATGCCGTTTTTCATGGACATGTGACAACATGGGCAAGGTAATTTACACCAAAGCAAAATTTGCATTGTAATGCTAGAGGAGCTTGGACAAGGCCTTGGGCAACCTCTCACTTTAGGTTTAAATTAGGATACTTCTTTGACATTTTTTGGACTCATCAATTTGTCACAATGTACAAGGAAGTAGTGGCAAGGAGGTGATTGCTTTGTAGCTTCTGTATGCCTAACTAGGTAGTGACTCTTAACAACCACATTTGAAAATAAAAAATTCAAACGCCTAAAGAATCCATTGAGTCAATTACAAATTTGTCATTTAACATACTACCATGCAAAAAACTTGGATGGGCAATTTCGTTAAAATGGCGGTATTCCATTGGCATTTGTACATGAAGGAATAGAGATTGAGGTGTACTGAGGCAACTATTCGTCTCATATCAAGCATCCATTGTGTCTCATGTATGTCCAAATCGCTACTCCTTTACATATGGCATCGCCCCCACCATCGTTTTCCACAAGATCTCATGTCCTAGTTGGTCCCTTGAACTGCCATTTTAATGGAATACCGCCATTTTAACGAAATTACCCATTTTGATGGCTAAATGATGCAATTGCTTCATTGACATTCTTAAGAATGAAGAGTGGATGTGTCATTTTTATAATTAAATTTGTTGTCCATCATGAATCCTCAAAGGTTATGGGATAGTTTGAAGATGAGAGCTTGACCATTCAATGTCAAAACGTAAGAATTGTGTTCAAAGTAGAATTTCAGACTTCATTTTGGCATAATGTAATAACTTTTTCCAAAAAACTTTGAACTAAAAAAAGTTGGGAATTCAAGCTAACTTTTGTCTTCAAAAACCCGTTTGAGATTTTGAGTCTCCAAAACAAAGTTATGGATAAAATTCAAAGAGATTGTTTGAAAATGTCAAAGAAAATGTCCCTTCTAATCCCTCTTTGAAATTTATGTGTAACTTTTGATTGGAGACTTGAAATCTCAAACGGATTTTGGAAGATGAAAGTTATTGTACGTGAAGGTTAGATTTGGAAATAATTTAGCTATTTTTTTGTAAAGTGTCACATGTCATCTTATGATTGATGTGAGGTGATGTGGGCCCCTAAGAATTTGACATGGAAATTAAATTTTGACACCAGAGTGTCAAATCAAACCTTCACGTATGGTAGCTCGATTTCCCAAAAAAAATTAATTCAAATTTTTTTAGAAAAAGTTATTCTACTATGCCAAAATGAGGCTTGAAATTATAATTTGAACACAATTCCTACTTTTCACTTAACTATGAGTGGTTGAGTTTCTAGTTTTTCTAATTTACATATCCTACATGGGTTGTTTGACCTCATACCACCCCACTTGTATAAAGATCTTCTTTGATCTTCTCTATGCACACAAAATAAGTGGAATTAGAAGATGCATGAGAAAATTATCAAATATTTTGATTCCCTTGAAATTTAATGCCGAATATCCTAAAATTATAGTTCATGGAGTAGAGAACATCTTTAAAATCAAAGACAATTGGATTCAATGTCAGTGATTGAAGATGAGACGGGCTTTGCTAACCTTGACCATCCTCCCTCAATGTCAAGCCCAATACACCTAATTTTCCTTTCTTTCAGTTTGGGCATAGATTGATCAAGCTTGCCAAAGTTTGATATTATGGGCAATTTTTTCCCACCTCTACGTCAACCTAAAATCTAGAACTCCATTGTTCACATCTTGAAGAAATTATTGTATATACAAGCAATAAATTGTTGAAAAAAGGACTTTGTATGAGACTTTTTTTGAAGCTTATTCCCTATTGGAATTTTTTGGTACATGTTCCCCTTATTTGAAATGTTATGAATTTTTTAGAACATGCGGCCAACTTTGTGACAAAAACAAAGCAAAAAAAGTTAAAGCAAAAGAGTGAAATTAACTTTTACCTCCCCAAATCAGAGTTGCCTAGAATTTGGATGCCCTCCAAAAAATATTTTATCAACTTCAAACACTATAATCTTACAATCTATGTAGTTGAAAACTCTTGTTTTTTTACTACAACATAATGAATTAGTCTACCACTAGATCTTATGATAAGATGCAATAAGATTTCATTTGTCATTTTGGAGGACCCTTTGCCATCAAAATGGCCCATATCATAGTGTTTTTGGATGAAACGTAGTCACAGAACTTTAGGGATTTAGGTAGAGACATCTAGAAGTGGCACTTTTTCTACTAAGTAGTTTCTGTTATAAGATTGATCAAAAAAATTATATTCTAATTGGCAAATGAAAGAAGTTTTCAATGTACTAATAATCCAACATTTGGATATGGTATACAAAAGTTATGAGGTATCAAAAATATATGATAGATGTTCTAAAATTATTTCTTCATCAATAGATATACACTAATGAAGGAGATGTACGTAATGAGTACATTTATTCAAGTGGCGCTTTTAGACATCTGGCACATTTGGGTGTTTTTACATTAGGTCCAAGATCAAAATCATAATGGATATTTTGCCTCCACCTATTGTTATAGATAGGACCATTGTTGCACACTTTTAAAATCCATAACTATTTCTATAAGAAATCAATAAATTTGAATAAAACTTTTATGTTTTGTGTGAAATTATCTATTAAGAAAAAAATATATATTGAATATTTTGAAATTTCTAATCCTTCCAAAATAGAATTTATTATGTTCAAATTATAAATCTTTCCAATATCTTTTTATCACAAACATATCACCCTAGGAATCCACATTCATTTGGTGTCCATTCAAAGTTTGATAGTCTAAGATAAAAATGTTTTGTAATAAATTCTCATCTTTCACCTAAAAAATAACAATTAGAATGTAAATGCCTTGGGAATAATTATGTAGTGTGGTAGAACAACCCAATTCCGACATCTAGTGGTCCATTCCATTTGTGTCAGTCAGTCACCCACCCATTACCACAATCTTAGCAACCCTTTAGCATCATGACAATGAACTTGGGGGAGGTGTACACATCAGTGTGTGGTTTAGCACAAATTTACCTATGCTTCTAATTACCAAATTTAATTCCGACAAACTTTGAAAAATCATAGAAAAATTAATTTCTTATTGAAATAGCTTGATTCTACTTAGGGTAACTTCACTACATCATGTTCATTGAGAGTCAAAGGATGATTGCCGTAAGTAGAATGACAAGGTCAAAATTCCGAGCATGGATGAATCAAGCTTTGAAGCACACCCAAAAAAAGGTGCAATTGAAACCGACTGTATTAATTTTTTCTTACATTTGTCCTTAGGCACAGTGGCACACCTACTGGATTTATCACTGACTGAATACTCAAATATGTAATTTTAATCAATATTAGAAAATAATTATGAATTATTCAGTTGCCATTTTAAATTTTGTTACTGTCACTACACAATTAAATTAGTGTGCACTGCAGAAATAACACTACCGTACAAGGTGTCAAAATTGAATTTTCATGTCAGATTCTTAGGGGTCCATGTCACCTCACACCATTCAAAAGATGACATGTGGCACTTTCAAACAAAAATGATTTAATTTATGCTGAATCTGACTTTCACATAGGGTACTTTGTAGTAATTTGGGAATTTTGTAAATACATGATGCACACTATTGATAATATGGTAGTTCAAAGTATCTTAAATAACATCAATATAATGAGATCTGTAGTACTTTTGTAGTATCCCATAGAGTATGATTTTCATTGAATGTTCATCCTTTTTAACTTTGATTCATCCAAATTTCATCTACATATTCGCACTACATGGATTAAATTTTTCTAGTATTCATTCAATTAGTGTGAGGGAGTCTTGTCATGTTCAAACTCATTCTATTTAAATTAATTGCTTAGTAGAAATTAGTTAGTATAAAATTGCACCAAGTCGTAATATAAAATTCAAACTTTGTGCCCTAAAACTTGTTTTCTACTATTGGTAGTGAATGCAAATGGAACATTTATCCCCTAAAAATTCCTTTCTTGATTGAGCACCCAAACAAAGAAAATTATCACTTTTGTGTTAAGATTTTTTAATGAAAAGAAATTTAACAATTAGATCTTAATTTGACCTACATGTAGAACTCATCATAAAAAAAGTTTCAAACTCGTTACTATTTGTGAGATCTATGAGTTCTAAATAAAAAGTGTCTTTTTTCATTGTCTGCTATTGGGTATATTTTAACTTTCAAATTTAGTGAAACTTAAAGGAGGTGAAATTAAATTTGCTCTTTTGAAAATGATGCATGTGCTTGGGTTGAAAACCAGTATACCAAAATTTCTAAACGTTTATTTATTTTATGGATGTCCATGCAAACTTACATGTGTGTACAAATTATATTTTTGAATTTGTATAAAAGTATTTATTGAGTTAATAGTGATTACAAAAAATCAAATAAATACTTTTATAAATTTATTAACTCCTAAAAAATCCAATTGCAAGCTCTTCCTTCAAATCAATACAATTTTTTTTCTTCCAAAGTGAGCTCTACAAAGAAAATTTTGAAGTGACTATATAAGGTTGAGAGCATTGTTTTTATGGATTTTTGTTTGGATTTTGCTTTCATATTTGATGTAGGGTTATGTCATTCAATTTATTGTGTATTACAATTTTTATTTACGTGACAATATGCATACCCATTGTGGACCTTCAACCCTTGCCTCAACCAAATTGCATTACTATCTAGAATTATTCAACATTTTAGTACTTGATATGTTGAACTTTTGTAGATAAAGCCGCAATTAGATCTATAATGGATATGCATACACCAATATACCTTAAGGTACAAACAACTAAAAGATGCCATTTTTTCTATTGCACTTATTTTCTATTATTAAATTGCTAAAAAACTATATTTCCATTGACAAATGAAAGGATAACTCAATGCACCAAAGAATGCAACATTTGGATATTGTATACAAATTAAAGTTATGACGGATAAAAAATTTGGAGATTTTCAAAAATAATTTCTCCAACAATAAGTACACATTGAAGAAGGAGATGTGTATAAGGAGTACATCTATTCAAGTGGCACTTTTAGACACCCGATGCATTGGGATGTCTCTACCTTAGACCAATTTTAAGTCGAGGGGAAGACAACAAACCATAACCTTCCTGTAGCACTAAATTGTACAAGCCCTTTTGTAAGAGCATCTCCACCCTTTCATGTAGAAACTACCTTCACAAATGACTAGCTTTTTGTAATGTGGGGTCTGATGTCTGGTATTTTAATATGCCAACATCGCTCCTTTGAGTTTTCATTTGTTATGTGAAGGGAGTCCCGTGCCCCCCGCCCCCCGCCTAGTCACTTGTAACTTTCACAAGCTTTTTGCGAGCTCAATTGTCCTTTCTAGTTCCACCAACAACGAAGTTCCCCACCCTCTCTCTCCATATCTCTTACTAGCAATGCTGCACTCTCTTTGCTTTGTTAGGCGTTTCAAAAAAAATGTTACAAAGATATAGTCACACAAGTAGAATCCAAACTTGGTAAAGTGATAGGAGGACATATCAAAATGGAGGGGGATTGAGGGCTCATTTTACAAAAGTTTTTTTTTTTTTTTTCCTTGGGCATGTTTGTAGTAGGGGAGATCAACGAGGCTAGGCTCACGGCCATAGACTAGGCCACTACCCTTTCTATTAAAAGAGTGGAGTATAGATATTCTAAGGTTGTCTGCTCTAAAAGCAACCATGCTCTAATAGTGAACACAACACAAAAGGTACAATTTTGCTTTCTTCAATGTACCAATACTATACATTTTAGGAGGTGGTTGCTTTGAGTAATCATTTCCTGCATTTCAATTTCAAAATTTTGTAACTAATTCCACAAAGGTCCAAAAAACATGAAACGACTTGGGTTTGATGCCAATTTCATTTTTCTTCCTACAAAAATTTGTGGAACATGGTTTCAAGGAGTTTATCTTCCCCCAAATGCAATCAGCTCTAAAAAGGTCGCCTTAAGGAATCCCAATGTATGGAAGAGTTCGTTACTCATGCTCTGCTATTAGTACAAATAAGTGTACTGGACAGGTATGAATTGTTGCTTGAATTGTCTGCAATGCAGATGGCACTGCAAGAGGGGGGGGGGGGACGACTTCATCAACTTCTCGGATTCTGCTTCAGACCAGGAGTGGAGAAGTCCCCCAAATATTACGTATGACTGAAAGTAGGTGAACAATAAGTTGAGTGAGAGTCTGGTTCATGGCTTTTTTTTTTTCATTTTCTATGAAGTGCCAAAGTGGCAATATAAAATATTATAATGGTGCTCAAAATTTCAACATTCATCCACATATTGGATAGAAAATATCACATTAGCATACATCACATATTCATAATTATGTTTTCATCCAAGATTTTGAAGTTTTCTGGCAAAAAACTTCATGACTTGTCATCATTTCATAGCCAATTTTTTTTTTCTGGTGTAATCTGGCACTAATTCGCCCCCCCTCTCCCTAAAAAGCGCTGGTGTAAAGCTTATGCAAGCGTGGGTCACGAGAACAACCTCCAATGATTGTTGTTGTTTGGAATATCAAAAGATAACTTATCGAAGATGCTTCTTGATCCCTTGCCGTTGTTGCCGTCAGTTGTTGCTGCTCTCCTAGAGAATTTTAGAGAATTTTAGTGCCTCAATCTTGGTGCAGGAGGTTTCTACAAAACTTTGGAAGACAGACAGTTAGTTAAGGTAGCGTGAGATGGCTTTACAGCCGAGGAAGGTTCTCAAAAAGGCACTTGGTTGTGACTTGTTTGCAAAACAACTCCCATCAAGATTCTTGCCAAAATCAAAGTCCTGGAAACATAAGTTAGAGAGCCTAAGAGAGTCAAATTTGGGTATACTTATATTTTTAGCATTTTGAAAATTCATAGTTTTTTAAGACTTGGTTTAGAAATGCAATGATTGTGAAGAGAATTTGGATCCCCCTTTAGATTCTTTACAAGATCCAACAGAAATTTAGACGTTTGAAGAGCTCGAATGTTTGTTGAGACTTTTTTTGGGTGTTGTTACCCTTAATTGGATGATTAAAAAAAAACTACTAAAAACTGATAGTCCAAAAAATGACTTGCAAGAAGACTCACATGACAAATTAAACTACTTTTGATGATCATGTCCCTCATCTACGCAGACCATGTTTCTGCAAGTGAAATGAATGGAAAATTTAGGGACATGAATATGACATATTTGTTGGTGTAAATGTCAGTTTTGGAGGTTTTCTTCAGTGCCACCGTACTGTACACTCAGGCAGGGTCTCACTGTCTGTCTCTCCTCTCAAAATTGCGACCAATCTGCCTACCTGCCAATGTCTGTTTGGATGACCACATGGCTTAAGTCCGTAGGATGAAAAAAACTGTTTTTTCATCCAATTATGATTTTTTGAAGTTGCTTAGGTACATTTTCAGTGAATAGTATAATTGCAGATTCCTTTTGTTACAATAGTATTGACTTTTCTAAGGAAGAAGATGTTTAACCCTTAACCCCTTTAATGCCTTGACCCTTTTTCTAATTTTGGCACATTTTTGTTTATATCTTTCTACAGAAATATCATTTACTAATATTTCATGAAAATGATCATTAAGAAAAGTTGTCTTTTCAAGATTCAAGTGTTACATTGGATGAATGAAAAGTTGGTTGGATAGAGCAACGCCTTGAAGCCCTCTGTTCATTGTCCAAAACATGGACGTCGGAGCGCTTAAGGGTTAAGTGCCTTGATCTTTTTTTTTTAAATTGCATATTTTTGTTTATATATTTGTATAGAAATATCAGTTATTACACTTTCATGAGATTGGTCATTAAAGAAGGTTGTCTTTTTAACATTTAAATATTACATTGGATGAATGAAAAGTTAGTTGGTGCAAGCCCTTTGTTCATCGTCCGCAATATAGACGTCAAAGCTTTTAAGGGTTAATCCACGGATCACCCTTATAGTGTATTTTGGCCATTTATAGCTATTTACTCTTGATGTGAATTTTAGCCATAAAAATGATGTTTTTTGAATTTGAGTGTAACTTATGAAGTGAAACTTATCAAGTGTAGTTTCAACTCCAATTGGGGATTTTGAAAAATTCATAAATTTCAATATTTTATAGCAATATGAACTCTAGGCCTATAACCATGGTTTGATGATTTTCTAATTTTAGAGTGACTTAGTAACTTTGGTTTATACTTCAATGTTATACATTGTAATATACATCTATGGTGAAAATTTTAGATTTTCTTAGTGTATTTTGAATTTGATATGAATTTTTTGCATCTAAAAAAAAGAAATTCACAATAATTTCAAGATTTCTCCAAAAAATTGAAAATTTTATGACTTGCACTAGACATGTGATTTCATCTTTGGAAAAAGAATATAATTTTTCACTTATATCTAGTTGCAAAATGGAAGCAAATAGAGTGATGGCCATTGAGGCTTAAAATTAGTGGTTATGGGCATCTCTTTCTTGAGTTAACCTTGTAAGGATGAGCACAAGACTATGGATCCCAACCACCAAGTCACTTCTCAAGAGAGTGGATCACATGTTTATCCCACCCATGCAACTCGCTATATTAACTTTAACGTATTGCAAGTCTTCTAGTGAGCAAAAAGAATCTGCACCATTTATTATGCCAATGTCATATTTGTAAAGAATAAAATATTAGGAGGAATTATAGGCAATTTCGTTAAAATGGCGGCAGTTTTTTGCCATTTTAATGGAATGTGTGCCATTTTACCGGAATGTAGTGTTATTTTCTAACAAATGCAGTGCCATTTTAATGGAATGTGGTGCCATTATACTGGAATACCGCCATTTTAACGAAATTGCCTATAATTGCAAACCTTAACAACTAAGCAATTTTTGGCATATTAATGAGAGCTTCTAGAAGGTTCCCCACTTATTATAGTTCTCATCAAAAAGTTATTATTATATATGCATATTTATTTGTAGAAGTATTGATGCTCTAGTACCCTCCTTTGGGAGTTGATAGTGTTGTGCACCATTGATAGTGTGAGAATTTTGTTGATATGGGAGACCCCCCATTCTTGATCCCCCCATTCTAGCAATGTAGGTTGTTCTCTTTCCATGCAAGAAGAGATCAATAGTGATCAATTATGGCATAGTTCCTAGCAAAGTTGTGGGGCATTGTGATTGGCTATAAGACTTTCAATATTGCAACCAATCCTTGGTGGATTTTGCAACCAACCCTAGGTTGGAAATATGAAGGTCTATATGACTAGTATGGGTTGAATAGAATCTTTAGCTAAAAAATTCATAGTAATTATGTTTTGAAAAATAAAAATTCGGAAAATTATGGAAACTTTCCTAATCTATTTCTACACAAAAGAAAAAATTTCCATTGAAAAAAACTACTTTTGCAAATATGTGTAACTACTTAAGTGGTTAGATATGGGTTGCTTCCTTTAGATGAATTTTTAACTTAGTTATAAGGCACATGTTGCGACAAATGGAATCCAAAAAATCATGCTAGTAAGTCTAATATAGAATTGGAATTGGTCATTCATTTATTTCTAGAATAGATTTTGACAAATAATGCAATTTTGGTAATAGCCTATGGAAAATGGGAGATTTTGTAAATTTCCATTAACCCCTAAAGTTTCTTGACTATATTTTCACCCAAAACACTTCAAAATTGCCATTACTAGTACAAGTACCAAATTTTAGAAAAAAAAACATATTTGGACACATGTAGCTGTAGGATCTTTTAATATATTGGTTTGAGAAGATGTGAAAAAATTTCAGAAATTTTCATCGTGGATTGCAAGATATTAGCGTTTGAATTGACATAAATCTTTTTTTGGCCTTACAACAAATAGGGCAATTGCACTTCACAAGGTCACATTTGTATGAAAAAATGTCCATGTTGGTGCTTCTTTGGATTCATTCTTTAAGGCAAGTTAGTTACATGTTTAAAAAATTTCAAATCATTATTTTGGAATTGTACAATATATAGGAAAAAAATAGTAAGTAAAACAAAAAGAGAATAATTGAAAATATAGCATTGTTAAAATTTTTGTTAAGGAATTGAAAAATACCAATTTCAATGGTTATAATATGTAATAAACAATCTATGTCCTATGATTTTATTTTTTTCAAAAAATATTGAAAATTGAATTAAATAAAGGACTTCAAACTTCAAAGTTTATTTTGGAGTAGAGATTCCATAAGTATCTACAAACTAAAACTCCTCATAACTTTCATCTTGTTAATCCGACAGTGCTAGTATGTGAGTCCAAGAATGCAACCCGGAATGCAAGCTTGTGAGCATTGAGCCTACAATATAGGTACCTATAATATAGATACTACACATTATAGATGGTGTATATATCATAAACACCTATAATATGAGTATTTATAACATATACAACCTATAATCATAGACAATTTCTATAGTATATACACCTATAACATAAGTGTGTAGTATTCTAGGCTCATAGGCTCACACTCTTTTGCTCACATAATAGCAACCCTCCTTGTTAATCAAAATGGAATGATTAAAAGCTTTCCACATCCATATAAATCTAGAAAACCAATTTCAAATTTTTGTTTTTAAAAAAAGTGATTTTTCTTAGCTACCTAGGCTACTCGAGTTGAGAAAGAAACTACATATTATACAATAACTTTTTCACCATGTAGTCAATAGTTATGAAAATTGTGGGGCCTTAAAGTAAACCCTCATCCACATGTTGTGTGAAAGTTTCAAGAAAAAAAAAATTCCATCTGAAGTGAGCTGCCCAAAATCTCTATGTTGCCAAAAAAAACATAGTTTGGTCCTTTAGGGGTTAATTGAATTGTGGATACCAAAATAGTAAGAATTGATTATGAAAAATTCCTCCAAAATTATTTCATAATATCAATCTAAAGAATGTTACATGGGACCAATCAATTCAAGTCAGGAATTCAATAAATATAAGAGATAGAAATTTTAGAGGTTATCTTTTGTTGGTGTTTTTTCCATAGAGGTGTTATAGTTTGTAGGTGATGTCATAGACCATGGGAATTGGTAGGCCTACATACAACTCTAGTGCATGGGGTAGTATATGCATGGGGCACCTTTAGTCCTTAAGCGCTCTGATGTCCATTTTCTGGACAATGAATAGAAGGCTTCAAGGTGTTGTTTTGTCCAACTAAAATTTCATTCATCCAAGATAACATTTGAATCTTAAAAAGACAACCTTCCTAAATTATCAATTTCATGAAATTGAAGTAAATGATATTTCTGTAGAAAGATACAAGCAAAAATGTGCCAAAATTTGAAAAAAGATTGAGGCGTTAAGGGGTTAGAGTATACAATTGCACCCCTTGAAAGTCCCGAGGGAGAGGGAATAAATTGAGAAGACAAATTGTTTAGTTAAGATAATAAGGTAGGAGGCTCTTAAATGGAGCATCTAAGGGATAATGAACCTTTGTAGGAAAATTAGTAGAGTATAACATTTTTCACATATTTTTGGTAGAACGAGAAAAGAAAAATAATTCAATAACAATTTAAATCGTAATTTAATGACTTAGAATGAATTAATAATGAATTTCAAAATGAAAGGTGCATAGGTAGCTATTGGTGCTCATAGATTGAACCAATCTTAATCAAAATCAGCCTTTGAATGGAGCACTTCAAACTTAGGAAGTTTCTATAATTTTGACTCTCAGAGAATGATCTACATCATGATGTCATATATATTTCACTCAAAGGGATATAAGAACACAATTAAAAAGCAAAAAGCGCATTGAAAGGAACTATGATCCATTTTTGAAACTTTGCGCACTATTCATTGTAATTGCCCCTCCAAAATTCGAGCCTCCTACCTTACCTTGAGTTGCTCCATGCTTGAAGAGTTCATCACAATAGTGATCTCTGTAGGTGGAGTCTCAGAAGAAGAAAGGCAATAATGCTTTGGTGACATACTTGACCCAAAGTAGGTAGGAGGTCTATTTAAGAGTTGAAAATTAATTTGGGGATGATAAACTTTTTGAAAATATTTTTAGTAAATTTTCCTTGAAAGACAAATGGAATTGACATCTAACTCAAGTCATTTCATATTTTTTGGAGCTTTGTAGAATTAGTTATAAAATTCTGAAATTGAAAACCAATGGTCACTAAAAGTGTCCACCTCCCAAAATGTATACTGTTTGTATATTTTTGGTGCAATGAGGAAGAAAAATGTACAAATAGTGTATATCTCAAGAGGTGGACGCTTTTAGAGCTTGAGCACTTTATGGACCTTTTACCTTAGTTCATCTTGGTAGCCTCTACCACTTGTACATACGTGTGACATTTTTTCCACTATTTTATTGTTCATGTACTCCATCTCCTCTGTCCTCTTTCTTGCCATCATAACCAAGCCAAGAGCCTCCTATTTAATCTCAAAGAAAAATCCAAGTATCTAGGAAAGAGGTGTGTTGTTTTGAAAGAATGTGCCTTCAAAAGTTGAGGTGACCGCACTCCCTTATAGTAATATTCTTTCTTAGTTTGGACTCTTCAGTAGTGGTGTTTCAAGGATTCAAGCCATTTGTTTCCAATGTCTTGATTCAAGCTCAAATTGAAAATTTCCAAGGATTAAGGTAGAGAATCCTAAAAGTTTTGTTTTGTTTTGTTTAGTGACAAAATGACTCGTGAACAATTTTTATTGAGAATTGTAAGAAAGATCAAAGACTATTACAAGCGGAGTGAATGAATTGTTCTTTGATTTGATCAAGTTATGAATTTTCAAAGAAAAGTCATAGGAATTTTATTGTTATATACATTTGGACCTTAAACCAACCAATGCTACATACCAACTACTAAGAATAAATCCTAAAGAAAAAACAAACCCAATTTGAAATTGTTCAACATCATGATTAATCTAGTTCATTCTTTTCATATTTGTTTCAAAGAAATTCATTGCTAATTATAAGAGCAACCATTGTACCTTTTGACATCCACTCACAAATATGCATAATTATTTGAGTCTCTAATTGTAATCTTAGACTTATGAACCTGATTACAACTTGTCTCAATACCTTATTATTAAATGTGGTTATCACTATCAAAAGCGTTAGGGATTTAACTAGATATGTTTAGATGCTATATGTGTTAGGATCACACTTTTAGGAAATATATACCTTTAGGGCTATCTACCTTAAGTGCTAGTTTCTTCCATTTTGGCTTTATTAACTTCTAACTGCCCTAAGGTAGATGGTCCTAAATGCAATAATTCACCAACTCTTTGCAATTTTGGATGTTTGAAATGGGTCCAAATTTTTTTTGTAATTTTTGAATTAGAAAATAATGGAATTCTAATGTAACCCAAGTGATTTTATAATTTTTGAAGAGTTGTACAATTACTTATGAATTTTCAAAGGAAACTACCATAATCTGCTACATTTACTCATAGATGTCAGTAGAAGCAATCACAATTTTACTTTAAAAAAAATTCAAAAGTTTCTATAAAAAGCATCCAAATAGGATAAAAAAAATCATCTTATATCAACCAAAAATGAACCTTTGTTGGCCTACAAGATGTGTTACAACTTATGGATTGACAATGCATCCCCAAGTGCCAACCACATTCATGAAGGAAAAAAGAAGGTCCAAAAATCAACCATGTCATCTTGTAGCAATATTTCCCATGCAATCACTACAAGAATCCGGTGTTTTATGTGACATTTTCATAATTTTCTGTGACAGATTTTAGTAGGTGTCCACTAAAATCCATCATAGAAAATTATGAAAGCATTACATAAAACACGGGGTTCTTATAGTGAATGTTATAGAGATTCAAATCATGTCATATAGGTGAAGGAATTTAAGTGACTTGTTTATCAAACTAACAATTGCATTTGGCATGCCATCTTTCTCAAGTCAAGTTCTTGGCAATAGAGCCTTCCACATTTTCCAAAGCTCCGTTTCTACCACCTCACATTCCTCCTTTGTTATGCATTAAAGTCTTCTTCATTGCTTTCCAATAGCTGCCATGCTTGCACAATGTGAAACTCTTTCTTCGACCCTATTCCTATACTCTTGTTGATGGGTGCCTCTCATTTTTCTTTGTTCATAGTTCCACTCACTTGTATTACTCCTAGTTGATGTCTTGTTAGGCCTCCACCTCTTTCATCACTCCTGCTATCTTTTTCCTTTAATAATTGTGTTGTCTCTCCCCTTCCAATATATTGAGGAGTCCTTTGAAAAAAGCATTGCCTTGGCAATAGATTGTGGAAGTCACCTACACACCCCTCTTAAAGGAAGAAATAAGAAACACCTTCATTAAGGATGTAAGATTGGTTACAAAGGTAATCCCTAAGCTCCTACTTCATATTTTTTTTATTTTTTTTATTTTGGGTCTTTCAATGTGTTCTATAGACTACCTCTAGTCATCATTCAATGTTTTTTCTTTTTGGCACCACAAGCATGGTTGCAGTAGCAACACACATGAAAGAGTTGCTAATCAGACGCCTCCAACAATTGGCATCAAAAGTAACTTAAAGAACTTTGTCTTTCTTTCTTCTTCTTTGGCTCTTCTTCGCATCACTATTACTCTCTTGTCCTCACTTTTGGTGTTTCTCGGTTTATTGTTGTAAGGTTCTTTGAGTCTAGTGCCATAGAACTTCAAATGTGTGTCACTTGAAAGCATTGCATAGGATGTACCTCCTATGTCCATTCTACTTCCTTTGTTTTTCCATGTATTTGACACAACATTAGACATAGCAAGTGTGCAAGTGTAGGACAAAACCAAAAAAATCACGCAAGAATAGACTTACCAATTTTGCAACTATAGCACAAGCATCCAAAGAAACCTAAAATAAGATAGAGCAAGTTTGTAGGTGTAGCAGAGAGCATCCAAAACAATGCAAGATTGGATGCAATAGGTATGCAATTGTAGGAGAGATAGAGAATGCAAGAATTTTTCTAAAGTCATAATTGAATTTTGTTTGTTTTTTCTTGTACCTTTTTCTTTGCTAGTCCTTGTTTTGTACTTCATATGTATTTGCCTTCTACTATTGTGTAGATGAACCTTGACCAAAAGCATTGAATGGAAATGGAGGACATTGAAATGTTAACTGCCTCAAATAGAACATCTATTGTCAAGGATCTCGGAAATGGACATTGAAGGACAAAAATAATATGGAGTAGACGTGGTGTCAATTGAAAACCAAAAATGCATGATTGTTTATGTTGTAGGTAAGTGATTAACGTCCTCTCTATTCTTCTTATTTTTCCTTTTTTCAATTGCCAACCTTTGATTTTGTTTACAAATGGTAGGAATCACTCCTCAATGGGGTGCTTGGTATCCTTGTCTTGGATGATTAATTAGCCTTAATTGTAGTGTGTAGCTTCTCTCCATAAGCCTTGACACTCTTGATAGACCACTTTTCTATGTGTTTCTTCTTGACCTTTGCTTCTTTATCTAGGTTTTTCCTCATTGCTTCCTTAATTGTCCCTCATCTTTTCCAATCTTTTTGTTTTGTTTCTTTCTCCTCTTGTTGTCATTTTTTCTCCATTTAGGAAAATTCCTTCAATCTTGCCACCTCCTACATGGTTGAAATGTACTTTTTTTTAGTCATAGTAATAGACTTAGAGTAATCTATTATTGGCTCACTTGTATTCTTCGTGCTTGGTGGCAACTTCATTTTTAGAAGTTGTAAGAAGTTTTCAATGTCATCTTGCTAATTTTTTTACCATCCTCTTCATCTTCAACATATATGTCTTCTTCATCTTCACTTGATGACATATGTGAATGTGTCTCTATGCAACCTCCATCCATACAAGTCCACATAGTACTAATGACATTCGGGCAAAGTGGTGGCCTCTTCACCACAAATTTTCTCTATCTCCCATTTTAGAGTTTGTACTTGTAGGATTGATTAGATATATGCTAGTGGCTTGGGATCCTTTGACTAATTTTTTTGGATTGAAGCCCTTCTCAACCTCCAAAAGACCTTTCATTGGCAATTTTTCTATGTTTTGAAGTGTCCATTTGATTTTATATGCTTTGAATGCTACTTTGAAGGGCTTGAAGCATGTAGCATCTAGTGGTTGTAAAGAATGAAATGTACTTTCTCTTTATTGGTCATGCCAAATTCTCCTCAATAAATTATGACGGAGGTGGTAGAAATGGTACACCTAGTTCACCTAGTTTTCTTCGTGGTTTTTAGTTTGTTTTTGAAATTTCCTTCCTCCTCTTCCTCCTTTCTTGATGATAAGGTTAAGTTTGTAAGCTTGTATGGATTGTCCTAATCCATCTCTAGCAAGTCCTCGTCCAATTCTTTGCTTGCTACAACAAACATTGCCAAATCCCATTAGTTCTCTTCATTAGAGCTATCATTTTTGTTGAACAATCATCCTTTTTTGAATTGAATTTGTTGAAGTCAAATTGTGAACTTCTCCAACTTTGTGGTCTCCTCCAACTTTCTTCATCAAATTTTGAGTCACTCATTTTTTCAATCTAATTACAATCTACTTGTTCTAAGTAAAATTCTCCTCTAAGGTTGAATTTTGTGCAATACTCTCTCTCTTCTCAAATTACAAATTCTCAAATTGCAAAGCATGCAACAAGTTTTGTCTCAATCATAATGTATCTTCCTTACATGATTAATGTGACCACATAGGTGGCTAATTGGACATGTGGAGGTTGTCAATGTATGCCTCTTCTTTCTTATATTGTATTTAAATACCAATTAAAAATAAATTTGTGTTATTTTTTAATGCAAAGACTACTTTGTTTTGAGTATGTATATTATTTTAATGTTGCCATTGGAATATAAGAACTAACATCCATTCACTATTTGACCTAGCATCATCTATGAATCACCTAGACATTTATTGTTTTATATTACTACATCATGCAATGACAATTTTAAATCATTGTCCACCATCTCTTTAAACAATGAAGTAATGGCTCTTGGGCCTTTATAGGGATGGCTTGAAAAAACTAGGAACTTTTAAGGACCATCTACCTTAGTTACTGTAATCTCAAATCTAAAGTTGAAGTGTTTATTGCTTTGTGCACCTGAATGTTCCAATTCTAACACATTGAAGCATATGCTTCAGCAATCAAGAAATATGACCATCCATGTCATTGGATGGTCATATTTGTTTTCTACAATTACCATCTTTCAAAAATAGAAGAAAACAAAAATAAGAAAATGTGTTACAACATTAGTTTCCAAAGCTTAATTTGCGCACTTGCATGTCATGAGTTTTGATGCTAAGAAGCATGTCATTGATTATATTTAACAATTATTACCACCCGTATAATAAAAACATTGTTTTGAAAATAGAAGAAATAGAAAATGAGATACAACAATTCCAATCAAAGTCCACTCTTGGCAATAGATAAATATGGAGCATTTCTCTAGTAGAAAATGGCCAATTTAAAATGTTTTGAAATGGTAGAAAACTACAATTTTTGCAACATTGTATGCAATTAGTCAACATAGATCATTGTCATTCATCACTCTTCTCCCTAGCTACTACTAGATCTATAAGTATCCCAATCTCGAAGTGTACAAATTAGCAATGGAAGGGATTGTTGCCTAGAAAAGTTCCGCTTTTGCAAGCTAGTCAAAATTTGAAGAAATTGGCACTTTTCTAGGTGAGACCATCATCTAGAACCTAAGATCCATAGTGGTCTCATATTCCACCTTCAACAACATACAAAGCCTTTGGTTATGAGAGGATTAAGACTAGAATGTCATCCAACCAAAACTTCACAAATCTATAGGTAGCCAACCCCTTTCCAATCACCTAAGCAATTTAGCATATTTGTAGGAGTACGGTGAGGGGAAAAATTTCCCCACTTAGAGAAATAGATTTTAGAAGGATTTCATATTTCCTTACAATTTTTTCTTCAAAAACAAAACTACCATGGATTTTTTTTGTGAAGATTCTATTTAAACTATTCTTGTTATATAGGTCACCGTATTTCCAACCATAGGCTGATTACAAAATCGACAATGCTTCAATTGTGGCTTCCAATGTACATCTCCTAGACATTTGTGGTGCTCCTACTTTGAGTTAGCATGAATTGTCGGCATGAGTTGTCACCTAAACCACGATCAATTGGAAACATGGCAATCTATCTAGCAAAAATGGATGGTTGGTCAAAAAGGGGTTAACTACCTTAATTCCATTCTTCTTCTCTCCTCTTTGGGCATTTGTCCATTCAAGCATTTCTCTAAAAAAATTCCCTAGGTTGCAAATTGTCATCCAATGCTTTGAGCACAAAGATGTCACAAATTACTTTGATCACCAATTTTCAGCATCATGCAATTCCATGCACAAAGAAGTTTTTTTGCTTGACCTCTGGAGGTGAAGAATGGGCATGAAGAAGTTTTCCCATGCAAAGTGTCTTTCTCAGAGAAGGTGTGACAATCCAAAAAATTACACAAAACAGTCATTTTTTAAGGTACACATCAAGTTTGCGTAAGGTTGTCATTTTGAATAGCCTATTCGGGAAAATGAACCAGCTCATCTGTTACAATGGCACAAAATATTCAGTTTCTGTCGAGGCACCGGCACCATTCGGGGCTCATCACTCAAACAAAGCTGTCACATAAGGGTAGGGTGTCCTAATAAAACGGGCCAGATCTAATCACGACTTCAGCATAATAAAACTGATGTAATAAGAACTTCAGGATCACCAACTAAATATCAGAACCAGAGCCAAAATAGAAGCCAGTCAACAAGTGCGCATTGAACTACCATACACTCATGATCCATAAGTAGCAACGCCAGACTACTACCCAGAAGTAAACCTAGATGAGAAGAAAATTATCAAAGCCTCTGCGATCGAGACTCTCCAATACCAGTTCCTATCATAAACCCTACTCGTTCTGAGTGTATTGACTGAAAGTTCAGCAATGGTCAAAATCAGCAAGATTCACGCCTAACAATGACGCACTCCATAATAACTCGATCATGCCTCTGCAGTTTGCACCGGCGTCACAAGCAATAACGGGTGCGGCAGATTACTGGAAAGCTCTACAATGCCACCCACTACAGTAGCAGGAATACAAGCACCACTACAGTCGACATATGCACTAGCACTAAAGCTAGTAAATGTCGTGCTAGCAGGAAAAAAAACCACCACTTGATCAATTATACAATTATCACATGGATTAAATTAAAAAATTAACTCGTCATACCTTCGGTACTGCCGTCATATGCGCAATAAAGCACAACCGAAAGCTCCTCAAAAGTTCTCGAATACTACATACAATTTTCATAAGTCAAAGTGCCTCCACTTATTCAAGGGGGAAAACAAGCAGTTCAGCATATCTCTATTCTAAAAGCGGTTCGCCACTGCATCAAACCGAGGTACTTGGACAACGTCACCCCAAGAAGCCATGGTCAAAGGGGTCGAGATGATCTTCTGAGCAACCTCGGAAATGTCCCTCAACGTCAACGCTTGAATACCCTCAAGGAACTCGGCCACGGGCTTACGATACCCGTACGTCAAGATTTGACGACCGATATCCTCGGTCACCACAACTCGAGACTCCAAGTTCATCAAAACTGCGGAAACCGTGGCATTCTTCGCACGCCGCAATTCCGCTTCGCTCACTTGACCAGAGGTCGCAACCGCACTGAACTCTTCACACACAAGGTCCACCAGCTTCGGAACGAACTGACCAGAAGAAGTGGCGTGAATACCGAACAGGCCCGTGTCGTTGTACACGCTGTTGAAGGCTGTGAACGATTGCACCTGATCCCACCTGTTCAAAACCTGAAAACAAAAAAAACATACACAATCACACACTCTCCGACAAGAAGAACACGAAGTGACGATCCCCAAAACGACCCAGGGACACGGGCCCAACCAACACACGGCTGACAGACATTACATCCTCTCTCAAAAAGGGACACATCTCGACGCCAAAACGCATTCCAAGAGGTCCAGCTCTTACCCGAGTGTACAATCGAGAGTACATTCCCTTCCCAGGACCACCGGCCGAGAAAGAACCTCCCCCTCCCAACAGAGATTGCAGCACTGTCACTGCATACGAATCCTTTTCGTTCCTCCAACCCCCGGGAACTTCGAAGGCCACGGCAACATGAGTCAGCGGAGAGTCCACGGATTGACGCCAGTCACCACCCACGTACTCCGTCTTCACCGCAGTGGACTGATCGAAAGAAGGCAGGTCGGACAACAAAGGTTCGGCTACGGAAAGAAGCTCGTCGTGATCCACGCCAGACGCTGACAAAACAGAAAAAATGTCAATGCCACCGGAGAAAAAATCAGAGGTCACGACACTCCATCACCCAATGCTCCCGCTGGAAAGAACCCAGTCGCGCTTTCGAACAGCGAAGCTCTCGCAGACGCTGCCCAAAGCATCTGACCAAACCCGCCAGTCTCGCAATTCCCCGACATCGCCAACAAAATCCTCCCTTTCAGATAAGGCAACAACTTCTACACGGAAATCTAAAGAAAACCCCAAATCACGGAACGAACTTCACGGAACCGTACGCAATCTCCCCCAAATCATCATACCCTAATCTCCACATTTCCTCGATCTCACAGGCACTACTGTAGTCGAATCAAAACCTAATCCCACTCCACGAGGGACGCTCCAAGGCGCAAGCTCGTTATCAAAATCCACACCTCTCTTCTCATCAAACCCCTACGACGAACGGCTCATCCAAGCCGGAATATTCTTTCCCATCCTCATGTGCACTTGGGGGTCATTCTGCAACGCCCTCCCGGCGGAGAGAAAAACAGACATTGTAAACCCTAATTCCAACACCCACGCGAAACGTCGCTCGATGGGTCCAAGACCAATCCTACCCGACGCTACGAGGAACCCAAACCCATGGCCAATTGCAGCAGGGGCACAAAGACAAAGAGACCTGCTCACACTCGCAAGCGTCGACATCAAAATTCAAAAGTTTCTCGACACGGAAATGATCGATCCATCCATCCTACCTGCCAACACGATCCGGGGAGCCGAGTAATTCTCCTTCACAAAATCGTGCAGCACGCCGCCGTTCAGACGCCCCAAACAAGACTCCGGCGCCATCAAAGGCTGCCCCAGACCCCCGACGTACCCCGCCGAATGCAGCGCCTCGTAGATCGCCACCTGCGGGTTGCCCACCATCTCCGCCGTCTCCGCCTTCACCTTGGCCAGCTGCTCCTGCACCTCCCACTCGTTGAACAAAGGGTTGCGCACCGTGTCCACCAGCAGCTCCACCATCTCCGGCATGAACGTCCTGATCGCGTCGCCCGTGTAGCACATCTGCTCGCGCGACGCGTTAGCCACCACGTTCCCGCCGATGGCCTCCACCTCGCGCACCAAGCGGAAGTGCGAGCGGTTGGCCGTGCTCTTGAACGCCATGCGCTCCAGCAGGTGCGACGCGCCCGTGCAGAACGGGCTCTCGTTCTTGGACCCGGAGTCGATGAACAAGCCGATGGTGGACGTCGGACCCGCGATGTCCTGCGACGCGATCTTCAGCCCGTTGCCCAGCGTGGTGATGCGCGTCTCGCCGGGACGCACGTCGTCGGGGAGCGCGGGAGGCAAATTCACGCCCTCCAGCGGCTCGAACAATGCGGGCACGGCCGTGGTGGGGCGCTCGCCGAGCAACCACGACAGCAAGCCCCCGGAGCTCGACGCCTGCGACGATTCCGTGAGCGGGAGAGCCTGGTGAGCGGCAGCGCTCGTGCGAAGCGGGCGCTGCTGCTGCTGCTGCTGCGCCAGCAGCTTCGCCAGGCGCGCCCTCCGCACCGCTGCACCCCTCATCGTTGCGTCGCGTTGCGCCCTCGCTCGCAGCGACCGCAATCACGCTCGGGCTCCTGCAATCAAAACCCTAACCTTGAAGAAGAGAGAGACAATGCACGACGAGACAAGGAGGGCACATGCCCATACCCCGAATGCAAGTCCCGGAATGCAACTGGACGTCCAATCGGTACGTGTTTCGTTCGTTCGTGGTCTTGTCCGGATCTTCGTCCTTCGGTCTTTCGTCCGTTGCTCTAGCGTTCTTTCGTTCGTTTCTCTGTTCTGCTTTCTTATTTTGCCTTAGAGCATCGCCACTGTGGGACGCTGAAATCCCCCATTGGATACCTGACATGGCGGGCTCTGTTGAAGAAGAGGGCCCGGTGAGTAGGGACCTCCCCACTGTCAAACGGAGTCTAGTTCTCCATTCTGCCAGTTGTTACTAATTTAATGAGCTGTTCTTAATTAAGAGGGCTAGGCACATTAAAGCTAATCCACATTAATCTACATTAAGTTATGAATTCAGTCATGAGTCATGACCTGGGGATCTGCTTTGGCTTTTGGTTGTGGCTTGACCATTATGAGAAACAACAGATCACAAGAAACCAAGAAAAAATCCACAGAAATTAGTCAACTCAGGGCTCACTCAAAACTTCCCTGTCCACTGGAAGCTGAGGTATTCTGCTCAAAATTTGGTGAGCCCGGTGCTTGGAAAACTACGCCCCGTGCCACAGTGGGGACTTTTTAGCTCCCGGGCCCTGTCAAACCCCACCCGGCTAGGTGTAATGAGTCGGGGTGGGGATGCTCTAAAAGGCAATGGACTCTATGTTTTCATGCACCTTAAGCCCTAAATGCCCAAGGCAACGGAACCAAGTAAATGTAACCAAGTTGCTAATTTTAGGAGTTTTATTTTTGAAAAATTCTGTTTGAAGTTTTAATTTTAGCATCAAAATTCCGATTTTGAAAATGATTGGTTATGATTTATATATTCAAAATTTTGTGTAAGAGTGTCCATTGCAATCTTGACTTTCCATAGTGTTGAAGGCTTTTGGAAATGGGCCTCAAATACACTACACTAATAATGGTATATAGTGTTGGCAACACTAATTACGAAGTATAACACTAAATGTCAATATAGGCACTATTTGACAACTTTTTGAATTTTTTGGGGATATAAATTTTTAACAAGACTTCATTTAGTGTTAAAGGTAATTTCGTATTAGAAATGAGCTCACAAGAAGTGGAAAGTAAAACTCTAAATGGGTCTAGTAAAAATTAAGTAACACTATTAGTAACATAACACTAAATACCATTATTAGTGTAAATCTTGGAGAAAAAGTCACATTAGAATTTCTTTTAAGAAAATTGTAAAGTAGATTTTAAAAATTTGTAAAGTGATTAGAGTTATGCATGTTAGGCCCTTTATTCTCATAATTTTTTGGTGATCAAATTTTTAGATTTGACAAGATAAAAGAGGATTGAAAGAGTTCAAGTCACTTTTGTAGTTTTAACCCCTTCATGAACAAACATTATAATCTTTCAATTCATGAGTGAAATTGTTATGTTTTCTTTTCCTATGAGATCTCTAGCATTTCTAGTTTGAATTGTACAATTACAATTAAAAAGAATTGATACAACTTATCGAAATGTTGGCTTTTTGTTCAATTTAGAGCAAATTCTTAGAAGCTCAAATAAGACCTTAGGCATTTAGGGATTAAAAGTTGTCTTATCTAATTGAGGTTATTTATTTATTTATTTGGGGCAATACCTATGATAGATGCATGAGAAGAAAAAAAATTGGCTAAAAATGGTTAAAAATCACGAAGTTTTTTTGTCAAAAAATTTCAAATTAAAATAAATTCTTGGTTGAAATCATGAGATTGTAGTCGAAAACAAAATTATGCACATATGATATGTGCTAATGTGATGTTTTCTATCTAATGACTATGTGGATGAATATTGAAATTTGAAGCACCACTACAACATTTTATAGCACCACTTTCGCACTTCCTAAAAAATGAAAAGAAAATTCTTCAATGAGGATTAAGATTATTTCAGCAATTTTTCAACTTCTTGAGGTATTAAATGATTTTTTGAAGAATTTAAAATAACATTTGATTTTTTTTAATTGATCAAATTTATTAGGGAAAAAACTTTTAATACAAGGGTTTTTCTCAAGATTTTTTAGTAAGTGGAATGGGAATTATTTTTGGAATTTTGTAGTATGAATTTCATAAATTTCAAAAGTTTATGGAGTGAAGTATTATTGACTAAAGTATGAATCTAAATATTTTCAATCTTTACAATTAACTCCAAAATTTTAAAAATAATAATAATAACAATATATAAAATATACTTTATATTTTTTTAATTTTCCACAATTTATTGGGAGATTCTATAGTATATTGTAATAATCATAAATATTTGAAGTCATATTTTATTTTGTAATGGTTCATTCCACAAAAATTTAAATTTGTAAAATTATTACTACAAAATTCCAAACATAATTTCCATTCCGCTCAGGGTTGTCCCCGTCACGTCCTATCCGTCCGTCAGGATGTCCGGACGGACGTCAGGATTCAACCCCGGCGTCCGTCAAGATGTAATCTGAACGAGAACCGTTCACAGAGGATGAAAACTATGGAAATGGATGGACGTTCTTCGTCGACGGGCGCGCCGGACGGGCGAGCTTCCGTCGACGGGCACGGAACGGGCGTGATGGACGGGTATCTGGACGGGCGGGATTTAGGGTATCTGGACGGGCGGGATTTAGGGTATCTGGATGGTTTGGATGGACGGGTATGTGGACGGAAAACTGGACGGGCGGGTGGACGGGCATCTGGACGGGCATGTGGACGGGAGGGTGGGCGGTTGTGTGGACGGGCGAGATGGACGGGTATGTGGACGGAAAACTGGACGGGCATGTGGACGGAAGGGTGGGCGGTTGTGTGGACGGGTATCTGGACAGGCGGGATGGACGGGTATTTGGACGGAAAACTGGACGGGCGGGTGGACGGGCATGTGGACGGGCATGTGGACGGGCATCTGGACGGGTAAGTGGACGGTTCTCTGGACGGGCATGTGGACGGAAGGGTGGACGGAAGGGTGGGCGGTTGTGTAGACGGGTATCTGGACGGGCGGGATGGACGGGTCTTTGGACGGAAAACTGAACGGGCGGGTGGACGGGCATGTGGACGGGCATCTGGACGGGTAAGTGGACGGTTCTCTGGACGGGCATGTGGACGGGTAAGTGGACGGTTCTCTGGACGGGTGGGATTGGATTTTTTGCCTAAATGCCCGAAGCACCCAAATTTGGTGTTGGCAAAACTTCGAAGTCAAATAAAACCTAACCAAATTGCTATTTTTAGTAGTATCCAAGTTGCTATTTTTGGGAAGTTCTTCTTGAAGTCTAGTTTTAGCATCAATAGTCTATTCTTAAAAATAAATGATAGTGATTTATCGTTCCAAGACTTTGTGCAAGGGTACCCATTGCAATCTTAACTTCTTGTAGCATTGAGAGCTTTTGGAAATGTGCCTCGAAAACACAACAAGATCTTGGAGAAAACATCACATTCAAATTTGAAATTTAATTAAAAGAAAAATATGGAGTATACTTTTAAAAGCCATAAATTGTTTGGGGTTATACATGTTAGGCAATTTAACCTCATGTTTTTTGGGTCTAAATTTTTTTAAATTTTACTTGTGAAAACTGAAAAGAGGATTGGAAGACTTCACATCATTTTTGTAGTTTTAACACCCTCATGTTCAAACATTATAATCTTTTACTCTATAAGTGATATTGTTGTGTTTTAGCAACCTATGAGATTGCTAACATGTCTTGTTTGAATTTATACGGTTACAATTTTTTGCAAATTGATACACCTAGTCTCCTAATCAAAAATGTTGACATTTTGTTCAATAATGCCATAATGCCATTTGAGAGAAAATGGAAAATGTTAAATACTTTAATTTGTAAACTTTGGAGTTAAAAAAAAAATGAGGGAGTAGTCAATCATGTGTCCAACTAAAAAAAGATTCAAACTAAATAACTAATAGAAAAGAAGTTACAAAACGTGAATTATTTAGGGTTTAATTCTAAAGACTTAGAGGAGATTTCATCAATTATGAAGCAATAGAGATTTTTTTTTATTATTTTAGGCTTTGGGGAAGAATTTCCATTGTTTTTATTTCTTAGACCCTAAAGTAACATACTCTCATTGTCCTTGCTGCAAGGGACAAAATGGATTTTCGATAGGCGCCCATGATCTAATTTTTTACTCAAACTTTTGAAAACTTTTTCATAAGAATGATAAAATAGAATTATAGAATGATAGATAAACTTATGAGTTTATTCATAATACAATTTCTATTCCAATCGGTGCCTAGGAGCAAGGGGTTAGGGATTGGCCACAAGAACAGAATAACCTCAAACAGGGGAGATCGGGACACTGGGCGGTCCAGGACTCCGGGTAGACAAAAAAATCCACAATAAAATGAAATACAAATTTGTATATTTTTTTCTAGTTGCATTATATTTTCTTTTAAATGGAAGGCTTTCATTCATCCCATTTGGATTAGGAATGGAAAAGTTATGGATTTTTCTATGGAGCGGGCAATCCTAGCCACTTCTTTAAATAGATTTGGAGCTTTCACTTCGAATGCTAATAACTTTCAATCCATACGGTCAAACATCACAAATTTATGGTCACGTCATCTAAGACAAGTGCAGAACAAGATCCTTTGGTTCGATTCAAAAAAAAATTGGAAAATTTAATTCATAGGTGAACATAGGGGTGGTTTAGGGTGGTTTGGGCCAAAAAATGGACTTCGGACTTTAGGGCAACACCCAAAATAAAGATAGAACACTCTTTTACCTACCATCTAAGCATACAAGTTTCTTCTATACTATTACAAAAAGGTACAATAGATTACAAAAATAGACAAAGGCGAAGCAACAATACACAAGGTGGAAAGAAAACGATAAATGTACATACTTTATAAATCCGTTGAAGTACATAGTAAACTAATAAAGACTTTATATAATTACATATGTTTGCTTTGTACAACTTCCGGTATTTAATTCTATACATCTATCTAGTTATACACAATCTAGTCCAAAACTATCTATTCTACTTCTTCGATTACAACGCCTCGTGCTATGCTGTTTCTCAAAAATTGTTGCAATTCTCGTCGCGATTGCAAAGTCGTCAATAGCTGAAATGCGTCGATGTCGTATCTATTATGTAAGTGGGAATAAATGGCACTCACGAGAGCTGGCTCATGGAAGGTATTGTCTTCAATGTACGTCATTTGTTCCTCAAAACTCAGTTCACCCTCAAATCCGACTGGCGCGCCTTGAGAGTTAAACATGATGCGCTGTGGATGTGGCGCACGTACAAAAATGGAGTGGTCTTGGTCCCAATGTCCACCCGCAATCTGACCAAAATATAGTCGACGCCCTGGATCACCCTCTCCCAAAACCCTCCTGATCACCTCTGTCACTTGGGCATCACTCTGCCAATGTATCTCAGCGACCGTTCCTGCCGGGAGGTGTCGGTTGTCGTGGCCCCACTTCCAAAGCCATTTCACATCTGAACCCCAATGTACTCTATTACCGAGGCCCGGTAAATTTTCTTCATTGTACTCGTACGCTGCAGGCATGTGGTCTTGAAGGCCAAACGTTTTGTACAGTCGTGCATGAAATGGAGCTCTACATTGCGCACATCTCTTTCTGGTTACCATGTGAGGAATGAGACACTTGGGGTGGTATAGATGGCCACATGTACCAAGATTCCATCCACCTTCTGGGCCAAACGGTTCTTGGCAAATTATACATGTTGTTCCATCTTGTACAAAAGCTGGAACGGACGGCCACACTAGTGGTGTAATGCCATCGCGGTTGGGTGGCCCGTACCGTTGGCACTCGATATTGTATTGGAATTCCAAGTCTGCACGGGAATTCCAATCGATGCTTGAATTCTCGGCGAACACTGGCAAATCGTCGGTGAACATTTCTTCCACCCGAGGCCATGAGGTCAAGCCAAAATAACATTGACCGCCATCATTGAATTCCGCAGCCACTCTCCTCACTTCACGCTGCATTTGCTCAGCCTCGTTTAGCGCCATGCTGCATGTCAACTTCATGTTGCACATTTGAAGCAGCATCTGTTCCTTCTGAGGATTGTGGACCAACCGCATGTTTTGAGCACTCATTGTGGTCATGGTCTGTTTCATGTCAGTTCGAGCTGCAGTCAACACCGCCACATCTGCCTCAGCGCTGTTGGCACGGAGTTCCAAAGCACGCATGGCGCTTGTTAATTCTTCCATGCTTGTGCGAGTACTTCCAACCTCTGCTTCAGCCCGCTCAACACGTGCACGCATAATATCCAACGAGGCACTTTTTGCACTTGGAAAAATGGTCCGTGGTCGTACCACAAACTCAGGTGTATTGCTCGGGCCTGCTCTGTCTTCGTCTGCCCCGTATGTAGCACGTTCCACTACAACATCGAGTGGTGGAACTGAGTCTGTGCTGAACCGCCTGTTGCGCTCTACAAGCTTTGCTTCACGTGCGATGAGGCGCACGTTTTCATCTACAAGGGCCCGCATCCTTGCACTTTGAACTTCAAACTCTGCTGCATGAAGTCGTAGCGCTTCTTCTTTTTCCGCTTGCAGTGTTTGTACTAATTGGCGCAAGCGAATTAGTTCTTCACTGTCAGCTTGGGCTCCACCAATCACATTTTGTTGGTTGACATTTGCACCGCTGCTCTAACCAACTTCTACTTCCATCAACTCCGTCCTTGGCTTCTCCACGGGTGGAACCACATCCATTTGCACATTTTGAATACCAACCAATGGCACGGCAGGAATTTGTGCATTGTCCAGTGGCACGGCAGGATTTGTTGGAATGTGGCGAGTTCTATTTGGAAACTTGTTGTCCCGCTGTCTGCCCAAAAAGCTTCTCCAATCCACATCCTTGCCAAGAAAAACCTCCGCATATGCCATTTGGCACAATGAAAGTGTCCCGTCCTTCTTCGATCTTGAACCCCAAAGTGCCAATGACACTTCAATCATCCTCTTCTTGAAGTGCGGATGGGTGCACTGGTCAATATTCACCACGCCAGATTTCACGTGCACCTCGTACCGGTCGTGTGGCCAATGGCGGTTGATGTGGGCCCAATCTACAAACCGCCGACATGTCGCTCTTGTCCATGGTGATTCTACCTCCAACCACCCAGGCTGTGCCATAATCGCTGGGGCATTAAGTGTGCCCCAATCCAAAGTTGCTCTATTTCCTCTCTTCTTTCTACCGCTTCCCTCACCTCCAGGTCCCTCACCTCCTGCTACATCCTCTGCATCCATTCTTGATACCTGCACAATGACACACACGATACTGTATGCGAATACAATGACAATTTGCTTTGCCTTCTGTTGCGTGAAGGCAACTGAAATGTGGCAAAACAATGTCAAATGTATAACACTTCCCCTCAAATTGCAATGCGAAGCTTTCTCAAGCTAGGACAGTGCAATTCAAAAGAGGAAGCAAGGGCAAATGTGAAAAAATGTCACTTATACCCCCCAGTTACCGACCCGGTTAGCAAGGGTAATTAACACCTAATCAGCCCGTCCCCCCCAAAATCCAGACCGTCCACGGCGGGGGACAACCCTGGAATGGACGGCCGATCCGTCCACGGACGTCTGGCCTCGGGTCGGAACGCCGTCAACGGGTTCGGGGCGCCGTCTCCAGGTTCGGGGAATGATTACACCGCCGCCCGAGAGTTCGACGGACGGCCTTTCCGTCCTCTAGACGGGCTTTCCGTCCCCTCGACGGCCTGGGTGTGGGAGGGGACGGGCATTCCGTCCCCTGGACGGCCTGCCCGTCCCCTCGACGGCCTAGATGTGGGAGGGGACGGGATTTTCGTCCCCTAGACGGCTTGCCCGTCCCCTGGACGGCCTGGATCTGGCCTTGGACGGCCTGCCCATCCCCTGGACGGCCTGGATCTGGTCCTGGACGGGCTTTCCGTCCCCTAGACGGCCTGCCCGTCTCTTCGACGGAAAGCCCGTCCAAGAGGACGGTCTGCCCGTATCCTCGACGGCTTGTCGCTGGTCGGGAACGACCTGCCCATCCTCGCGACGGCCTGTTCGTGGTCTGGGACGGCCTTTCCGTCCTCTGGACGGCCCTTCACAATATATAAATTTTTTTTTTATTTTTTAAATTGGTTCAGGGTGGAAGTTTTGACAAAATCACGTTAAATAGAAAAGTAATTTTCAGATTTTCAATTTTTCACCATGTGTATATATCACAAGGACAATGACATTAGAATTCATCATAGTGTAAATTTAATTTCCATTTCATGATATATTTGTTTTGTACTCAATGTAGTAGACATTAAAAACACATTCGAAGTTCAAATCGCAATAATGAAATTTCAATTTAGGATTGTGTTGGGGGATTTTACATAAAATAGGAACTAGAGAAAAGGACCTTTTGTTTGATAGTTAGACTCAAACTCCCAAAATATCAATTTTGGGGAGAAATCTTAGATTTAGAGTAAGGAGCAACAACTTCCTAAAATACACTAAAGGAGCATATTTTTTTATTTTTATTTTTTCTAAACTCGCAATTACTTGGAGGCAAATATTGGAAAGACTACAAAATCAATTGGATACACTTTGTAACTCAACATGGTAGGTCCCAAGAAAATGAAATGAACGCTTCCAACTTCTTTCCATGTCATTGAAGTGATTGAACTGCCATTAAATTGGCACTAAATGATGCTGTTGGGTGTTCAGAGGGTGAAGTTTATTGTAAATATCTTGCAATCTACAATTCTACATAGGTCAAGTTTGTGAAATTTCTTCCGATCAATTGAACACTAGTCTAGTACTCTAGTATGAGATCCTACATGCTACAAGCAAAGGTGCACCTTAGAGGCATAAACACATTTTTTTTTTTTAAATTCTTTGCTATAGAAAATTAGAAATGGCAATTTATTCAGATTTAGTATGGAAAAGACTCAAAAGAGGCCTTGCGACTTCAATCAGTTTAGTGGCTAACATACGATACTACATAAGCAATTAATAAACAATCCATAAGAAAAACTATAGTAATTCACCGCTAGTTGCATTATAATTTAGAAGCCATAAAAAAAAATATAGGCACCACAAAAATGTCAAGTTCATGTACTCAATGTTGCATTTTGATTTTGAGAATAAAAATAAAAGGCAAATGCCATATGTTATTATGTTATTGTTTTAGTCTTTTAGAGTTTCCCTTTGTGTGGAAGACTACATGGAACATTAGAATCCATTCGTCCTTTTTTTTCCTTTATCTTACGGACTTACACCAATCCTCTCTTATTTGTCATAGTTACATAAACTTGAACATCAAATTCTCTTAAAATTGCAACAACGTCTAGGGTTTAGGGTTTAGGGTTTAGGGTTTAGGGTATAAGCCTATAGGATTTACTTCAAAACCTAGGTTGGACTGGATACTACGAAACATGTCCTTCATTTCGGTAGTTGGCATTACAAGTGCAAAACTCAATCAAGATGTAGTCTTTGAAGTTTGAATTGGAAAAAAATAGATTAATGATTTAAATTCAAAGTTTTAGAAAACATATTGAAGACACCAAAAAATGGCATAACAATATCTGTAAAAGGTAAAACATTCTTAAGTATAGATGTATAGGGCTACATTTTTTTTATGTAATGTATGAATGGAAAGAAGAAACAATGTTTTACATGAATCAATGATATGCATATGACATATGTTGTTTAGGAGGTCTTTCACTTATTTGATAATTAACCATTTTAGAGTATTAATCTTACTACCTTTAACTAGAGCATTTAGAGGGTTGTTTTTGTCTTGGTCTTTGTATATTTGATCCGTTCTCAGTAAGTTATTGAATGTTTGTACAATTGAGACTTTGAATTGAGTATACTAGTATAGACAGGGTTTAAAATTCAACAAAATACTAAATTGTCATGTGCACTTACATGCAAGGAAGGATGGAATCAAAATACAATAATTCCAAAGGTGAAATTGTTCTACGTATAATTGATAAAATTCATTTGAATTCAAATTTGAGCCCTACAGATTATAAATTATTTTAAGGGATTGCGAGATTTTGAGGTTTTGGGAATAAAAACATTGCCCAATGCCAACGACTTTCGTGAAAATGGGTGCAATTAGAATCAATAGAATGAATCAAATGTTAACATGAACATCCAAATAGAACATTAAAGGACCGACATTAAGAAGTTTTCAATTTGACCTTTGGTGATTTTTTTCTATGTATCTCCCATTATTTACGTGCAACAAAATAGAATTCCATTCTAAATGAGCAGTAAACCTCGTTTTCAGCATTTGAATGTCATCCCTGGTATTTATTTGTCCTCTAATTGAAACAAATAAATACATTAAGTTAGCACTCCTAAACTACCTGCCCCCATAGACTAATGCCCGATTGAGAGGAAGGACACCTGTCCTGACAAGTCCGAGAGTGCCGAACCACATAAATGAAAAATTCGTGGAACAAGGATTAGAAATGAATTCCACTTGTTCGAATGTCCCGCTCGACGGCCTTCCCTTCCTCTCGACGGCCTGTCCGTCCTCTCGACGGGCTTTCCGTCTCTCGAGATTCAGATTGTCTTCTCGACGACCTGTGCCGTCTCTCGAAAGTCTTCACGTCCTCTGGACGGCTTGGCCCGCTGGACGGCTGGTCCGTGGGGGGGGACGGTCTTCCCGTCCTCTGGACGCCCAGGGTTTAGGCTCGACGGTCTCAGCCCCTGCACGGCCGTCCGTCCTCTCGACGGCTGGTCCGCGGGCTGGACGGCTTGTCCCCTTGGACGGCCTTCCCGTCCTCTGGACGCCCTGTCCGTCCTCTCGACGGCCTTTCCGTCGACGTGAAATGGGTATATAAAGACTATTTTTAGGGTACTTTCGCCACAGTCTCTCCTGCTCTGACGGTGCTCTCTTGTCTTGGATTGGTTGCAGTCCTTGCTTGCGAGCACGGGTGCTGGGTAGAGGCTGGTTTGAGGAATAAGGGGGGCGGTTTTTCACTTTGTGGAAGCCGAATTCCTAATTCCTATCATTTTGATTATTTGTTACTTGTTACTGTCACGATGGCTGGTCGAGATTTCTCAAAGAGAAAAGTTGATGATTGGTACACAGGTATTGGAAATGCACCGATGATGGACCCGTATGCAGAATCACCAGAGCCCGTTTCAGAGGCCGTAGTTGCTGAAGGGTCCGTAGCTGCAGAAGGGGCCACAGCTGCTGGGGGGGGCGGAGAGTCTTCAAAGGGGAAAAAACAACAACGAAGGAGGCACAAGTCTACAAATCCGGAGAAGTGGCCAAGCAAGGGTGCAACGCGAAAATTGCATGAAGTGGCATTGGATTTTTTTGAGCAGTATTCGATTTCGCAGTTGAACACAACATACGTCTCGCGCGGATTACAAGGAGTGGATGTCATAAAACAAAAGTTCCACCACA
This sequence comes from Rhytidiadelphus loreus, assembly GCA_947034895.1. Taxonomy (NCBI): domain Eukaryota; kingdom Viridiplantae; phylum Streptophyta; class Bryopsida; order Hypnales; family Hylocomiaceae; genus Rhytidiadelphus; species Rhytidiadelphus loreus. Next base: position 26,056,975 of record OX344762.1, on the reverse strand, counting down.
TGTTTTGGACAACAATGAGCGCGGATGAGTGGCATGAAGACCGCACGAAAGAATGCTTCGATCATTGGTTGGAGTCACAAGTGCAAACGTGTATCTTCAACCTTGCCCAAGTTGCGGAAAAAATAAAAGGCTTTCAGAAGAGTGTAGTGCCCAGACAACAAGCATTGAATTTGTTGCACAAGAAGGTGTATTGGTGGCATGAAGCAATGCGTGGACTGTCTTCAAACAACATCCGTTCCGCTCCGTGGTTTCAACGAAGTCAAAATTTGGCCTTTGGTCAACAGGCTGCAGGAGGAGTGGTTTTTCTTGAACGCGGAGTGGTGGTGGTTCCTTTGTCTGGCCATAGCAAACAAGGGGGGCATGGGAGGGTGCGCAAAGTATGTGTTCAAAATTCAAAACATATTCCGGAGAATATGGAATTAGCTGGGAAGTCAGCTTTGCGCGTGGATGAATTGAAGAAGTCCAGGGAGAAGTTGTCCATTGAGGCATTGGTATGTCCATGCGAGCATCCAGGGGTCATCAAATTCTTTGCTATAAATGATATGACCATGGAGTGTTATTCGCAGTGGTGGAATGGCGGTACTCTCGGCGCCATGTTTACACTGGATGAGAAGAACCGAGATCCAGATGAAATTGGAGAGGTGGCTTACGATGCAACTCCACAAACAATGCAAGCCATGAAACGCCTCATGGCATATAGACGCAAGCGCACTGAACTTGCGTGGGCAATGATTTGCATTGTGGATGCAGTGCAATAATGCTCTGTATTGCACAACGACATCACACCGGAGAACATAATGCTTCATTTTCCGAATGATGATGGCAGAACCGTGTGGATTGGTCTATGTGATTGGGGAATGGGTAGCCGCATCAACGAAGAAACCCCTTCTCTTTACCAATTCAATTGTCCAAGGAAGTTGCAGGCAACACGAGCGCAACGTTGGTGGGTGGCTCCTGAGTTGATGTACTTGACTGGAGAGACAGGAACTTCATCATCTCCTACTCGCAGGGTTAAGCCACCGTGTGTTAGTATACACACAGATGGATACTCCATAGGCAAATTGGCTATGAAGGTATGGAAAAAAGATCGTGGAAATCTAGAGATGATTCCGGACCATACGGCATTTGGTGCATTTCAAACCATGTTGGGTGAATTGTGCAAGGTGGAGCCACTACAACGACGCTCGGTGACATACGTCGTGCAACGTCTAAGTGGTGCTCCAACGTTTTGGACACCAGCTGTGGATTGCTATCACGAGGCTCGCAAAGAACAAGACCTTCAAGAAGAGCAGGCGCGCAATGAAGATTAGATAATAATGTATTACCATATAGTTGCAAAGTTAGTGTTTACTTAGCACATGCGGTTATTATAATGTAGGCTTGAGGACATACGTAGCAATGTAGCACACTTTGTGGCTTCAATGCATTTTGTACTCATTTTGATTTATATAAAGATATAAAAGTATTTTACCAAAACATTGAGTTGTAAAGAACTTATTGTCTTTCCTAACTTTATCATTTAAATTGAGTTTAAACAAAAATCTTATATCTTTAGTACTAAAAACTCTGAATTGTACATCATTATAAGAAATTCCAATTAGTTTTGTGCACAATTGTAATTGTCATCATTTTTGTTGCACTTTGTGCCATAAATAAGTAAAAATAGAAAAAACAACTCACGAGATTCTAAATTTTTAGTTTTTTACAAGAGGTCCAAATATCAATAGAGATTTCTAGTCGAACCAATTTTCAATTGGTTATTTTAGTTTTCACACCCGAAACTAATAAACAACCACAAAGACGGGCTTGAAGTCAAATTTCACTATCAAACCAAATTTATATTTTTATTGAAAATCAGCATAATATTTTAATATTTCTCCCCACTCGTAAGAATTTATTTTAAATTTATTTTATTTTTTTCAGCAAAATTAATGGAAAAATGAATTTATTGTGATTTTATAAAGCTAAACGTGGATATCAAATTTTATCAATTAGAATATGTATCAGAATAACCGGAAACTCTTACCATAAAGTCATAAACAAAGGAATGAATGAAAAACATAGTTTTAGAATTTTAATTTAAATTAAATTTGAAAAAAAGAAAACATACATGAAAAAAACACCAGACTGTCAGATTGTGTTATTTGGATTTTAACACATTGAGTTTTCAATTGCAATAACTCTTTCAAATTTAGACATCGATTCTTTCGTATTCACAAAAAAAAATTCAAAAACAATATTGCTCCAAACTCCAGAGGCCTAATTTTCCATAAATCGTAGTGAAAGTTAATTTGAAATTGCAAAGACTGCATTCAGAAAACTAGTTCTTCCAAGTTTGAATGCTAATATCTTTCAATCTATTCGGTCAAACTTCATGAAATTTTTTCCACGTGATAAAAAACATGTGAAGTACAAGATCTTACGGTTAGATATGGTAAAAAACATTTTTTCCACATGTTGAGGCAAATGCAAGAGAAAAAACAGTTTTGCATCTCTTTTTCTGTAATGACTTTGGGACTTTAGGGGTAAATAGTTCCATGAGAATGAAAGGAACCTGAGTCATATTTAATATTAATGCTGATTTCAATATGCAAGGTATTGAGCCTCTAAAAAATTTGCATTTGAAAATGTGAAGACCCTATTGTCATTTCAAAAACATTCAACGTCTTCCATGCCTAAGAATGCGCACAGAAGTATTTGCATTTGCTTCTTGTACTATTGGTTCATTACCACCAATTTCTTCGAGTGGACCTTGTCGAGGCACCGGCCCCCTGTAATCACTATCTCCTGGAACCTCACCATCTTCACCTATAGTACCACCGATGGATGCACCATCATCATTGGAATGATTGGATGGTGCACTATCACTTTCGTTGGAGGCCTCATCATTGCGGTTTCGTTGTGGTTGAGCTATAGAAGACAACGTCCAAAGAGGTCGTTGGCCCGTTGCGTCCATAATGCCATCTGTATTGGGCCCTCCCGTTTGAACTTCTCTTAAAAATGGTTGGGAAGCCGCTTCTTCCCTCCTCAGCCTTCTACGTGCTCTAGTATTCACACGTTCACTGGTAGTACCTTGTAGTCGGGGACGCTTCCCTCGATTATTGGCATGTACAGGTGGCCGCAATGAATTCGTATTTCTAGTCACACGTTGTGACACCATACCAGCCAATCGTGTACCTACCGACGAAGTTGGTTCGTGTGGACGAACTTCGGAACTAGACGGCCTTGATGAACTTTGGATTTGTAGATTTTCCAATACTGGCATTTGCCGTTGTGCAATCGAGACTCGATTTGGAGGGGGCATATGTGCTTCTCCACCTTGAGGGGGCCCTTCTCTACGAGTGGTCCTCATGGGCAAGGATGGTGGTACTACTACTTCTTCTTCACGTCCTCTTCCAACGTCAACCCCATCTCTGTCTATTGTGGCATCAATTTGTACATCCATAGGGTCTGGACTTAGTGGTCTCGGTGCCACAACGTCCTCATTTGTATTGCCCCCACTTGGCCCAGCATTCCACGTTTGTGGCATTCGTGGTGGACTTCCTTGATGTCCCTCGAAGGCATTGTCGTTATTATCCCCCTCTTCAAAGTCAAATACGGATGCATCAATTAGAGGACGCACTCTCCCAAACCCACCAAATCTATCAAACGGTGGCTCGTCATCGTCATTGGAACTATCATCTGAATCGTCATCATCTGGATCAGAGCGAACCGAACCACGGTCTAGACCATCAGATTCATCTGTCATGGAATCCTCTGACATCATGTTTTCAGTGTACCACCTTGTCGGATTTGCTGCAGCCCTTTCTCTTAGAGTCTTGGAATTGGTATAAATGTAAACCAATTCCTCAGCATGCTCAGATGTCAATCTATTGCGTGATTTGTTGTGGACAAACGAATACATGCTCCAATTGCGTTCACATGACGATGCAGAACACACTTGTGCGAGGATCTTTTTGGCAATTGGTGCAAGTGTACGAGCACCGGCTCCGAGAAGGTCCCACCATTCGTGAGGCTGCAAATTCAAGGTGTTTACATCAGGGAGTCCACTGAAAATGCCTCGCCGATCTCTAAATGCTTGGTACTCAGACAAAGCTGATGCAAATGCTTGATCTCCAACTGCCAATTTGCGCAGAACTCTCAATATGGCTTCTCTTGCCTCATCATCATCCATTAGCAAGACTTCGTCAAGTAAAAAGGGATTCAATAGAGCCCCGGCGTAATGCAAATCCATCCTGAGCATGTCCCAACGCTTGTAGAAATCATCGATGGTGGAAATTGCATACCGTGGCTCTAATGAAAATGGTGGATCCCTCAAAGATAAAACATGCTTTTCCACCTTTTTCATCACAAGCCATGCCTTGTCCAAGCACGGGTGCTTTCCATCAAACTCTCGAAGAGCAATCAACACGGGCTCCACTATGTGTACAAAGTTTAAACATCTCCTCCAAAATTCATCCGTTCGCACATATCGTCGCACATCATTAGCTTTTCTTTGCTTTTCACTGGATGCCAATCTCCGCGTGTACTCATTCCACTGCGGATCGTGGACTGTTGATTCTACCGCTTCCCTCACCTCCACCAAACGTTCGATCATGAGGAACATGGTTGCAAAGCGTGTTTGAACGGGATTTTTCAAAACGTGATTAGGAGAATGTCGTCGAAAGATTGCAAGTGGCATGTGATGCGTTCGAATGTATTTCACAATTGACTTGGCTTTCTTGACCATACTTGTAATCCAATCTTGTTTTCCCCAATCTTCAAGTAGAAGGTCAAGTGCATGTGCTGAACACCCTTGAAAATATATGTGTGGAAATCTACGCATTAACAGAGCGCCAGCGGCCAACATGTTTGCTGCATTGTCTGTACAAACTTGTACCACGTTCTGTGCCCCTACCCCGTCAATGTAATCACCCATGCAATTAGCCACGTAAGTAGCATCTTTGCATTCGCCTGTTGTGTCTATCGATCCAAGAAATACCTCTCCACTTGTACATGCCAACATGACATTCATCAATGGTCGATGTGTCACATTATCCCATCCATCAGAGCATATTGTAACGCCATACTTGTGGATTGGTGCCCTTGTCTTCTCTGCTACAATTGCTACCACTTCATCTTTTGTAGATTTTATGAGCTTTGTACGAAGTGCATGGTACGCTGGAGGTTTGTAGCCAACTCTCGATTCCGATGTTGATTTCACTGCATCCAGAAAAGCAGGATGCCTCACTACATTGAATGGTATATTGGCTTCATAGAAAAACTTAGCCCACTTCTTGTCTAGTACTTGCTTGTTTGATGCGTTCATTCCATCTTGTACAGACAATTGCCTCATCGATCGACTGTGGGTCAAATTAGGAATGGGCGCCTCTGATGATCGTACTTGAGAGCTTTGCCCCCCAGTGTTTTCTCCTCCATCATTTGCTGAGATTGAAGCATCAACTTGTTGCTCGCCACGTACTACACTTGGTAGTATCGTTGATGGTGATGTCACTTCCACGTCGCGTCCAGGTCCATGCGAAGTGTCCGTAGGTATATGTCCTCCACAATTCCAAAACATTACCTTCACGGCTGCATTGACTTTAGTGCACGCCCTCACTCCCTGGACGGTGTCGTTTCGTCTGTATTCCAAATGGAAAAGCAACCGATCCTTTCGGTAGCTTAGCAAAGTTTCGCAAAACTTGCAAGCAACTTTTCCATCTGGCAGTAGTGTGTACCAAGGTTCCCACTGTGATCTTCCTCCACCCATTGCTCTTATCTGTCCTCCTCTACCTGCCCCTGCACCAAAAAAAAGATTAGTATTCTGTTTGAAATGTGATGTGGCAACAACACTTGTTGCTCTCACAACAAGTGCCACCACAACACACTCTTCTTGGACTTCGCTCTACCGCAATGGTTGTACTCCAACCAAGACATGAAAGGCAAAATCAGCAAGGGAAAGTAATCTTGAATAGGCGGAAGTCCTTAATATACACCTTGAAGCCCTCCCTAAAACCCTAAAACCCTAAACCCAGCTAGACGGACATCCGGCTGATGGGGTGGACCCTAAACCCGCAGCCCCGCACCCTAAACCGTCCAAGCGGCGACTGTCCCGTCCAGCGATATTCCGGTCCAGGGGACGGGACGGATTCCCGTCCAGTGGACGGTTTCCCGTTCAGAGGACGGATTCGCGTCCAAGGGACGGATTACCGTCCTGGAGACGAGAATTCCGTCCAGGAGACGACCTCTTCGTCCAGAGACGGGCTCTTCGTCCAGGGGATGGCTTACCGTCCAGGGGACGGATGGGCTCTCTGTCCAAGAGACGGATGTCCATTCGGCGACGGAATGACCGTCCAGGAGACGGCCCGACGCTGTCGCAGACTGGACAGACTTCATCCGCGCCGCGGATGGTCCCGTCAGTATCGGCGACGGGCTCTGACGCGTCAGGACGCGTCATGACATCCGGACGTAAAAAACCAACGTCACGTCCGGATAGACAACCTTGATTCCGCTTACTGAATAATCTTTGGAAAAAAATCAATTTTACTAAATGTTTGTTTTCACTAATTATTTTGATTAAAAGAATTTGAATTAAAAAAAAATTTGAAAATTTTGAATTTTTTTTTGCAAGTGTATCTTCTATGCCTCAACATATCCAATTCAGTAAGATATCCCATTCTTGAGTGTTGTTTTTGATAGATGTAAGAAAATTCATAAATCCATGATGTGAGGGATTAAAATAATTTCATTATTTTTCATCTATGAGAGCCTATATTTAGCTTATCCAATCTATCTTATAGTCTTTAAACTTACTAATGCATCTAGCTTTGTTAGGAATTCTTATACTCTTTTATGCTAATGACTTTCAATGTTATTAGTTTGTGCTAAGCTTGGATTCATGTCTATACATATTCATCAAGATATAGAATTTGTGCCAATATAGTAGTTATTGTGATGTATAAAAACTATGAATGTACAAAACCAAAATTATGTATTTAGGATTTAGTGTTTGATCACTTCTTTTCTTAGTGTCTCATCACTTCTTTTTTCAATGTCTAAATTGTCACATCATTTCTTTTCTAAGTGTTCGATGAAAAAACTTTTCTAATGTCCAAATTGTCACATGACTTTTTCTCCTAGTGATTGGGGACTTCATTTTTTTAATGTCCAAACTCTCACATCACTTCATTCTTTAGTGCTCTAATTATCACATCAATTTAATAGAAGATAAAAAGTCCTTGACACAATTATACAAAGAAGGATTTTGAGTATATTTTTTTTTTTGGTGTGTTAAAAGCATTATACTTGTAGAAGAGTGGCTATATTCAATATTTTGTGGTGAATAATTTGATTCTATATATGGTGGTTTTCTTCTATTTTTTCATTAATACAATCTATATTTGTTCAATTCTATTTTACATGAAATTTGGGTTTGAATTTGTGAGTTTCAACTTGTAGGTTGATGGAACAAAAATGTATTGACTTCTTTGTTATTTTATCTGATAAAATTATTTAAAATGATCTTGAAATTTACCAAATCAAATGACACAAAAGTAACCTCTAAAATTGAAGATTATGGATAGACCAAGGTAAGGTTGTAGGATGTTGTCAAAGTAGGTATCATCATAGGTTTGAGGTCTAAGTAATGTATGCACTAGGTTTATCATATTTACTTATCTATTCATAAATATTTTTTTGTTTTTGGTATCATTAGACTTTATTAAAGCACAAGACAACTTTTCTTCCGGAAAGTAGTTTCCAAAGTCTAAACATAATATTATGGATATTCAAGAAGATGTTCCAAATATGCAAGATGTTGCTATATAATATAGTGATGCTCACTGATTAGTTGTACACTAAAAATATAGTTCAAAATGATGGTCCATCTATGAGATGTTTATTCTTGTTGATGCCAAACAAAGAGACATCATTCTCTATGGTAAAAGTGCTACTAGTAAAGTCCTTCTTGAGTCTTTGGTAAATCATAACTACGAAGAGAATCAAAGAGATTCCATGGAAGATGTGTGTAGGTGAAGGCAATAGTGCCCAAACAAATGGGAGTAATTGATTGAAAATTTTAAGAAAATTTGCAATTATCAAAACATGACTCCTCCAATCATAAAACTTATTGATAAATGACTTCTCAAGAACAAAAAGAGTATGCTTTTAAACAAATTTCAATAAAGTTGTATATATGATGCTTTGGAGAATTGGTACCTAAATGAATCTACTACTATGGAGCCTACAAATCTTCTTTTTGATTCAAAAAACATGTCACCTTTAGGTACCTTATTCTGTACTCAATTTAATTCATTTTTGATCATTTGTGCTATGGAATTGAAAACTATGTACAAATTGAACATTTTAAAATTCCTATACATGTATAGTCAATCAAGTACACAATTTTCTTCTCTTGAATATATTTTCTAGAGCATTACTAAAAGATTCTTTCACCTCCGCTAGTACTAAATCACTTCACTTTTATTAATTGCAAGTAGTCCAAACAATCTATCATAACCTTTTTTAGAAGCAATAGATGATTCCAATTCCAATTCAACCATGGAGCAATGCACTACAATCTACAAAAGTTGTTGAAGGAGTCATTGTAGTCATGGTAAAAGAATTGGAATGAATTTGTATCTACATTGTTTGCTAGCCAAGATAAAGGCAATGCTCACAACAAAGTATGTTTAGATTGAGAGGATGCTTGCTACAAAGCACACCTTGCACTTGAACATGATTAGTTCAAAAAGGGTTTTGTAGTTAACACTACTGCTAATATTGCTTGGATGATGATGGTACGTAGAAGCTATGCAAAGCATGAAAAATGCTATGAAGAAATCCACATAAATCTTGGTCAAGAGCCAAAGTTGACAAAAACACAAGATGAAACTTTTTGAAGCATCCAAACTTGGTCTGATGGAGTTTTGTGATGTGTTTCTTATGAGGTAAACCTTCCTTTGACACCCCTTCTACAAATAGGGTTTCACTTTACAATTAGCTCTAATGTTTTGAAAAATTAAATAACCAAAGAAACTAAATTACTTTCTTCAATCCCCAAAAAATCTAACCAAATATTCGACAATTCAATAATACAACCAATGCTCAATTGCTTATTAAGACACATTTGGTCGCAATTCCTTTAAGGTAGTGCTCTAAAAGCGCCCACCTTCTTCAAACGGTCCCTATTTTGGGGTGATGAATGGAGATGGGGTGCTTCTTAAATGGACCACTTTAGTAATTGAATGCATTGAAGAAAAATTATTTTTCTATTACAAGAGCCAATCATTGCCTTTGATTTCCGCACATCTCTTCAGAAGACTAATATTGAGAGCCTATGGTCACAAATAGGTGCCTATATCCTGAATCTTTGAAAATTTATAAGTACTTCAAAAATGCATGAAAAGATATAAAACCACTTGTGTTAGGTTCCACATCCATTTTTATTTCTATGAAAAATGACCTAAAAATAATTTTGTCCACGTAAGCTTATGAAAAAGGCCGACCGACCCTTAAATAGTCGATTTTAGAGCATATTACCTTACAATGAATTTGATGTAATTTTAGAGCATATTACCTCAAAGACGCCACAAGTACCGCACACGCCCTGACTTGGCAGCACCTCCATCTGACTAAGTGAAAACTGAACAGAACGAAAACAAGAGCACCGAACCGACGATTTCGACGAAAGCGAGGACGAACGAAACACGTACCGATTGGACGTCCAGTTGCATTCCGGGACTTGCATTCGGGGTATGGGCATGTGCCCTCCTTGTCTCGTCGTGCATTGTCTCTCTCTTCTTCAAGGTTAGGGTTTTGATTGCAGGAGCCCGAGCGTGATTGCGGTCGCTGCGAGCGAGGGCGCAACGCGACGCAACGATGAGGGGTGCAGCGGTGCGGAGGGCGCGCCTGGCGAAGCTGCTGGCGCAGCAGCAGCAGCAGCAGCGCCCGCTTCGCACGAGCGCTGCCGCTCACCAGGCTCTCCCGCTCACGGAATCGTCGCAGGCGTCGAGCTCCGGGGGCTTGCTGTCGTGGTTGCTCGGCGAGCGCCCCACCACGGCCGTGCCCGCATTGTTCGAGCCGCTGGAGGGCGTGAATTTGCCTCCCGCGCTCCCCGACGACGTGCGTCCCGGCGAGACGCGCATCACCACGCTGGGCAACGGGCTGAAGATCGCGTCGCAGGACATCGCGGGTCCGACGTCCACCATCGGCTTGTTCATCGACTCCGGGTCCAAGAACGAGAGCCCGTTCTGCACGGGCGCGTCGCACCTGCTGGAGCGCATGGCGTTCAAGAGCACGGCCAACCGCTCGCACTTCCGCTTGGTGCGCGAGGTGGAGGCCATCGGCGGGAACGTGGTGGCTAACGCGTCGCGCGAGCAGATGTGCTACACGGGCGACGCGATCAGGACGTTCATGCCGGAGATGGTGGAGCTGCTGGTGGACACGGTGCGCAACCCTTTGTTCAACGAGTGGGAGGTGCAGGAGCAGCTGGCCAAGGTGAAGGCGGAGACGGCGGAGATGGTGGGCAACCCGCAGGTGGCGATCTACGAGGCGCTGCATTCGGCGGGGTACGTCGGGGGTCTGGGGCAGCCTTTGATGGCGCCGGAGTCTTGTTTGGGGCGTCTGAACGGCGGCGTGCTGCACGATTTTGTGAAGGAGAATTACTCGGCTCCCCGGATCGTGTTGGCAGGTAGGATGGATGGATCGATCATTTCCGTGTCGAGAAACTTTTGAATTTTGATGTCGACGCTTGCGAGTGTGAGCAGGTCTCTTTGTCTTTGTGCCCCTGCTGCAATTGGCCATGGGTTTGGGTTCCTCGTAGCGTCGGGTAGGATTGGTCTTGGACCCATCGAGCGACGTTTCGCGTGGGTGTTGGAATTAGGGTTTACAATGTCTGTTTTTCTCTCCGCCGGGAGGGCGTTGCAGAATGACCCCCAAGTGCACATGAGGATGGGAAAGAATATTCCGGCTTGGATGAGCCGTTCGTCGTAGGGGTTTGATGAGAAGAGAGGTGTGGATTTTGATAACGAGCTTGCGCCTTGGAGCGTCCCTCGTGGAGTGGGATTAGGTTTTGATTCGACTACAGTAGTGCCTGTGAGATCGAGGAAATGTGGAGATTAGGGTATGATGATTTGGGGGAGATTGCGTACGGTTCCGTGAAGTTCGTTCCGTGATTTGGGGTTTTCTTTAGATTTCCGTGTAGAAGTTGTTGCCTTATCTGAAAGGGAGGATTTTGTTGGCGATGTCGGGGAATTGCGAGACTGGCGGGTTTGGTCAGATGCTTTGGGCAGCGTCTGCGAGAGCTTCGCTGTTCGAAAGCGCGACTGGGTTCTTTCCAGCGGGAGCATTGGGTGATGGAGTGTCGTGACCTCTGATTTTTTCTCCGGTGGCATTGACATTTTTTCTGTTTTGTCAGCGTCTGGCGTGGATCACGACGAGCTTCTTTCCGTAGCCGAACCTTTGTTGTCCGACCTGCCTTCTTTCGATCAGTCCACTGCGGTGAAGACGGAGTACGTGGGTGGTGACTGGCGTCAATCCGTGGACTCTCCGCTGACTCATGTTGCCGTGGCCTTCGAAGTTCCCGGGGGTTGGAGGAACGAAAAGGATTCGTATGCAGTGACAGTGCTGCAATCTCTGTTGGGAGGGGGAGGTTCTTTCTCGGCCGGTGGTCCTGGGAAGGGAATGTACTCTCGATTGTACACTCGGGTAAGAGCTGGACCTCTTGGAATGCGTTTTGGCGTCGAGATGTGTCCCTTTTTGAGAGAGGATGTAATGTCTGTCAGCCGTGTGTTGGTTGGGCCCGTGTCCCTGGGTCGTTTTGGGGATCGTCACTTCGTGTTCTTCTTGTCGGAGAGTGTGTGATTGTGTATGTTTTTTTTGTTTTCAGGTTTTGAACAGGTGGGATCAGGTGCAATCGTTCACAGCCTTCAACAGCGTGTACAACGACACGGGCCTGTTCGGTATTCACGCCACTTCTTCTGGTCAGTTCGTTCCGAAGCTGGTGGACCTTGTGTGTGAAGAGTTCAGTGCGGTTGCGACCTCTGGTCAAGTGAGCGAAGCGGAATTGCGGCGTGCGAAGAATGCCACGGTTTCCGCAGTTTTGATGAACTTGGAGTCTCGAGTTGTGGTGACCGAGGATATCGGTCGTCAAATCTTGACGTACGGGTATCGTAAGCCCGTGGCCGAGTTCCTTGAGGGTATTCAAGCGTTGACGTTGAGGGACATTTCCGAGGTTGCTCAGAAGATCATCTCGACCCCTTTGACCATGGCTTCTTGGGGTGACGTTGTCCAAGTACCTCGGTTTGATGCAGTGGCGAACCGCTTTTAGAATAGAGATTCGTTAAACTGCTTGTTTTTCCCCCTGAAATAAATGGAGAGACATATCCACTTCTCATTGCAGTCCGGCTGTCTGCCTGGTGGTTGCTGGTGATCATACAATTGCATTACCAATGGTATGCGGTTACATCAGTTTGCAAATCGGATCTGTGGAATAACCGTGAAATTAGACTGGGAGAATTGTTTTTTCTTTTGAAACCTTGATGTGCACCGTGATCAGCATTGTATCGTAGTTTAACCCCTGAAGTTAAAGAGCCCGGTTTGGGATTTTTCGAGAACTTGGGCTGGCTCTTCTGACTTCAAGTTTTGAAGTTTTTGTATGAAACTTTTAGGAGACGTCCTGATGATCAATCTCTACATGTGATGCTTTGTATCATGTAATCCTTAAAGGAATTGCTAAAGTTGTAAGAATTTGTGTGATTTCAATGTCAAAGCTGGTAGTTGAAAGTGTACATTATAAAAGAAATAATATTTTTTATGAATTTGAATGACTGATTACAGAATTATACCATCCTATTTAGACTAATGAGATAAGGAATTTTCTTTTATGGGTGATATGGGAATTGAAGTTTAGTGTTACTCTTTAGAATTTGTTCAACCTTTCTAACATGCTTGAAGAATAGCAAGGTTGCTTGGTATTCATAACATTCAAAGAGTAGCAAGTTAAAGTTGAAGAGAATTGAATAAAAAAGAAGATTTTCTATTGGTCTATAATATAGTGCACTTCAATTAGATTTTGTATAAAACAAGTAGACTTTCCACCCAAAAAAATTCATCCACCATATACATACGAAATCATTTCAAATGAAAAATTTGAAATACGGATCCTCGTATCATACACAATCTCTTGTTATGTATGTTGATTGTAGTCTTATCGACTTGCATGAAAATCCCATTGTGAATAAAATGATGACAACAAATAATTTAGAATAAAGTAATCATCAACAAATTTGGTGCTATATTTAAGTCATCTTATTATATTCACTTTGGATCCACAAGAATCCATGTTGTTTTAGAACTACATTGGAATCACATGATGGATCACAATTTGGGATGGGAAATGGATGGAGGTCTAAAAGGCCATGTTTTCAGGAGTGCAATGGAGTTGGAGCAACATTGTGCTCTTGTTGCTTCTAGCCCCTAAATGATGGACCCATCACCAATGATTTCAAGCCTCACTGCCCGTCACTTAGTTTGTTTCCATTTTGCAACTAGATATGTATGAAAAAATTTATATTTATTTTTCAGAGATGAAATTACATGTCTTCATTACTTCACAAAAAAATTAGATTTTTTTGTGGAAAATTGATTTTTTTGAGAATTCTTGAAGATAAAGTGAAGAAAAATCACATCAAATAGACAATTATTTCAACAAATCTGAAAATTTCACCATGTGTGTACATTACAATGACAAATATTGTAGTGTAAACTCAATTTCCATGTCATTCTATAATTAGAATTCAATAGACATTGAAAATACATACAAAATTCAAATTGCAATCAAATATTTAATACTAGAAATTTTTCCAAAATTAAAATTGGAGTAGAAACTAGAGTAGATGACCTTTACTTTGTTAGTTGGGCTCACACTCAAAAAACATCATTTTCGTGGAGAAATTTTAGATTTAGAGCAAGGAGCAACTACTTCCCCAAATATGCTAAAATAGCATATTTTGTGATCCGTTTTTTTTAAAACTCCTCATTTTTGTGAAAACAAACATTGACTAGACTACAAACTCAATTGGATACTCTTTATAACTCAACATGAAGGGTCAACAAAAAAAATAGGGAACAAAGAGCTTTAAAATGGATGAAAAATCTCACTGGATTGCCATCCGAACGCCACAGAATGGCGTTCCAGGCGTTCCAGGGCTAGTCACCATTGCAAAAAGTGAATGGCAAAGCAATGAAGAAAGCAAAAACAAAGACAATTGTAAGATGGTTTTTGAATGCCATTGTAGATGCTTCTGAGGTTTTTGGATGAAAGAGATAACTAAGATGGAAAAAGAAATATGTGAAGGAAATGAGGGATTTGAGAGAATTGAATGGAAAAAGAGAAGGGTGAGAATTGTGAGTTAGAGAAACCCAAAGGAATCCCAATTACTTATAGGTGGTGAAATTATCCACTTATATTTTCACATTTGTCTTTTACATTTTGAGATTTCTTTTTACATTGACAACCATTTCCTTCATTATTTTTTCTTTTACATTGAAATTAACCTTGCACACTACATTGTCTTTTACTTTAATTAATTTTTTGCTTTTTGCATAGTCTTATGGTAGAGCAATTGTTGGAAGATACAATTATTGGCCATAATTGTTGCAGTATACCTTTAAAGGACTCCAAGATTCATAAGCAATGTACTGTACAATACATATGATTGACTAACTAGGTAGTCTGCAACAGTGGTGACCTTGGCGATGGCACTAGAAGAAACCCTAGTTGGCAAGATGAACTCCATCTGGATAACGGATATGACAACAAACAGGGAACACCTAAACCCTATGTAATGAAACAAATAGGACTTAAGCCTATAATGGAGCTTTGTTAGGCACATAGCTACAACAGTGGTTAAGGTAAATATGAAGGATTTTAGGGGTTTCTTGATCATATTCTTTGGATTTTATATTAAAAAAATGTTGAATATTGGGTGGACAGGCAAAATGGATGTTTGTCATTCATTGGACAAAGAGGTGCGGTGGGAAGGCACTCACCAATCATTCTTCGGGCAATGGCGACCAAGATCACCATTGCTACAAGTGTTCCATTGTGGAGTAGCAAGTCTTGCTATGAAATCTTTACTTCAAGTCCAAACATCTTCCCTTCTAGTTTTGCAATCTTGCCCTCAACCCCACATATTTGCCCATAAATTTTGCCTTCTATTCTATTGATCTTGTTATTGACCCCAAAGATCTAAACCCCAAAGATATATTGGTTGACGGCCACGAAGGTGGATGCCATATCGAAGCAAACAAATAATAGCTTCAACCAATCTCAAGGATAATTCTACCAAACACAATACCTTGTGAGAATCTCTCATAGAAAAACAACTTTGTAATCCTAAGTCTCCATAACTTAAGTTCATGTACTTACTTCCATGGTCATAAACCTTTCGTAAACGTGTTGTTGAACTTGGTCTATTGCAACATCACCAAGGTCAATGGCAACACTAGAATGACAACACATAAGGATTCACTGCTAAGTCCCTTTAACCATAGCACATTTATCCATAGCAAACTTGATCGCATCCATAATGAGTGACTACTATAGTGAGTGTGCGCAAAGATTTGTGCACAAAATTTTCATAATACGATGAATATAGATGTAAACCAAGATTTTTAGCGTCACATTTGGATGTCCATCAAATTGACAAAATGTCAAGATTCAACCCTAGTGTCCATCATGATCCTAAAAAATAAAAATTTATTTTTTATTTTTCAACAATTTGAATGGCCCGTTGACAACTTATTTGTCCAAGTTGATGGATAGGACATTCAAGTTAGCAAAAAAGAATTTGGTTGACATGAATCTTGATGTGTCCCGACTAACGTTGATGGACATCTTGACGGAAAATGTCAAGGTCACGTCAAGATAGAAAACCTTGGTGTTGATTGATAATTTTATATAGATGATAAAATGGATATAGTGAAGAAACTCTTCAGTGAAGGGTGGTTGATTGAAATTGTGTTATGGTACTGGTAGTGTATATATCAAAAAAATTAATTGTAAATATAAGACATTGACCACAAATGGTAGAAATTGTTACCTTGTACAAATAGGAAGGTTTACCTTAGTAGATCAAACAAATTGAAAATTGTACAATACAAGGATAGAGTTTATAATCCATTTAATTTCAATCATCAAGGATAAATACACTCATATTGAATTAGATATTTATGGGATAGTTTCAATGGAGATTCTTTTTTTTTTGGAAAGAACGGTGACCATTAAGAGAAAAAAAAACCAAAAGGGAAAAAAACAATCAATCAGGCTCAATAGGCCTGCATAACCTAGGTGGCAGGCTAAGGGAGAGATGCCACTCTGGTTTGTGAAGAGTACCAGAACAATTTCAATGGAGATTCTAAAGTGTTCAATTGGAAAACTTGTTATTAACTTCTAAAAGCTAGAGGGTGTTTTGGAAGAGGAAAAGTCTAAAATTGCCTATTTTTGATGCATTGTCCAAAATTATTTTTATTTTTATTTTTAATACAAATACAAAAAATCTATTAAATAAGTTTGGCAATGTGTGGAAAAAATTTCAGTTCATTTGACCATGTGGATTGAAAGATTAAAATGTTTGAAGTGAAAAAAAAAAACTTTTTCTCATTTTTGATAAATAAGGTGTATAGACTTCGAGCCCTTTTAGAGTAAAATTTTTGCTCTACATAAAAACAAGGATTTTAACCATTCATAAGTATATGATGTTAGGTTTAGTCTTAAAAAAATTTAGAAGCAAAAGCTTATTCTAAATCATCCTGCAATGCAAGGAGGTTAAGTGCATTGGAAATGAATACACTAGTCATTCTTTGATGATGTCTTGTGCAATGAAGAAGGTTTTTATTTGACATACATTTTAAATATTTGGAAATTTTTTCAAGAACTTTGACTTTATATATTGCAAGATAGTAGGTTTGAAATTAGAGAAAAATGTTTTTTCTTGAAGCCTCCCAATATAGCTAACAAAGTTTGACTCCTCTTAGAATGTCATTTGAGATATAAATTCTTTTTGACACTTGTATGCTTATTTTATTAGATACATACATGGCAAATTTCAAAAGTTGATGAGTGTTTTTGCAAAAGATGTCGAAATTGCTCTAATTGTGAAAAAATTCAAGGCAACTTAACTTTTTGATTTAGGCACACGATTAGAAAAAAAATTATATTCATAGTAAGGGGATATTTGTTTACACCTTGTGTCAAAATTTTGTGAACACTTGACCAAAATTGACTTTATAGGAACCTACCCAAATTTTCAATTGGTCCGTTCCACAAACAATTGACCTTTGGTCAATGGCATTTGAATTGAATTGATTGTTATTAGTTTCACGGTATATGAGTGTATCCCTATAAATGCATGTAGTAGAGGGAAGGGAAATTTGTGAAGAAAGATGTGGACAAGAAAAAATTGGACACTTATATGTAAGATAGCCTTGCTTCAAAAACCGCATGAATGGATTTACAAAAACCATAGGGTATTGGAAGTATGCCCTTTCTAGCTTTTTATGTAAAATATGGTGTTCTTAAATGCAATCATTAGATGGTTTTTGAGGCCTCTAAGAGACTGCGGGTTCCCCTGTTGCGAGAATGCAGGGAACCGGACAGTTGGCCTGCCACCTCAACGTCCTGCATGGTCGAGAGGCGACCATGTCATTTCCGGAAATTTTTTTTTCAACTTCTTTTACCATTTGAAGAATTTTAAATTTTTTTTCTTTAAAATTTTTTTTTTTTTCCCACAGTCGGCTGTCTTTCACTGCGGGGAACAGTGAGGGGAACAACCTTGAAACGGGCTCTCCCTGGCCTCAAAAAACATGTAATGAATTAAGGTAAACAACCCCACATCAAATACCCTCTCAACTCAAATGTATACCTTAAATTACAAGGAGTGATTTCCCTAAGGATAATTCATGTGAAAGTTTAAAAGCTATATATTTTCAAAGCAATTTTAGCAAATATATAGATTCAAATTTATGTATTGAATTCATTTGTGATTTCAACTGAATTTTTTTTATAAAATTGGACATTCCACATAGTTTAGTTTGTATTTTACAACAATCTCATCATTGAAATTAGTGTATTTCTATTGTATGTAAGAGCCATTAGAAATTCATTTTTTCCTTTTATATTGTACATACTTAAACGCATAATTTTTATAAAATAGAATAATGTGTTTTTTATTTTGGTAATTTAGAATTTGTGATAACAAAAATGAAAGTTAGAAAGAGAAGATGTTTGTCATGTCACCTCATTTCTGAGCAAATTCTACAAGTCAAGTTTCATATTATTTTATTCAATCTTGTCTCCTTTGCTACAATCCTTGACATACCCCAATTTGTCACTCTGGGCCTCTTGATTCAGTCAATTAGTGGCTATATTTCAAAAATGCAAGACCCCTTGCTCACGTCTCCATTTACCCAGAAAATACAGTCCCAGCTTGAACATAAAATTGCCGTCCTTACCAGATTGGGAGGGAATGCAAGATCCTTTACTAATCCTAAACTCGTCCACATTGTTTGTTTATCAATTGTTTATCAAGTTGATATTATGAGCTTAATAGTCTCAATTATGTTAACTTCTCCTTGATAGAGCAGATTACATCCCTCCGTAAATCAGGGTGTATTTTTGCTGCAATCCTTGTCATTCACAGATCCACCATTCAAGAAAACACCCTATCAGAGTATCAGCCGAGCAATTATGTTTATTTCACAAGAACACAAGATCCATTGCACCAAAAACTCTCAAATCATCGAGCTCTGATTCAGATCTGATCGGGAGGGAGGGAGGGTGGGATTTTGTATCGACGACTCAATTACACTACACTAATGATGATAAATAGTGTTACCTACACTAATTGATTTAAAAGAGCTATAAATTTTTACTGTTGATGAATATTTTTACCAACTACAAGTGTAAAGTTCTCCCACTTAAAATGATATTAGGATCTATACACTCAGTAAAAATATTCATCAAAAGTAAAAACTTATAGCAATTCTAAAACAGTTAGTATGGCTAACACTATTTATCATCATTAGTGTACTGTATCGTTTGTCCAGTACTTTGACACCCCAAGTTTTCCTCGATTGGGTATGCTACATTACATCTCTCCATCACGCAGGGTGTACATCGGCATAAGTATAGCAAGAAATTAACAAGGTGTATCCTTGCGTTCACTGCATGTGTCAAGCCGTAATCACTTCTTAGAAGCTGTATACTCCTACCATTTGTACATTTTGGTGTAGGACTGCATCCATCACATGTACAATATTCTAAAACATAGTGATATACAATGAGTTTAGAGAATCGAATCTGCCAAGTGAGTGCATGAATGTATGCTTGAATATGAGATAGTCACGCCTCACTTGTGCCCATGCCTACTAGACAAAAGAAAATTGTGTCAGTGAACGTACACGAGGTGTTTTAAGCTTGACTACACATTGTCATCCAAATTGCATATTTAAACATACAAAGCATCTAAGTAGACAAAGATTCTAAAAGCAAAACTATGCGATACATGAACACCCTTGCACAAACCGCCTTTATTCTCTAGAGATCTCGCAGTAAGAGCACCTGTGTGACCATTTCGGTATCCACAAAGTGCACGGACCCACTACAATGCATCACGCTGGCGGTTCTTGCAGGTTCAAAAGCTCTGTAGGTTCAGCAGCTTTGCAAGTAGTATTGTCGACCAAGATGCACAGCTATTCAAGAAGACTTGGTCATAATTACATGGTCATTTCTGTATGTCCACACTTGGTTATCATCTTGTTAACGATGAAGTGGCCAGCTGGTTATTTGTCTTGAAGCTATGCTTCCACTTGGTCCGGGCTTCAACCATTTCCCGGTGTATATTCATACCCGTGGTGTTGTCGTTCCCTTTAGTGTCTTAGCACCCATGTGATTGGTCATGGTGGATTTATGTATGCATTGTGCCTATATTCAAGTGTGAGTGCCACAAACACTTTGCTTGTTTTCGGTCACATATAATACCTCATGAGGAGTTACTATTTGTTCATTGCCTTCAGAAACTTGTCTATTACAAGGAGAGAGAGAGTCAGAGAGAGACATACATACATGCTTGTTCCACTATTATTGAATATGTTGTCTTTATTTTCAAACTTTCACATACTAGTCTAATACAAGGTCCTATGCTTTGAACTTGAATACATTCTAGATAATTGAGCTCTAATGCATGATAGGTAGACAATCTTTAGGTTGTAAACAAAATTTTGGTTTCCAAGTTTAGAGGTTTCAAAATATATTATACCAGAAGATCCTTTTTTATTACATATTTTTCTATCAAGGCCTCAAACTAAATCCAAAATTTGTATTCAACTTGGTGAGGATTATTTCTACTAGAGAATATAGTTTTGTATAGAATCAATGTAAATAATTTGAGTTGGATGAAAAACTTATTGTCTGAATCATCCAATAGTTATTTGGAAACATCCATCAAACCCAAATGGTCTACATTAGCATTTGAAGGTTTGTACAAACACTAGTATATTTAAACTACACTATATATAATAATTATGGTCATTAAGCATTTATTGTAAAAGATCATAATGCTATTTGTATATGTCAATTATTCTTTTTTTGTATATTTGAATATTACAATCTATATATCAAACTTTTGGATCATTGAAATATTTCAATAAGAAAATTATGAACTTTAAAATCCCTCTATTAACCCTAAAGTCCAGAGTCTTCTCCAGAATTGAAGATTTGAGAAAAATCATTATAAAGTGCTATTTGGAAGAATATTGTGGAAGTGAGGTACAAATAAAAGTTGTAGACTTTAACTTTTAGATTCCATCTATATAGTTAGATTCACCAATATTCTTTTATAAATTTTGAAATGTAAATTTCAAAATTCCTGCAAAATTCAATTACAAGCAAAATACTATCATTTATTTAGTACTATTGTTGGAATGAATTTGAAATGAGGTTCTCTTGAGATGTTGATTTTTTGAAATTTTTGTGCTCCTTAAAGCTATGACCTCATTTTTGCAAATCCAGTTTTGAACTAGAGTCAATGCAATTTGGGCTTGGTCAACTACTTGACATACTTTCACACTTGTAATTTCAAAAAAATATGTACTTTAGTACCACCAAATCCATCCATTAGATAGGACAAGAACTTGATAAAGTATCTCTACAAATTAGAATGACTTTTATCTAAGCAATGTTGAGAAAGAAATGTCAATTTCAATTTGTTCATCGTTCATAAATTGGATGATAGAGTGCTTAGGGGTTAAAGAAGCTTTTAATGTAATAAAACAATTTTTTTAATCTCTAGATAGCTATCTGGTTGTAGCTCATCATTTTGTCCAGTTTTCATATATATATATATATATATATATATAAAATCCAAGTATGCTTTAAGTTTATTTAAAATTTTAATTTCTTTCCAAAACTATCTAAATTCAAAAATTCAACTTCAAATAATAGTTTAATGACGACTTTCAAAAGAAGGTTATAAACTAATTCCCATAGATCTCACCTTTGCTCTTGGATTTACCAATAAACTTATCAATGTTTTATATTTAAAGCCCTAAATTGTATTTTTGGACAATATAACAATTTTGGGCAGCTCACTACAAATGAAATTTTTAAGTTTTTTCTTTGAAATTTTCACACATGTGCCCAAAGAGTATCTTCCAGGATCAACAATTTTCATAACTTTTGACTACATAGTTCAAAAGTTATTGTATGATATGTAGTTTTCATTGCTTGGCGGGCAACTTAGGTAGCCAAAAATACTTCTTTAAAAATCATTTTTTTAAGATATAAAAATTTGAAATTGGTTTTCTAGATTTATATATGCAAAAAAAGCTTTGAATCATTCCATTTTGATCAATGAATCCAAAGTTATGAGGAGTTTTAGTTTGTGGGTAGTTATGGAATTTCTACTCTAAGGTCAACTTTGAAGTCCTTTATTTAACTCAATTTCCAATATTTTTAGAAAAAAATAAGAAAAGAAGGTGTAGATTGTTTATTACAACATTACAGTAATTGGGATTGGCATTTTTCAATTCCATAAATAAATTGTCAAGAATTTAGTATTTTGAATCATTCTCTACATCTTCCTACTTACTATTTTTTTCCTATATGTTGTACAATTCCAAATGATCTGAAAATTTTCAAGCATGTAGTCAAATTGCCAT
The DNA here is from genome assembly GCA_947034895.1 of Rhytidiadelphus loreus. Taxonomy (NCBI): domain Eukaryota; kingdom Viridiplantae; phylum Streptophyta; class Bryopsida; order Hypnales; family Hylocomiaceae; genus Rhytidiadelphus; species Rhytidiadelphus loreus. Next base: position 26,034,778 of record OX344762.1, on the reverse strand, counting down.
GAAAAATGAGTCCAAAGAATCACCACCATTTTAGACATTTTTGCGTATAAATATGATCTTGTGAAGTATAGCCTAGTTTTTTGCAGGGCCTAAAAGAGGATTTTTGGCACTTCAAATACTAATATCTTGCAATCTACATAGTGGAAATTTCTTGAGATTTTTTTCACATATTTTCTATCACTGGACTACAAGATCCTATGGTTATATGTGTCCAAAATTAATTTCTTTCTAAAATTTGGTACTTGTACTAGAAATGGCAGTTTTGGAGCGTTTTGGTAAAAACATAGTAAAAAACCTTTAGGAGTTAAATCCTAAATTACACCCCCCCCAATTAAAAATTCTTTATTAGATTGAATCTTAAGTATTAACTACAAGGATGATTTCACAAAAAAAAATCCTCCAAGTTTAAAATTCTCAATTTTAATAATGATGGTTTTGAAAAGATTTTTGTTTGATCTCTTAAAGTCATTTGTAAAGGTCCTATATTATCAAGAGGAAAAAATAACATATGGGGCCTCTAGAAGACTGTTAATTTTCCATAGATCCTAGGTTGTGGGAACTACACCACATCTATGATTTGACCTATGCCACATTTAACTACTTCTAGACTTTGGAAAGTCCATAATTAGTAGTGGTCATTGGGAGAAAAAAACCTAGTCATCAAGAGATAATGCAAAACATTGGGAGATCAATACAAAATATCAGGACATTTGTACAAACATTGGGGAATTTCTTGATGTTACTATCCGGAGATCTCTCAATGTTTTGTCTATAATTCACTGAATAGTCTTAAAGTAGTTAAATGTGGCATACCTACTTAATCATTTTTTAAAGAATAAATTTTGTTTTTTTTGAATTTTTTTCCCCTAGACTCTCGATTTAATTCCCCACAAAAATATTTAAAGCTCAAAACTCAATAGTGCAATAAATTTTATTTAAGAAGGTTCAAAAGTCAAATAATCTAGTCCTGCAATGTGCTAAAAAACTTATTTTTTCTACTTTAATCATAGATATCTTGCAATCTATGCGGCCAAAATTTCTGAAATTTTTTCACACATTCTCATACAAGTTAGGTGTAAGATCATATGGTTAGATGTGCAAAAAAAAATTCCAAATTCTTTTACTCTTTGCATTAGAAATGGCAGTTTTGAGTGCTTTTTGGCAAATAAAGGCCTTGGTCTTGAAGGGGTTAATAATTCTTTGACCAAATAGTGACAAAACTTTGAAGGTTAAAAAAGGTCCATTTTTAATTCTATATATGGAATTTTATTACCAATTCTACCTCAAGATTTTTACTCAAAACCACATCCAAAAGTTAAAAGCATCAAAACAAATTTTAATAAAGAAAATTAATGAATCAAGATTAAAAAAAAAAAGACTAATATAGAGAGGGTAGATTGTAAACGGCTATATTGAATATAGTTATGCTATTTTTAGCAATTTCAATGGATTCAATTCTATAGACAAAGTAATTATATACAATTTATTTAAGATACTTGGAATCTTAGGATTTGTTCAAATTTTTTTATACATAGCATTCTTTTTTCTTTTTGTATATGCACGTGAATTCAAGTGAGTATGAAATGATATTAATTTAATACAAACAAAGAACACTCCTAGGCTATTGTAACAATTTCTAATTTAAAAAGAAAATCCATATCTTAAAGCATGTTCTATTTTTTCATATAATTAACTACATATGAATTAATTTTTCAATTTCTTTTCAATATATGTATATGCAATCATGAACATGATTTTTTTGGTTAGTATTTTGAGTTCACAAATACTAAACTTGTACTTTGGAATCTTTGAAGGGATTGATTCCTAAATTAACTTAATCATTAGAACCAAACTAGAAGATTCTTTTTGGAACCCTAAAAATCCTTAACAAACTCTACATATTCCTTATCCAAACTTGAATATTTCATTAGGAGAGATTTGAAGCCTCCAGAACCCTAACAATTCCTTCTAAATTCTAAAGATGCATTGGAATAGGATAAAGAATTCAATCCTTTATAGAAAAATTCTATTCGTAAACTTTAGAAAATACTGTTTTCTAATCAGAACAAGTAATTTTTTGAACTCAATTAGAAAAAAATTCAAATAATAATAAAGCATTGGATATGTTGTTTACTAGAACATCTTCACCATTGGGATTGACAGATGTTAATTTCATTCCAAAGTTATTACTTATTAGTGATTTAGGTTTCTCACTTTCTCTTTGATTATGTATTACCTTCCATCTAGTAATTTGTTTCAAGATGAATATAAGAGTATGAGATTGTTTGGCATGAAATTTTTTTTCATTTATTTTGAACCCAATTTCCAACATGTGGGCTAAATTTCTCAAATAATGGGACCCACTTGTTTTGTTTTAAACATAATGAAAGACAATACTTCACCTCTCAAAAGAGCTAGAAATCAATAGGGATTTACACTCTTAAACTTTGGAAAGATATACTTGAATAAGTTCATAATGCCAAGGAGTATTTTGAAACTTATTTTGGCCTCTATACATCAAAGAACTTTAGGGGTTAAGAGTAATCCATTCTTGTCTTTTTTATGACAATTGTAGGACCTTATATAAAGAGATTCTTCATGTACCCTACCATGATTCTTCATAACCATGGTATTCTACTTGGAAAAAAATTAGTTGTTTTAAACATATTTTGTATTTGATAGCACTTAATGGTAATAGACCTAAAGTTCAAATTGTGCTATTTTATTTAAAAATTTCAAATAATTTCAAATTTTCACAAAGAAATTTCAAATTTCTATAACTTGTAGAAGTCTGTAGCTTTTTTTTCCTTTCAAAATTCATAGTAATTTTTGTGGTCCTTGTCATTTCTATCATTGCACCTCCAAAAAATATTTGTTTTACCTTGCACTATTCCAAATCATGCCCAAAATTGCTTATTTGATTGGTTATAGGTGCCTTTATTATAGTTGCAGAATGAGAGCATGTAAAAGAGAAGAATTTAAAAGTTTGGAAAGTGGTCAGAGGCTTGTCCTTCTACGGTTAAAGCTTTTGCTTGGAGTTCCCATTACAAGAGTTTGACGCTTGAACAAGGCCGCGAGACAACCAACAACTCGTGCAATTACTCTTAAAATTTTATTAAATTAAAAATAAATAAATAAATAATAATAATAATAATAATAATATTTTCAAGAATTGACGAGGCACTACTAGTGCCATGTTAGTTTGGTGATTTCAAAAATTTTATTTATTTTTTCAAAAATATTGAATAAATAAATAAATAAATATTTTATAATTTTTCATGAACTTGCACCGGGGCTGAAAGTTAAACCCCCATGTTTGGGCCTCAGATTTTTTGTAATGTCCCTTTGTAATTGTTAAGAAACATAGTTTCTAATGTGAACGCTCACCATAATGATGAGTGACACGTGTCATGAGGATTAATGGGAATCTTCTTTGACGAATAGGAGAAGACAACTATTCATTGTCTCTCTCCTATTCTTCTATTGTATATACTTTAAACACTTATGAAGTTAATGTATTCTTTTGAGTGTCTTTGATTTTGTTTCGTTTTATATTCTCAACACGTTATCAGCACGCTCTCTCCGTACTTTCGTTTTTGAGGTTATTACAATTTAGAATTGCCATTTAGTTTTAAGTTTAGAAAGAGTTTTGCAACCCCTCCAAAATCTCCCTTTAGCTCTACCCTCTTCCATGGCCTAGTTTCTCCCTGGACACCCACCTTCCCTTCTGCCGAACTCCCTTCCACCCTGCCTCTCCGCCCAACTCCCTCCGCCCAACTCCCTCCGCCCTATCATCCCAGCGCTTGATCCTTCCGCTCCTGACCCTCCCCTTTCCCGCTCCCTGTCATCCCCTCCCCAAGCACCTGCCTTCCGCCTCCAGTGCCGCCTTTCGCCTCCCGCCTCTACCTTGAGCTCTTCACCTCCTGTGTCAAGGCGGTTTCAACACCCTTCCAACCTCCAATTCTTCTTACCTCCTCCTTTCACAATTTTTAATTTAATTTTCTCTTTTCATTTGTTGCCGTTTCCAACCTCTAAACGTCCCTTCTCCACTTCACTTCATCTTGTAGCAATTCTTCCTCAAGCTTTCTTTGCTTGTCTCTCCAAAACCCAAATCGACGTGTTTTTAAAAAAATAAAAAAATAAAAAAATATTCTTATTCTTATTATTTAATATTTTATTGTCTTTTCATTTATTTTTTATATTTTTATATTTATATATATATCTTTATCTTTATCCTTCTATTTTTCTTTAGTTTATATTTTACTTTTACTACTTACTATTTACTATTTACTAGTTTATTTTTATTTTTATTTTTAATTTTAATTTATCTTTATCTTTATCTCCAATTTCATCTTTATCTTTATCTTCCTATTCAAACCCTAATTTTTCCAAAAACCCTAATTTTCTTTTCAAACCCTAATTTCTTCCCAAAGCCATTTTTTATTCTACATCATGACTACTTCGACATCTTGTCGCTACATCTACGACTATTCCGGTCGCTGCTACTATTATTGAGCCACCAAGGCTTCAACCTCATCTTTTTACACAATTGGCAGTTGACGGCAACAATTATCTATTATGGGCAAGGACGGTCAAAGCACATATATTTGCCGAGGGACTATCAAACGCTATTAATTTTGACATTATTTCCACTGTAAGTATCACTGCTCCTACTATCACAGGTTCCACTATTCCTTCAGGTTCCACTGTTCCTGCTACCACTGTTTTCGCTTCCACTTCCTGGAAAGCTTTACTTCTGCTTCGTCGCCATGTTGTTCCTGCATTACAACATCAGTATTTAGAGATAGAAAAATCAGATGAGCTTTGGCAGAAGCTCAAGTCTCGTTTTGACCATCAGAAAACGATGTTCCTTCCTAGAGCTCTCCACGATTGGACCTATTTACGAGTGTTGGATTTTCCAACACTTGTTGCTTTTAACAATGAATTGTACCGCATCATATTGCAATTACGGTTGTGTGGTCAATCCATTACCGAACAGGAAATGATTGAGAAAACTCTCTCAACATTTCTATCAATTTTTGCTGTACTTGCTCAGCAGTATAGAAACATGAAATTTGAAAATCACTCAGATCTCATGTCTCTATTACTTCTTGCTGAAAAGCAAAACGAGATCATTTTGCGCAATGCAGAAGCCCGCCCTATTGGGACTACTGTACCAGAGTCTCATGCTGTCAAGGTTTCTCATTTCAAACCTAAGTCACAAAAGTTTAAGAAACATCGTCATAAACAGTCTAGTGGTTATGGTCAGAGTCATGTGCACAAGAAGAATACCAATTTTTCTTCTCAAAACCATGGTAAGCGTTCGTCAGAGATGCGTACTTGCCACAAATGTGGTAGAGTTGGCCATTTGGCCAATGTTTGCCGTACATCAGACTATTTTGTCAAGATGTTCCAAAAAAACAAGAAACTTCGAGCTCAGGGTTGTGAAACTCATACCATGGATGCGTCTATGGACCCGTATGGAGCTGAAGATTTTGAAACACATGTTGCTGAGGATACCTCCACTGGTGAGTCTTGTAATGCGCTCATTGACTCTGCAACCATACTATTTTGCAACATAACAATTTTTTGATGTTGATAATCTTTCAACTTGGCAAACCAGAAATTTAATAACTATGGCTCGATCGAATGTGTTTCGTTTTCAGGAGGAACCAGCAAAGGTGATTTTGCCTGAGGGCACCACCATAACATGCATACGTGCTATGTTTTCTTCCTCTGTGCCTCGAAGCTTGATCAGCTATCGAGATATCCGCACCAATGGTTTTCACCTCTCGACCAAAAATCTAGATAGACGAGAGGCTCTGGTTTTTGTACAAAATAATAAAGTAGTGGAAATAGCCTTTGCTGCGGCTAGTGGCTTGTATTGGATTTCAATCCGACCACCATCTGTATCTAGTTTTGTTTTATCTTCTAAAGATAATAAAATTTCACTGTGGCATAGAAGACTTGGTCATCCAGGTTCCACTTTATTTCGGAAAATTCTTCCATGTGTTCTTGGTCATAATTTACAGCCTGCTGATGTAAATTCAATGACACTATGTCAAGCATGTGTACAAGGCAAATTAATTACCAGACCATCTCTAAAGAAGCTGCCCAGTGCTTTCGAGACTACATGGTGATATTTGTGGTCCTATAACACCCATGCCTGGACCATTTCGATATTTTTTGGTTTTGGTTGATGTATCAGGCAGACAATCTCATGTCTCTTTACTATCAACTAGAAATTTGGCTTTTGCCAACTTACTTTCTATGCTTATCTGGTTCAAGGCTCATTTTCTTGATTATCCAATCAAAACGCTTCGGATGGATAATGCTCAAGAATTTCGATCCAAATCTTTCGAAGATTATTGTATTGCTACTGGAATTGATCTGACATATTCAGTTCTGTATGAACATGCTCAAAATGGATTGGCGGAGTCTTTCATTAAGCGAATTCAACTTATTACGAGGCCTTTGCTTTTACATGCAAATTTGTCCGCATACATGTGGGGACATGCAGTTCTACATGCTGCAACTTTTATTCGAATTCGTCCTTCATTTGTAGAGATTGCTTCATCACAAGAACTTCTTTCAGAACGAATTCCCAATGTATCTCATTTGCGAGTATTCGGATGTCATGTTTGGGTTCCAATTGCGGAACCTCAACGTCATACTATTGGCGCTCATCGCCAAGAAGGCATCTATATTGGATTTGACTCTCCCAGCATTGTTCGATACATTAATCCTTCAACTGGTACATTACTTCGTGCGCGTTTTGTCAACTGTTGGTTTGAAGAAGACGTATTTCCATCTTTAAGAGGAGGAGCATTTATTCCAGAGACTTCTTCTAGTATTACATTTCAAGCACCTCAAATACTTACATCAAATCCTGATCCACGATCATCCTTGGCTGAAACTGAAGTTGCCAAAATTTTGCATTTGCAAAAAATTGCGGATCAGACTCCTGATGGTTTTAATGATGCGCCACGGCTTACAAAAACTCCATTGAATGAAGCCCGAAATCTTCCTGCTCGAGTTTTTGTACCAGATATTACAACTATTTCTACTCCTCAATCTTTGAGCAAACGGACTCATGGACTAGATAAGCAACCACGCAAACGCAAGACAATCTCTGATGCTGCTAATCCTTCTCTATCTATAGCAACCACTTCTGATTTTATTCATTCATCTACTTCTAAAGAAGATGTATCTCACTTGAACACAAAATTATCTGTGATGTACTGCGGTACTGATTACATATGGGATAGAGCAAGTATTGACATAGATGAAAATTTCATTTTTATGATTATAGAACATCTTTTTTGCGAGAAAGATGATCCCGAGCCACATGCTATTGAAGAAGCGATGAATCGCTTTGACTGGCTCAAGTGGAAAGCTGCTATTAAAGAGGAGTATGAATCTTTGAGCAAGAGACAAGTCTTTGGACCTATCGTGAATAATCTTAACTCACGACCTCTTGGATACAAACTTGTTTTTGTACACAAACGAAATGACAAAGGTTAGATTATTCACTACAAAGTTCGTCTTGTTGCTCAAGGATTTACACAAAAGTCTGGCATTGATTATGATATCACGTATTCACCAGTTATGGATACTATTACCTTCCGATATCTTCTTGGAATGGCAATTCATGCCATTCTTGAGATATATCTTATGGATGTTGTTACAGTCTATCTTTATGGCTCACTTCATGCAAATATTTATATGAAAATTTCTCCTAGTCTTGAAACCACCAGCCCAAATCCACCTATCTTTGGCAAACATCGTAGCGTGAAATTACAACGCGCATTGTATGGTCTTAAACAGTATGGACGTATGTGGTATCAACGACTGCGGCAATTTTTTATTGAATATCATTTCATAAATGATGCATTACTTCCATGTCTCTTTATCAAAAGAGACAAAGATGGATTTGTAATTATTGCTGTCTACGTTGATGATTTGAACCTTGTGCATGTGCTGCTGCTACTCAACTTCTTATTCGCGAGTTTGAAATGAAGTTACTTGGCAAAACTTCTTTTTGCATTGGTTTACAAGTTCTACATATGCAAGATGGCAACATTTTTCTATCTCAATCTACTTATACCAATCGAATCCTTAAAAGATTCAATATGATTGACGCTTATCCTTTATCTACACCTATGGTTGGTCGAAGTATCAAAGATGATGATCCGTATTGCCCTTGCAAGGAGGAAGAGGAAACATTGGGTGAACAATATCCGTACCTCGCAGCAGTCGAAGCACTCTTGTATTTGGCTACATCCACAAGGCCTGATATTGCATTTGCAGTTAGTGTCCTTGCAAGGCATAGTTCTCGACCGACACTTTGCCATTGGAATGGAATTAAACATCTTTTTCGTTACTTGAAAGGAACTGAAGATTTGGGACTTCATTACACTCGATCTGCAAATCCAACATTAGTTGGATATGTTGATGTTGGATATAGATCTGATCCAGGAACATCCAAATCACAAACGGGTTATGTTTTCTTACGACATGGAGCTGCAATTTCTTGGAAATTAGTGAAGCAAACCATTACTGCTACATCTTCTAACCACGCAAAAATTATCGCTTTACATGAAGCATCTCGAGAGTGTATTTGGCTACGATCAATTGACAAGTTTATTCTAACAAATTGTGGGTTGTCATATGATGATTCTCCAACTGTCTTATATGAAGACAACAATGCTTGTGTTGCACAAATGCAAGTAGGTTTTGTTAAAGGTGACCGAACAAAACATATTGATCCGAAGTATTTCAGTTTTTTACATGATTTGATTACTAGCAAGGCCCTAGAAATTAAGAAAGTGTCATTAGCTGATAATCTTGCTGATCTCTTCACTAAGGCTCTTCCTTTATTTGTTCATCGCCGACTTATTCATGGCATTGGTATGCGACGACTTAATATTTTAGAGCAAGAGATTCAATAAGTTTTCTTCATGAAAATTTGTAAACCTTTTGATATCGTTCCATAGTTTTTTCCCATTTGGTTTTACTATGAGAATCGATTAATAAAGGTGCTTTACTCTTTTTCCTTCATCTGTGGTTTTGTCCTTGATTATAATCAAGGTTTTCCCAGATAAGGTTTTAATGAGACAGCAACCGTAAACTCACGAGATTACGGAAATTACATACAAAAGGTGGGGGTCGTGGTGAGAACCACGGTTTACGATCAATGCTGGAGCTTGTTAACCATCTTGGGGTGTCCTGTATCTTGTCACATCACAGCTCAGGGGTAGGGTAGCGAGTCAGTTGTTTATTCCTGCCTCACTAGCAATGCCAAGCTGTGAGTTTTCCAAATCAGTCGACGAGGCCGACGAGTATCGAACCTCGGACTGATTGATTGACCACCGACTTACGAAACTAGCCGACCAAGTTCACGACTCGGCGACAACGACTGGTTTTTGATTGATTTTATACATACCATCGGCTAGTTTATATTAGATTATTATTTTATAATATTTTACTCATATTATGTTGAGCGAGGAGGAGTGTTAAGAAACGTAGTTTCTAATGTGAACGCTCACCATAATGGTGAGTGACACGTGTCATGAGGATTAATGAGAATCTTCTTTGACGAATAGGAGAAGACAACTATTCATTGTCTCTCTCCTATTCTTCTATTGTATATACTTCAAACACTTATAAAGTTAATGTATTCTTTTGAGTGTCTTTAATTTTGTTTCGTTTTATATTCTCAACAGTAATATTGCATTGTTGCTCTTTGGTGACACTCATTACGTAATTTTAGGAAGTCGGAGTTTGAGAGCATCTCCACCAAGGACCGGTATCACCCCGGTACAGGTAGCACATACCTTGTTGAGATTGGGGATAACATGAATTTTGGACAACGCTTTTATCACTTTTTTTACTTTAGATATGGTTTTCCTCATCTCTTTGTCTTCGTGGTCGCCTCTTTGCAATTCACCAGCATTGCTCGTTTCCTTCTCTCGTTGCTCCCACTCAACACCTCTCCTTGCGATTACTCTCCACAGCTTCGCAGCATAGTTCTCTCTCATCTGTGAAGCGCTGCCTCAATTTTCTCTTTTAGGGTTTGAGTGGCTTGGGCTTCTCTGCGAGTCCCCGCATTCTGTTCATTGCGTTTAGGCGTGTGTGAGAAAGAAAAGCCATGGCGCTTGTGACGATGATCACTCCATTATGTGGAGCATTGCATGTTCTACCTTTAGGTTTGCGCGATATCGTCCCTAGTAGTTGTTGCAAGCAGAGGACTTGTGTTTCGCGAAATGTGGGAGACTCCAGGGTGCCATGTGAGAAGAGGAAAGTCATGGCTGAAACACCTGGAGCTGCTGCGAGCGCTGCGAGCGTCAGTATGGACAATTTTGCATCTGTGGAGGAGTTGAAGGCAGCATTGCTCGATTCTGTTGAAGGTGCTCATTTCTTCCGAAATTCGTGCTATGTGATTACTTACTTCTAGGTCTGATTTTTGAGTGCAAATGGTTGATATTACATGCGACGTAGGAAGCGTAATGGAGCTTGAAGCTTGTAGGATGGAATTTGTGGGGTGAGTGCAGGGGTAATGCCGGCATGTACGCAGGCTTGAACAGGGGCATTTTTGGAGTTCAGAATGCTCGCAAGGTCGAAGTTGAAAGCCTACTGCAACTCCTGGAGGCTGTGAGTCCTGCTCCACGACCAACCGAGAATTTGGACAAGGTGCTCAGTCAATCACTCTTTCTCTTTCTTGTTTTTGCAATTTCTTTTGCTAGCCGGAACTGACAACCTCTGTAAGGTAGGGACAACCAAAATCGCCGCTGAGCGTATTTCCTGTAATAAACTGGTCAAATTTGTAGATGTTTTTTATAGAAAGTAAAAGAGGGTTCCAACGCACGAAAGTATGCGTTGTTTGCGAACTATGCAAGAGTTATGAAGGTTAGGATTTAGGCTTTGTTGAAGCTATGTTGAGAATCGACCTGAAACCGACACTTGAATGTATATTTAGGAGGGCTTCATTCTCTCAATCAATATCTTCTCATTGTCTAAAATTGAGGTTGAAATTTTGGGTGTTACCTTTACTGAATCAAGGAATTTTTAGGTAGTACAACCAGACCTCTTGAACATTATCTTCTCTGATATCACATCCTCTGTTCTCTCACGAAACCCTAGGGAATGGGCGTACCAAGTTCTCTGTTATGTCTTAAAATTTGATAATGGGGAGTTTGAAATGTTCTAGACTCGTTTTCTTTGATGTCACTTCTACATGCAACACTATTGATTGTCACAATGTCATATAACTGTATATTGCTTGCCTAGGGTGTGACATTAAAGAGTTGTGGGTGTGCTGTGATCTAGGAAGTGCTTAGTGACCTGGGTAGAGGCATGTCGATTACTGGTGGGGCTAATTTCGAACTTATGTAGTACTCATTCCTCATAAAAAATTTGATGGTCATGATTGAGACGCCTTCTGAATTTGTTCACATTCATGCCTGTTTTAACCAGGTGAAAGGCGAATGGAAACTCTTGTACAGTACCATTTCAATTTTAGGCTCTAAGAGGACAAAGCTTGGACTGCGGGACTTCATCAGTCTCGGCGACTTTGTGCAAATTATTGATGTTGATCAGGTTTGTTGTGTGATTTTTTTCCGCATAATAAATTTGTTTTTAAACCCTCTGGAAGCAGGAGCTCTGTAGTTGCTGATAGGCTATTGTAATCTGTATTAGAATCAGCGTGATGTCTTTTTTGGCGCAAATTGTTAATCTCTTAGAATAATCATCGATGATGTGCTGTGTATGTGGTGACAGGAGAAGGCAGTAAATAGAGTGACGTTCAGCGTGGCAGGTCTTGGGATGCTCTCAGGTTCCTTCACCATTGAAGCCTCATACAAAATTGTCTCACCAACGGTCTGTACTCGATATCCCTTTTGCTCCTTCACTGCAGCTTCATTTGTCAGTGTACTGGGAAAGTTACTGAATGTACTAAATAACTGGTCGAGTCCTAGGAGTCCTGAGATAGTTATTGAACATAACCCTCCCTGCAATGCCTCATTTGGTGATGAAGGTGACAGGAGAGGATTATGTCAATGACAACTTTTGGGTTCTGAATTATTACATAGCTATTGGAAACGTTTTGTTCATATCCACTTATCCTCATGCAACTACAGTTGGACAGAGTACAGCAATGCATAGTTAGGAGAATGTTTTTGCCTTGTGAGCGCCTCCCCTAAGTTCAAAACATGACCTCGTTTTTCATTATTTATGGATTTACAAAGTTTTCTATTGACTTGTATATATGGTTTGGTGCAGAGAGTTGATATCAAATTTGAAAATTCCGCATTGGTACCAGAACAACTCCTGTCTTTGTTTCAGAAGAATTATGACCTTCTGCTCAGCATATTCAATCCAGAGGGCTGGCTAGAGATCACATATATCGATGATACACTACGAGTAGGTCGTGATGACAAGGGCAATGTGTTCCTCCTTGAAAGGGTGTAGTTAGGTATTTTCGTATTTTCTCCTGGACGCAGTAACTAGTGTTGCTGTCGCGCGAAAAATGTTAGGATGCTGAGGTTTGCATTGTACAGCGAAAGTTCAGAGCAACAGAAGGTGTTGATTAGATTAATCAATAATCTTTTCAATTATTTAGATGATTTATTTTATATGATTTAGTTCAACTAGGAGCAGGAGTGAGTAGAGGGAGTGCTGACGAGACAATAGTATTTGTATTTAACTTACCCTTTTAGTCTCAAAAGTCCAATGGATGACTTCATTGGTAACTGTAGAAACAAAGAATGTACCTATTGGTCCAATAATTGGAGTAATTTGTTGACTACGGGGTCAACATCCTTCTAGAGTTAATTACACCTCAAACATGTAACTTTAACCCTTGAATGTTGAGGTGGACGTTTTGTGTCTGATGGATGACAAGGAATCAAATTGTATAGGACAGAAGTGCAACTATTCATCCTCTAAATTTGTTTTGGAAAGGGAAGATCTTCTACAGTAGTTTGACTTCCAATGATTACTTTTGCAATTCTAGAGGTCAATGATTTGCATGGTAAATACAAATACATAGTAGGACAAATACAACGTAGGACAATCTTTGATGATTGCATATTGAATTTGAAAATGTGATCTATAAAATATGATGTGAATGCTTTTAAAATTCAAAATGTGATCTATGAAATATGATCTTGATGATATGCTTTGGATGCTTTTAACACTTGCATACAATATTTAGATAAGGCATGTCTATTCTTGTGATTGTTCACAAGAATAAAAAGAATATTGGTGTTTTTGATCAAAATTATATTCCATATTTAACACCTAAATGCCCAAAGTCTTTTGAGCTTCTTGGAATTTGCTCTAAATTGAATAAAATGCCAATATTTTGATAAGTTTTATCAGGTTTTTTTTAATTGTAACCATACAAATTCAAACTAGACATGTTAGAGATCACATGGGAAAAGAAAACACAACAATATCACTTATAGATTGAAAGATCATAATGTTTGATGACAAAGTGTTGCTCCCATTTGGTCTAAAACGGAGTAGTTTACCTTATAGAAAGGTAGGAACAACCATTAGTGCCATTCTAGTGTGTTCATCAATGTGGCAGATGTACTTTTTTGTCATGTTCTTTTTCTACAATTAAAGGCAAATTTAGGAATTTCAGATTTTAGGGTCAAATCAAAAACAATATTAATACTAGATGTATTTTAATTTTAGTTAGCTAAATTGACCCATTTTGCAAGTCACTTTATTATTTATAGACATATTTCAATTTTTTCCATCCAATTTTTCTTAGATTCTTGCATTGGTTTCTTAACATTGATGTGGTATAGATTTTCAAAACTATGCTATGTAAAGACCCATACCTCAAATAGTGTAAGTATGTTTCCTTTATCTATTTTTGTAAATGATAATATAAGTTATTATTAAACTTCAAGAAAATAATGTAGACCTTGTGGATTTTTTTAAATAAAAAATTTGTATGAAATTTTTAGAGCTTTGAAAGATGTTTGAAAGTTTTAGTTTACTATAATATATAAAAGATACAATAATGCCTATCCTAATAATAAAAGCTCTAGTTGGTTGATTACATGTATGGTCCAATGCAAGGATCTCACTTTTTGTTGTTTTTGAGTTGATGTTTATTATGGATTAAGGTAGTAAGGGTGGTTGCAAGAAACACTTAACCTATTTTTTTGTCCCCTTGGCTTTTAGATGAGTGTTTTGTCAACTATAACTTTTGTGGTGTATGTTCAATATATGTGAAATTTGAAATGAATGTACAAGTGATAGTTGTAGATATTGAATAATTTTTTCCTCTATTTGAGAATCATGTTGCTATTTTTAAACCTCCCGAATGGATGTCTACTTTTGCCATTTGTGTGGGGGAGGAGTATCATTTTCAACCCAAAAATGTGAATTTGAAGGTCAAAATTGTGAAGTGAGGTTTCCTACTAAAGTTAGACAAGGCAATGAAGAGATTTAAAAAAAAGTAAAGTGTCTACCTTTTACATGTGCTCAAAGCGCACTATGGCTATGTGCAAGTGTAAAAAACACAATCTTTTTCTCCAAAGATGCAAATGGTTGAAAAGTAGTACCTGCAAGTTAGAAAAAATGACCACTTTTTTAGTTTATTTGATTGAATTTTTAAAACTATTTTAAAATCAAACATCAAAATATCTATTTTTTTGGCATTTTCCATTGCTCTCTTTTTGTGCAGAACTTGTATAGATAAATTTTCTTAGGCTTTAGTGCGACATAATATTCACTGAAATAGGGTCGTTTGAGACAAAAAGGTGACAAGTGGATTTTGCAATCACCCCAAGGCAATATTCCAAAGAAATTTATTGTGCATCAACAATATTTAATATTTTTATCTTTAAATTTATATAATGTACATATCATGTATATGATCAAAAGTGTAAAAACACCTAAAGATCTTTAGATGAATGTGTACTATTTGATTTGTGAATGAGAATAAAACATTTCTAGTAGTGACTGTTAGAAACACATGAGGCTTGATGAACAATGATATTTATTTATTTGCCCATCTAATTTCAGTCAAATTGTCATTTTTTTCTAATAGAAGATTCTTGGGGTTCACCGTTAGGCATAGATACATTGTTTAATCCTATAATCTCTAAATCCTTTTTTTGGATTTTACCATATTTTTGCTTATATCTTTATTCAAGTATATTGATTCTATTAATTTTATCAAATTGATTATAAAGAATCGTTGATCATCCAGCTTAAAAATTCAAGAATTGTTTAGATTGAATGAGAAGTTATTTAGCTGACATGAAGCACTTTGTTCATCATCCACAATATGGATGTTAACGCACTTCCTCGTTCAAGGGTTGTTGATGATTTTCAATTTCCCCCTAAATTGCATGCATCTCTTCCAAGATTGATGTCTAAAAGTCACTGAAAATAATTTTTGTGAAAACCCTATTGACAACTTCCATACATATGGAAATGATGTCAATTTTGACAAATTGATGTCACTCCATTACTTTGGTACAATTCAAGTTGTATGTCTTGAACCCAAATTCTATAACAATCCTAGTTTGTGAACTAATGTTGATGACTCAAGGTATAATTACATTGCACATGCTGGCAGCTTCCATAATCAAGTCAACCTTAGTATCCTTGTTCACCAATTTTGTTAAATTGGTGCAATTCTGGGTGCCACAAATTGTAAGGCATTCATATCCATGAAGTTCTAAAATATAATTAAGCTGGTCTGTAGCACAGGGAGAACGGCAGGGTGTCATCCCCGGTATTTTTATTGCACATTGCAGTTACACCCTCCCCAAACTTTCTTAAAACAGAAAGTTTGTGGGGGGGAATAACTACATTGATGGTCAATTTCGTTAAAATGGCGGTATTCCGCATGCCATTTTAATGGAACATCTTCTACAAAAGAGAATAAGTGTGCCGCGATAGGGTCATACATATGCCAATTTTATGCCTAGCACATTCAAATCACTCCTAGTTCACACATTTCCACTCCCCTCAGACAATCTTTCCATTGTTTTCATGTTTTGAGTGGTTTCATTTTGTGCCATTTTAATGGAATACCACCATTTTAACGAAATTGACCATATTGTGCAATATAGACACCTGGGAGGTGACGCCCTGCCGGTTTCCCTGTGTAGCTTTACATTTACTTTGCTGGTCGCTTCTCCCTGAAAAGTGCCAAATTAAGTTGTGGAAATCCGCCCCTTTTCTTAACAAGAAATTAATATTCCGATGCTACTTACTCAAAATCCCACCACGAATTTGTCCATGGACTCACTGAAGCTTGCTGAAAGCACAAATTAGAGACAGTACAATATATATAAACCTGGAAGCAAACCCCCACGTACATA
The DNA here is from genome assembly GCA_947034895.1 of Rhytidiadelphus loreus. Classification (NCBI taxonomy): domain Eukaryota; kingdom Viridiplantae; phylum Streptophyta; class Bryopsida; order Hypnales; family Hylocomiaceae; genus Rhytidiadelphus; species Rhytidiadelphus loreus. The sequence goes on along the minus strand of OX344762.1, from coordinate 26,018,423 downwards.
AATCATGAAAAAATCGACCTACGAGTTTTTTCTTGAATTGGGAATTATTCCGGAAGAACCAGTCTTAATTCCAGAATATTTTAGGATGAATCATGAAACAAGGAATCGATGGCTTGGATAATTAAATTATGAAAAAGTACGTACTCGCTTCTGGTAAAGAAAGCCCCAACTGAAGGATTTTCCCATAATTAAGCAATGCAAGCTCAACAGTCACAATGAATCTCCAAAGTGGGAAATTAGTCCCATTAATTGAATTGGAAATGCTAGTACAATTTTAAATCTATTCCTGTCCCAGTTATGGAAGGAGAAGCTGCTAGCTTTCAGTGCATTTCATTTTTTTAACAATTTGGAAACTGGCCAAATTCAATGGAGACTGATGCCCTTTGAAGACAGATGATGGCGAATTACTGTACATTGCCCTCCCCCAAAGTACGTCTGCTACCCCAATTGATTCGATCAAGTGTGGACCGGAACTGCAGGGGAATTAGGGGCGAGCAATCTTTTTGTACGCATGTACACCAAGTCTCAAGAGGGTCAGGAATTGAGATCGAATTGAAGATGATACACAACATGATTCTCCAAAACCACACGTACAACAAATGAACCATATCGATTTCAAGTGATCGATCGAAACCGTAACACTTTTTTATAATTGTAAAGATTGGATCAGTCGATCGAGACCAGCCTTTTACAAAACAAGAGGTCGGTTCCGTGATCACATCCACGCAGATGAATGCAAGTAAAGCACTTCCTAATTTATTACAAAATCTTAATCATTCTTTTAACAAAACAGGAGCTAGCATGCATGCATGGACATTCTTAGACATCCGATCCGGTTCAGGACTCCGACAATCGATCGATCGATACCCCGTCCAGCGTGCTCGAGCTGACGCTAATTAGTCCAGCTTTTGACAAAAGCAAGTCAATGCATGATCACATACATAAAAGAAGTGAGCCACTTTATTAGTGCGAAAAACGAATCAGTCCCCTGAACAGATTGAACGTCATCGTGAAAATTCTTAGACATCTGTATCCATGCATAATCCACGCCGGCCGGCCGATCGATCGATACCCGTCGAGCGTGACATATCGATCGATCGAAGTTCCATCAGCTCGGTACGGTCAGCTCGATCGATCAGTTGCCCCATGGGCGAGTATACGCGTAGTTATTGCAGGCAAACCCGAAATTCTCATTCACCACCCACTGGCAAACCTCCCCCGTGCACCCGCACGGCGCGTTCTTGATGCCCCCCCACCCCGTGAACACGTCGAACGTGGTGGTGGGCTTCCCCGTCGCCACAAACGTACACGAGTATATCCTCCCCGAGAAGAAACTCCCAGGCACGGTGAAGTCGTAGGACTTCCCTACCGACAGAAATTTTAAACCCAAGTCGCCCTCCTGCTTGCCGAAGCAGTGGACTGCGATGGGACCTGGCATGTCGTTCCCGATGGAGACCACCATCGCGTGCGATAAGTTTAGCAACGCCAGGATGACCACCACGATCACCAGGAGACGACCCTTGATCTCCCCGCCCTTCTCCATCGATGCTAATTAATCCAAGCCTTCAACTCATGCAAGGCCTGTCTGCACAGCAAAGAGAGGATCCGATTTAATTTGTAAGGTTTCGCGCTCATGCATGGTGGACTGAGTTCACCAGAGAAATCCAAAAAGTACACGTCGAGCTATTGCGAGGACGTCATTATCGAATTGAGCAGTGTCCAACTGATAGTAATACCGTTGTTTGTCCAAGTCAATTCAACGATTAGCAAATACTCTTTGTCACCTGTACGTTGCTGGACTAGCTCTGTACTACTTAATTGGTTGAGCTTTGTAATCCAGCTGCGTTTAATTAATGACGCCGGGATACAGGTACGCGCTTTTAAGATGATGAGCCAGACTCACTTAGCATTCTAGCTAGATCGAGAACAATACTCCAGGCTAGAGCAGAACCACCAGCAGAGATCAAAGCCCTAATATATACTCCATAGACGCAACTCCGTAGCGCAACTCCGCAGTCAATACCACAGTTGAAGCACACAAATCCTAACTCTTACTATTCCAAGCCCTAAAATTCCTTACTTGCACAAACGACTCGTGATCGAGATCAATCTGTGTGTGTGTCAATAACGAAACTTGAAATCGTACCTGACAAGGTGCTGCAAAGAAAGCGAGGAAATTAACGAATGGCACAATTGAAGAACATGCCAGATCTGAGGAGAACTCAAGTTAAGGAAGGCAACGAGACAAAGAGAGAGACACAGAGAGATAGCGGGCTTAATGTGTTACCTAGACTGGATCTCGGAACTGGATTTCATAGTGATTTCAAGCTGCAATTAACCCCACTACCGAGCTCGGCGGGAAAGCTAGGTCACAGCTTGCTTCCGACGGAAGCTCGAAACGCAAATCACACGTACTGCAATTGTCCTACTGCTAGAAAATGACGGTAACTACGTACAGAACTGAATTCCCTGGAGATTTAATGAATTGTACAAGCTAGCTTGATCTATTGGACTATCTGTGGAGAATCTAGCCTGACTTTAATTAAGTCGCTGATCGATGAGTTCGATCGGATCGATCAATGGGGCTAGCTATGAATGGAGTTTTCTCAAGGTGTGTCGTACGTAAAGTATGGAAGACGATGGAGACAGTTACCCATTTCCCGCATACGTACTGAAACTGTGGAGTTTGTGTACGTAATTAATTTTGTGAATGGAATTGAGTGTGAAATTCCATACCTCAAGCTGTGAAATTCCATAATTAGTGGGTCTATGGACTTTTTGGATTATTTTCTGCGGCCTATGATGGGATTGATATGTTGCCTTCTGTGACATTTATGAGCTTGGAGAGAAACACAGCTAGTAATCTTGGATAATGATATACATGTCGTGTTACTTACTCAAGGGACTCAAGCAAAGGTGTTGCTTCTCGATCAACACCGGTAAGTTGGGGGAGTTTTGGATCAAGTGAACCCTTAACCCTCAAAGGACGAAGGGGTGATCTTGGAAATCATCCTTTCCATTATCGTGTGAATCATGGATAATAAAGAATCCTAGTATAAAGATTCTCTGTCATCCATTGGATGCCAAACGTCCTCTTTGACGTTTAAGGATTAAACGTGATGCGGACGTTTGGCATTTGATGGATGATAAGGAATGATCCTTCTAATAGGACATAAGTGTGGGCATAAGTGCAACTATTCATCCTTGGAATTTTGTTGTGAAAAGGGGAGGTCTTAGACTACACTATTTTGACTTCCAATGAGTGCTTTTGCTATTTCTTTAGCTAATGGTTCACACGGTAATGGAAAGGCATGATTTCTAAGGTCACCCTTTCGTCCTTTAAGGATTAAGGCATAAGTACCTAAAAGCCAATATAATTTTGGTCCTATCTTAATTAGTGGTCAAATGACCAAAAAATTTGATGAGATTGTTAGCAAACTCATCAGAAGTGCAAACCAAATATTTTGGTAATTTTTCAATGCTCTAGTAATATTTATCAAAGTTTAAAAGTTTAAAACATAGAGTATCTTATACATAATACTAGAATTATCTTGAATGGATACCCTTGAAGCACAAAATGTCTAACATCTCATCTTCAAATAACTCCTCACCTTTCATTGCAATGATTGCTTTTGAAAAATTTTAAGTGGTGGTTTTGAATCATGGAAGTGTTCACTAAATCTATGTTTAGATGTTAAAGAAGAAAAGATGTCATAATTGAATGTGCTTCCCTTATGTCACCAAGCGCTCCACATTTGGCGCATCTTCACTTAGTTTGTTTTTGACGTCCTATCACTATAGTATTTAGTTAAAAATGATACCATTTTGTTAGTGAGAAGAACATGACTTTTTTCTTTAATATTGACTATTGAGGTCATTATTGAGAGAGAAAAGATCATTTGCCCGATCATTTGCTTAAGATCCCACATCTAAGTCCAAAAGATTGTAGGAGAAAGTAATGGAACTACATTGGGCAAATGCAAAATATGATCTACTTTTTTTGTGCAAAAGATTCTTAAAAGCTTAATGCACTACGTTTTGCAAGGGTGGAAGTTTAAATTCCATCTTTAAAGTCTCATGAACCAAACATAAAGATCCAAAATCTTTAGTTGATGAAGTGTTATAGAAGAAAGTTCTACTATACTTAGTAGTGATATCCCCTAGTCCTTGTTATGTATAGGCCTAGAAGTCATTGCTCAATAATAAGATTATAAATGAAAATAAAAACTTAGTTAAATAAATAATTTCCATAAAAAAATTCAATAATTCTATTATAAGGAAGATTTTTTTGTACTTCATCTCTTTCTTAATTTATTGCTAATAAAAATCCATGATCCTCAGTTTTTGGTATTGAAAACTTAAGTTTCTAGACAAACTTTGATTTTTTTTTTAAAAGTCCTAATCCTCTCAACATGTCAAAAAGACTCTATATAAGTGATTTTACATGAGAACCAAATTAGAGATCACAAGAAAGGAAGGAAGCACAATAATAAGTGAAGAATGAAGATCTAAAAGGATATTTCATGCTACAAAAATCTAATAGATTGTATAATAGAACTAAGGCTTTGTTGCTCTTTGCACTACAATGATGCTCAATTGAAAGGTTTCAAGGCTCCATTTAGAGGGTTTGGAGACCTTGGTGATGGAAATCTTCAAATAGATATTGAAACTAGGAAAGCATGCAATTTCTATTGGAAATAATTTTTCATTGATATTCTTTGGCTATTTATTTGTATTTCTACTTAAAATATTGAAAAAATTCTGAAATTTGGACTACCAATTTTGAAATATGCATTACATAAAATCTAGGTCCTCCAAAAGACCTTTTGACTTTGAATTTGACAGTAGTGCAAATATAACAAAAGCGGGAATTATTTATTTATTTTTTAAATTAAAGAATCTAAAGTTAAAAACATTATCTTTTTTTTCCATTTTTTTAAACATTATTTTTGTTGTATTGCATTATTGCCAAAAGTCAAATGGCCTTTTGGAGGATCCAATGAATTTGCAAGTATAGGATTGCTAATTTTTTAATTTTAGAATGATACAATAAAAAAATGTGCATTGTGATGTTCAACACTATAATACAAATCTTGAGAGGTCTTCAAAAATTTTGAGCATCAATTGCATTTGAAATGAATTGTTTCACTTTTTATGTTAAAATTTATGGTAATTCCAAAAAAATTCCAAAATACTATGAAATTTTTACAACTATCATATTTTAAGACACTGAATCAATTTCTTAAAAATAAATATAAAAAATCACATTCATAAGTACGTACAAAATATAGTTTGAAAAAATAATCATACTTAGGTTCAACTTTGAGGGCTAAAATTCTCTAAAATTCAATCAACATCACTACAAGAAAAACAATGTATAAATGACTGCAAAGAATGACTGCATAGGAGTCATTGTGGACAAAAATGACTGCAGTGTGATTTTGGCCCCTAGAGTCATAGTGGACTAGTCATTTTTATAAATGACTGCCACAGTATTATCACCATCCATTGTGAGCTTGGATGGGGTTTTGGATGAAACTTCCAAAGTGGTAAATCTAGGAAATGTGAATATTTTTCTTCTGAAATCTAGGATTATAATCTGAAATCTAGGAAATGTGAATATTTTTCTTCTGAAATCTAGGATTGTATTCTAAAATCTAGGAAATGTGAATATTATTTTCTAAAATCTAGGATTATTTTCTAAAATCTAGGATTATTTTCTAAAATCTAGGAAATTTAAATATTTTTCTTCTGAAATCTAAGAAATGTCAATATTATTTTCTAATATCTAAAAGATTTGAAGATTATTTTCAAGTTGTGATGAAATGTGCAAAATGAGTACACCATATACCGAACACCATACATCATATACAAATATATGATTCATACACCATATACAAATACATGATTCATACATCATACACCATATACAAATATACAATACACTATATTTTATATATGTGTCAAATGGATTTTCAAGCCATTTAGTGTGTGAATACAAAGAGTTCAAATAACAAGCCTTTTATACAAGTGGGGTGGCAGGAGGCAAGACAAACCATGCGGGATTTGTAAAATGTTGATGCAATAGTAGAGTAGTGATGTGGAAGTCATTATGTAGTTGTGTTAGAGTATAATCCCTACTACTCTAACACAACTACATAATGACTTCCACATCACTACTCTACTATTGCATCAACATTTTACAAATTCCACATGGTTTGTCTTGCCTCCTACCACGCCACTTGTATAAAAGGCTTGTTACTTGAATTCTTTGTATTCACACACTAAATGACTTGAAAATAATCTTCAAATCTTTTAGATATTAGAAAATAATATTCACATTTCCTAGATTTTAGAAAATAATATTCACATCATTTAAAGTGGAAAAAACAAGTTTTTCAGCACATTGCGGGACTAGATAAAGACAACATGTTCTAGATGTAAAAATGTGGATGAAGACTCCCTACCGCTAAGTCGTCATCCTATAGTCGCGAATGTGACTCTGAATTGACTCTAACGATGACAATCCCAAACCCTTGGTGCAATTAGGGAACATGAGTCATATTCAAGTCGTTCCGGACAAGCAGTCATTCTTCTATGGTTACATTTACCCCCATTTCCTTGTAGTGCATGGAAGTTTTGGCAACTATGAACTCATTACTGGTATATAGGACTTAAGAAGTGTATGCTAATCAATAGCTAACGTTGAATTCTATATTCGTCAATATAGAAATCCAAGAGATCCAACTCCTATAGATGCAAAGTGAATCCTACCAACTCTTATATTTTTTCAAATCCAAATTCAAATCCAAATTCAAATCCAAATTTTTATGGTTTTTGCTTTAGAAATTAATTGATCCCAAAAGGTTATCATTGTTTTTTTCAAATTATTTTTCAACTCTTTTAATTAAAAGACACTTAATTCACTATAGTTACAAAATGAACCATTCCAATTCTCATAAATTTCTTTTTAAATTTCCAATTCATTATGGCTTCATTTCACCATTTTTGTCGTAGCTTCATTCTACCATTTTTATCTTGGCTTCATTTCATATTAGTCTCGGTACTTCAAAACTCACCCCACAATTGCTTCAATAACCCTTAGTACAATTGTTAATACAAAAATTCCAAAGGTCATTCCAAAAATCAACTAAACTTCTTCCAACGTAATGGTTGTTAGTGGAACTATGAACAAATGAGGCCAAAACAAAGACAAGTTTTCTACAATGCTCTAGAAATAAATCCAATCAATACTAAATCTAATGCCCTTGTTGTCATAAGGAACCTTGAAAATTTCTCAAAGGAAAACATATGTTAGTTCTTTATAGGGTCTACCTAACAAAGGCATCAAGGATGGCGAAAGGAATATGCCTATAGGGTCTACCTCCTAATAAAGGCATTAAGGGTGGTAAAAAGAATATGTCAGTTTTTTGTAGGGTCTACTTCCTAATAAAGGCATTATGGATGGTGAAAGAATATATTAGTTTTTTGTGGGGTCTATGTCATCTAACAAAGGCATTAAGGATGGTGAAAAAAATATGCCAGTTCTTTTTAGGATCTACTTCCTAAAAAAGGCATTAAAGATGATGAAAGGAATATGCCAATTCTTTGTAGGGGCTACTTTCTAACAAACACATTAAAGATGGAATTCACCTTTTAGATCCATTGATTGTAACCTACTTTTGAAGAGTATTTTTAATACATGTTTAGAAATACTAATAGGTAGCTACTAATTTTCATTAAAAGTATTCTTAAGAAATTCAAAAGAAACAATTTTGAAATAGATTTTTTTCATTGAGTTTTCCTTCAAAAGACTAATTGAGAAAAATTAATTAATTTCTTAAAGTCAAATAATAGGAAGAAGGAAAATCTCTCAAAGGGGTAAGAATAGGTTTGGTTACCTTACTTGGGGACTTTTTTGATGTTGAGGGTTTAATCCTTAAAGGGCCATTTGTCCCTTTGGGGGACAAGTGGGATTTTGGGCATGTACCTATAGTCTTAATTTCTGCCCTAATTTTTTAAATTTTTTTTGAAGATAGAAAAATTAATTAGCTTTATGGAAATGTAATTTTTTTTTCAATCCATACTTGGGAACAAAAGTTATGCCCAAATAAGCTGAAAACAAAGGAAGGGAGGAGGGGGCAACAAATGAAAAATTCAGAAATTTGAATTAAATTAAATTTTTTTATTTTTCTCATAGATTATATATTTTTTTACATCGAAAGCTTTGATTCATTCCATTTGGATTTGTTATGAGAAAGTTATGGACAATCTTGTTTTTCAAGCAATTAGAGCATCTTCTTGAAATAATAACTTGTAGGATTCATTTTTTAATGCAATTTTTACAATTTTTCAAAAAAAAGAGTTCCAAATGGTTTAGTTTGCTTCCTAGAACAATATCACCATTGGGATTAGTGCATTTTAATTCCATTTTAGAGATATTAATAATTTAGATTTTCCTTCTATCTTGTACCTACTTCTACTTAACAATTTAGAAATAAATAATAATAAAGTTTTTTTAAAGTTTTTTCTTTTTTCTAAACTCTTAACTCAATTCTCAACAATAAAGATTTAAAGCTCAAAACTCTGTAGTGCAAAAAATTTAAGTAAAGAAGGTTCAAAGTCAAATATGGTATTATAGTCCTACAATGTACTATAAAACTTGTTTTTTTTACTTCAAATGTAGATATCTTGCAATTTGTGTGGTCAAAAATTTTGAAATTTTTCCCACACAATTTCATAATAGTTAGGGTGGCTCCACCCAATTCCAACCGGGACCCAATTCCAACCAAATGAAAAGCCCTCATTGATTGTAGAAAACAAATCTGTGACTGTAGTACATGCCTTAACTTGCATGATTGTAAAGTTAAGGCATGTACAACAATCACACATTTGTATTCTGAAATCTATTTACGCTTTTCATTTGGTTGGAATTGGGTCCTGGTTGGAATTGGGTACAGTTACAATAGGTGTAAGATCCTATGGTTAGATGTGAAAAAAAAAAAAAATCAATTTTTTTTACTCTTTGCTATAGAAATTACTGTTTTGAGTATTTTTTTGGCAGAAAAAAGACCTCGGTCCTGTAGGTTAAGACGCCACATAGGTCTAGAAGCAATAACCAGTATAGACATGACACGTGGCCGCTGCAGGTTCTCGGCGCTTTGGCTCTATTTCTCGGCGTTCTTGGTTCTTCAGTCGCCGCTGTGAGCGCCTGTGTTCCATTCAGCCGCAATTCATTTGCTTGATCGCCACTCTAGCGAATCCATCGAACCCCTCTCCAGCTCCATCAAACTTCGTCACAATTATTCCCCGTGTCCTCAGTTTTGTTGTGTAGATTTTGGGTTTCCAGGCACGGGGAAAATCCCTTACATTTTGAAGGTTTTAGTAGATTCCGATTTGCGGGATTCTGCTTCCTTCGGCAGCCATGAGTAACATGAAGCACGCCCGGTTGCTATTGAAAGCGTTCCAGAAGGCGCCGCAGATACGGTGTTTTCGTGCGCCACCATCGTCGGTCGCGAAGTCTGTGAATCTCAGGAAATCGAGCGACTTGGAATTTCTTTCCCCGCTCTCGAAGGTTTGTTCTCGCCTTGCAATCCTTTATTTTGGACTCTTCTTACGCGATTTTATTAATTAAAAAAAATGAAAACCCTAAACCCTGGTAATGAATTTTAAGTTTTTTTGATTCTTGTAATGGCGTCCTCTCAGGATTACGAGAAATTTGGCGATATGATTTCTTTCTAAACTCTTGAAGGTTTGTTGTTGCCTTGCGAATGGACTCTTTGTGCACGATTTTGTTTTTTCAAAACCCTAAACCCTTGTTATGAGCATCAAGGCTTCTCATGAACCCTATAATAGCTTCTCACGGGGATTAAGTGAGTGCACCAGTATATGAGTGGCACGGAATTTCTTTCTCCGCCCACGAATGTTTCTGTTTCTTAGTTCCCCCTCCGATCCAATATGTGGTGCCCTGGATTCTGTATGCACAATTTCTTTAAAACCCTAAACCCTAGAAGTATTGAACTTCGAGACTATTCTGAAACCTTAAATCGCTTGCATGGGAGTAATGAAGTTTGAAGATTTGCCGAGATTGTTTTTTGATTTGTCTTGAATGTAGGATTGATTTCGAGTGTCCGATTTCTATGGTTAACCCCTAATGGACCAGGGCCGTTCTTCTGTCAAAAGCTACTCAAAACTGTCATTTTTGTTGCATTCATCCAAAAAATAAAAAACAATACTTTTTTTAGAATCTAACCGTAGGATCTTGTACTTTACTAGTATAGTATCATGTGGTAAAAATTTCATGGAGATTGACCATACAGATTGGAAGATATTAGCATTCAAAGTTGAAAAAAGAAAGTTTTTTTGAACACTAGCCTGCAATTTCAGATGACTTTGAATGCCATTTGGGGAAAAAATTTACACCATGGACCTTGAATTAAAAAAAATTTGTGTTGAAGAATTGAGTTGAAAGTCTAGAATTTAAAAAAAAAAAAAAACACAATTGATTTTCATTCTTTAAAAAATTGTTCAGTAGAAGTAGGTCCAAGATTGAAAGAAAAACTAAATCGTTAATAGCTCTAAACTGGGATTGAAACACAATAATCTCAACGGTGAGATTGTTCTAAGTAGAAAACTTAACCTTGTCAAACAATTTTTGTTGAAAAATTGTGAAAATTGCATTCAGAATTGAATCCTATAAGTTATTTTTTCAAGAAGATGCTCAAATTGTCCGAAAAACAAGATTGTTCATAACTTTCACATTACTAATCCAAATGGAATGAATCAAAGCTTCACATGTAGACAAAAATATGATCTTTAAGAAGAAAAAAATTAAAAAATTAATTTCAAATTTTTGTAGATTTATTTTTCTGCCCGGTGACGTGAAAATTATGTTCAAGATGCCATAACTTTTGCTCCTGGGTACCAATTGAAATAAAATTTATATTCTCACAAAGCTCATAAGTTTTCCTTATCTTATGAGAAAGTTTCAAAAAAATTCACTGAAAATTGAGATCATAGGAAATTACCCGAAATCCATTTTGTCCCCCGAGGGGACAATGGTCCTTTACGGGTTAAGGGTGCAATGGCTTTGTGACTGCAATATCTGATGATTCTCTTCTACTTTTTGCACAGAGGTGGACAACTGCTACTCTTCATCATGGAGTCCCTCAAGTATCCTCTGCCTCACATTTCCACACTTTTACAAAATTATCTTCCGCCGTGTCTCCGGACGTTTCAGGTAACTCATAGGATAATATCGTATAGTTACCGGAGTGTGATGATTTTTCTGCTGTTTTATAACTGTGTGTACGGATACTGTTTGCGTTATTTTGAAGCATTTCAACATTAGTCAGAGTGTCATATTTGGGAGATCACTATAGATTTGTGGAGAGATCGCTTTGGTTACAAGAGCCAGAGCTGTTGAAATCAGATTGTTTCCCTCTGTAAATTTCTTATGCAATTTCAAAGTGAGAGGTTATAGATCACTATTTGTGGCAGTAGGCAAGCCCATTTCCGTTCAAATATGAGTGGCCATTGACATTTACCGAAGTCATACTCACTCCTCTTGCTAATAAGCCCAAGCAAGTGTACGAATCAATGAGTTGTTGGTAATAGAGGTGTGATCTGGTCGTGAACTGGTTTAGTATACACTACCTTCGTGCTTTTGGTTTTAAGCATTTGCAAGGAAATTGCAGGTGGAATGAAGTGGGCATGGTAATAACGAATGCTGACGCGCTCATGATATTGTTTTTACTTTAGCTAAGAGGGGCAGTTCAGAGACTTCTGCAACAGAAACTAGCTCGACAGCAACTGCTGAGGAGACCTCTGAGCCAGTTCAAACAGTCGACACACCCAGCGATGAGAAGGGGAGTGATTTAGTTGAGTTGCTAGCCGAACGAGACGCTCAATTGCAAGACAGAGACAAAGTTATTGAGGAATTGCAGGATAAGGTGCTTAGAAGTTATGCTGAAGTTGAGAATGTCATAGCCAGGGCTCGGCGGGAAGCAGAGACTACGCGCAAGTTTGCCCTTCAGGTGTGCTAAGTGCTTTGTTTTCGTCAATGAAAAGTCCAATGTTGTCCTGTCATACAGTAGCGCTTGTCTTGTTGCTTTTCTTGGTTTTGATTGTACTGGGAGCAATTTAGTCGCCATTATTCTTTCCTCTTTCTTTGCTGACGAAAACAAGCGGGTATTGCAAGTATCTGCTCCAAATAAGGATTCATTTCTCTTTTCGCATTATCTTCAGTACAATCCACTGTAGAATCCTCTCTATTTGAATAATTCAAAATCCCTTTTTGACAATCTTAGATTGCCACTGTTTCTGTAACCACATGTCTCAATTCTATCAGTCATAAGAAATTCATTCCTTGGAGTTCTGGCCCCCAACATGCTACTATTACTTTTAACACATTCCTTTCTTTACTATACTTCTATATTTCTGAAATTTTGCTACTCTCTTCCTTTGGGTTGAGACAACAAGCCGCCATTCTGAGAACGGTGTTTGTCGGTATCCATTGTGGTCAATCGATATGTGGACATCTAGTACATATGTGGATTTCTGAAGCATCTGCTTCCTGAGTTTAATAGGAACCATTTCTTGGATGCAGGGTTTTGCTAAGGGATTACTGGATGTTGCTGATAATCTTGGGCGAGCTACTGGGGCAGTTCCTCAACGCTTCCGTCAATTAGATTCTGCTCCAGAAGGTCCTAGTGGCGCAGCAAAGCTCTTGACTTCGTTATTGCAAGGTGTGGAGATGACAGAAAAGCAGCTACAACAGGTTCGTCGCCTGAGATCTCGACTCTGTTGTCTTGCTCATACTAGTCCGACAGGGGTTGTTTTCTCTTTGGTAAATTTTTCATTGTATTACTATTTGTGATCTGATTTTGTTGTCAAATCCTTACACCTTGGTTAGACCTGAACACATTTATATCATTCTTCCAATGGTATTGTAAATTTCGCTCATGCGTTCAGTCTGAAATAGTGTCATTTTACAAATCTGTTCCTGCTATTGATGAATAGGTTTGTTAATACAGTACCTCACTTTGTGTTTTAATGTAACCAGGTGTTCAGACTGAATGGCTTAGAGAAGTTCGAATCTGAGGGACAAGAGTTTGACCCTAACTATCATTCCGCAATGTTTGAATTGGACGATGAAACCAAATCTCCAGGAACAGTTGTTGTAGTCACGAAGGTACGATTATGAGCTTAATTCTATGAAGGAACTTTTTCTCGGTGCATAAATGAAACGAACACTAGACTTTCTGTTGATTGATTAGTATCTTTTCAGTTTATGAAACGAATGAGTTTGAGCAGTGCACTAATCTCGGTAGTTGCATGAAATACTTGCGAGTCAAATCGAGAGAGCAGCTCTGATTTTGAAGTCCGCATGCGGACAATTCAATAAGTGTATCTATATTTTTCTGACTTGAGGCACAATAACCTCAACTCTTCACTTTCCAAGTCATTTCAGTGCTTGTCCAGGGCGTCTCTTTTATACTAAGGGTTCTATTCTGAATGATGGCAGGTGGGTTACAAGCTTCATGACCGCGTTATTCGGCCTGCTGAAGTGGGCGTTGTCAAATCCAAGGCGTAAATTAGGTCTTGCTGAACAATCACTATTGACGCAGTTAGCTTTCGTAACATGTGACTCATAGACGAGGATATCCGTGGATCCAGAGCAGTTTCTTCCAGAGCAGTCTGTTGGGAGAATTTTTGAAGAGTTTTATCGTAGTTTACTCCGAGGTTCTGTTAAATTATTCGAAGTTCAATAACCAATAATCAAAACAAGATTGACATTGCAATGTATGAACGTCCTTGTGAGTATGGGTTATGGAATTAGGTTTCAATTAGCAGAAACGAGACCACTTTTACCTTCGTAGTAGAGGATTTATGAGGAAATTGATTCAGGAATGTATACAAAAATTAAAGCAGAAAATTGACTTTGTCAGATTTCTACGAAATAAAGTCAGATGAATTTGATATAATTTGCATGGAAGTAGTTGAACATGTCAGGATTTTAATCTTGTGCGATTGTTTATCTTCATATAGTTATGCAATGCTGCTTGGGATCACTTCTGTCATTCTTTGTGAAGTTCAAATGGAAGACAATGAAGACGAGATTGTATGTAACAGCTGCTCGTTTCTTTTTTATTTCTTTATATATCTGGTAGTTTTCTGAAACGGGACACAATCTGAGGTTACTGCCCTCGAGATTATTCATGTACATGAAATTCTGCTCAGCTCCTGCTCAGATCATGATCATGGTCACCGTATCATGACCTCCAGATTTCTCATTATAGACATTATTGAGGAATTGCCGAGTACTAAAGAAAACTGTGCTCTGGTAACGCAATATCAACGCTTGGAACTCTAGGATGCTTAACGATTGAGCCAACAACCCTATCTGCTTCTCGTCTACATAGGTAATTCTCACATCCCTAGTTGGCGTTCACATTAAGATTATATCTCTTTTGAGTGTTGTACTCAATAGTCTTGAGGTCACTCAGTCTCTTATACGAAAACTAGTGATTTGGCGATATCTAACCCCACAAAGCGTCGGCACTTTGAAGCTCTTGAATTTCTCCGCCAGTTGCTGCTTGAGTGTTCGCAGGTCCTCTCCAGCTGCTCTTCTGCTGTCAGCTGCAGGTGCAATGGTGCCAAGATGGTGGACGTCCTTGCGAAACCTCTTGGATAGCCTCTCTCGAATGGCTTCAATGTCTACATGATCCTTTTCAAGATCAACAGGCTTCACCTTTTTCACAACAATGAAGATCATACTGGCGGGAGCTCGAACTTGTTTCGAAGTAATTGTCGGCCTACAAGAAGAATTGAGATGAAGTGATTGCAGGCCCCTTCTTATCCAGGCCTACAAGCAGAAAACAATAGAATGTCGTCCAAGAAGGTGGAGTAGAAGAGACTGCCGAATTGCCAATCCATCTCGACTCGTTTCTCACTATATAAGCCACTCTTCCTGCTTTAAGCTTCTGCAAAGGCTAGTGGTCCCTCCTATTACTTGAATTCTAGTGCTCAGAATGGATGAACCAGGATATGAAGTTGTGATGTGCAATATGCTGATTTTTACACTCTTGAGGAGCTCTGGGACATCTTCTGGTTCGGTGACGCTCATGTTGCAACCTTCAGCTGGACCACTAGACTCTTTATGCTGTACGTTTGTTTCGTGGTGCCGTCTTGGCTGTGGATGGTCGACCCATCGAAACTGTCATGGTTGCAAGGTATGTACAATTGAGACGCGTTTATGACTCTTTCTCTGCTTTGCAGTCCGGAGAATTTCCAAAACTAGAATCGTGACTGGAAAAGGTGGTCGGTTGGGGGATTAGTGTGACCCTTCTGTTGTTATTCGCTCAGAACAGTGAGATTTGTGTCAAGGCCAAAATCAGATGATTAGTATCTAGGGGACTGAAACCTCAAATATCTGTTTTTAGTTGTCTCGTGTGCAGAACAGGACGTCTATTCGGCTGTTGTCCACAACCAACCCTTGTGGTCGTACGTGGAGCCCAGCTTGTATAGTACGGAGGTACGTTCTGTACAATTCCATCACAATAGAGGTGGGGCAGGAATAAATGTCCGAACACAGGACACCTTAAAAGCTGGCTACAAGACAACAATGATAGGAGTTCCAGCTCATTAATTGGCCCGTTCACGACGCAGCGGTAGGTTGAGAAAATGACGAGTGTGATCAGCATCGTCTGGCAGGTCAGGATCCCAGCTCTTTAGGAGTTTGATCTTGTAGATTCTTTTTGCCTTCCGTTTCTCACTTTGGGGGGGTTGCACAAATCCAAATTGCTGAGAACTATCGTACCAACCGATGGTGTAAACCATTTGTGTACACTGACCCCAGTGCACAATGGGACCAAATTCACTTCACCAAAAAATGCAATCACTAGAGTTAATCGTAAAGTGTGTGCAATGAGGGACCAGGAGCCGGAGCCGGATCTGGAGTTTGAGAAAAGCACAGGACGAAACTCTTTGAAGCATCCAAACTGGGGTGTGATGGAGTTTGGTTATGTGTTCTATTCTTAGTTAAGCCTTCCTCTGACACCCCTCGTACAAACTGGGGTTCACTTTACGATTAACTCTACTGTGTGCTAAACTAATCATAATAAGTTCTTTGAATTCTGGCTTAAGTTTGATTGTCGTATAAGTATCATTTTCGACTCAAAACAGAATGAGTCAATACATGGTCATTATGATTTAGTTAATTAGAAACCGAAATTATGATTAGATATTTGTTGATGTTACGAGTAAAATGTTGCATCTTGTAAAAATTTCAGTGTAGCACAAATTTATTGCACTTTCGGTGTGGTCCTGTCAGTTGATGGTATCTGCGTGTCTCATTGGCGATGGAGCGTCGGTTGGGGCTCAATAACACGATGTAAAGCTCCTTTGACTGCGACATAAATAACATTGGAAAGTTATTCCACGACTCAGCTAAGGTTTCTGTGCCATGAACGTAGACAGTGTGAAAGTAGGGTAAGGTAACCTGTTGCAAATTCTACTGTTCTAAAGCAACCCTACAGATTCTTGCCTAAAATGTACACCATCTGAACATAAGTGCCTTGGATCGATTTTGGGTATGTGTGTAATTAGAACTTTGGAAATTCGTAGTTTTTTCTTAGTGTCCAAAAAACATTTACTCTTATTTAGAATCTAGAATCTTCTTTTATTTACCGAAGAATCCTTGGCCTCCACTAGGTGGATTATGAATGTCTTCTAAGAGATTCATCGGGAAAAAGTCCCCCATTATTTTAGTATTGTTTCAAACTGTTCATAGTAGAGTATTGAAAGTATATTGTTGCAGTACTGCGATAGTATAGTTTAGGTGCAAATGCAATCCCCCCATTGCAATGGTATTGTTGCATATTGTTTGCAGTTTTGACACGATATACTTTTAATACTCTACTGTGAACAATATTGAAACAATATTGAAAGAAAAGGGGGTTACTTTCTTGATGTTAATGTAGGAGTTACAAGAAATGGATGAATTACATTCAAGTATTGTTGGAAAAATAATTTTGTCTATTCTTCAATGATGTGATTAGTATGGTTACTTGGTGTTTTGAAAACTTGCAAAAATCAAAGATTTTATATCTAGATTCTTATATTGTGTAAAAGACTCCAAATCTACATTTTCCTACCAAATGAGGACTTTTAGGGGTAAAAAATGATGCTTATGTAATTCAACTATTGACCACTTTATACCTAAGTGACTAAATAATATAATAATAGACTGGAGAAGTCTTGTATTATATTGGTCTTGAGGTGTAACTACCAAAGCAAGTTCAAATCAATAGCATTAATATAGAAAATTTTGACAATTTTTTGGAATTACAATGTGCATTCTATTACACATTTAATGATTGTAATTTGGTTTTAATAACTAAAATTTGGTATTGTTGTATATATAGTACAAATATAGTCAAGTTTTCTATGTAGTCAATTTTTTTTATTTTATGCATTAGACTATTTGTGAATCTAAGATTTAATTCCTAATCAAGGTCTACCAACAACCATAGTTGTGTGGGTATCAAAATTTTACATATTAGTGGACATATATATGATATATCTATCTATCAATGAGACAATAGGGTAGGTTATAGTTGATCTATTTGCACTTCTAAAATCTAATGCATAACCAAGGCCTACCAACAATTATAGTTGTGTGGATATCATAGTAGAAGAAATTTAGGTCCTCAAAGTGCCCTCTACAATGACCTTGATTGAGGACCTTAATTGAATTTAAATGTGTACTTGTCAAAGAAGGAATGATATTTTCTCCCTATTTCCACCCTTTTTTGACATCATGATGTATACAAAAGTGCATGCCTTTTATTGGGCAATGGGACATTAGATACTTCTTCTCATTCAATTCCTAAGTACATTGAAGGAATACTTTATATGGGAAAGGACAAATTTGGTGCAACTAAGTATTAATGGCTCATGATGTTTCTACAATGAAATGCTTCTTATTGGACAACAAGACATTGGGTACTTCTTGTCATTTGAATCTTTAGTACTATGAATGAATTCTTGATTTTAGAAAGATCATGGGTACTTGATGAAAGATAGCAACACAATTATGTACATATTTGTATACTTAGGCTATCATCTCTAGCCTTCAATAAATAGCTTTACATGTCAATTCTTGAAGGGCTTTGTGAAAGTTCAAAATTTATTTAATATGGGATATTCCTACCAATCAATGAGACAATAGGATAGGTCATAGTGGTCCTATAATTTAATGTAGACATAACACACTCTTCATTCCATTCATCCCCAATTGAGCAATCAAAAGCTTCAATATTTCATTGTTGTATCTAATTCCAATATTAATACCTTTGGCACACACTATGTATTTCCCATTATAGCTAGAGAATTGACTTATTTTTTAAATAAAGTCCAACTCAAACTCACATGTAGCTTATGTCAATGCAAAACCTCCTCCCCTTTGATTTAGATCTAATAAATATACTTCATAATACCAAGTTCCTAGAAGTATAAGGTATCTATACCTAATTTTAACCCTCATTTAAATCAATCCATGTACATTCGAGTTTAAATGATCACAAAACAAACTATAGAGTTGATTTTGGAAGAGACCTATAATTTGCACCTTAAAGTTTCATAATACATTCATATGGTGTCAAAAAAAAACATGCTAAGATGAATCCTTGCTAAATTGCCACCAAGACCTAACAAAAATTAAGGCAGTTTTCATTAAGAAGCTTATTTGGATGCATTTAGATGTACATACCTTAATGGCATGCTTCTTAGTTACTATTCATCGTACAAGGATGAATTCTAGAACATATATGCAAAGTCCTAGTTGAACATTCCACAAAGTGTAAACTATTGACTCATAATCTGTAGAGACAAAACCAATATTGAGGTCAAGTGCAGTGCCGATGAAGCATATATTTTTACAAGCTGGATCGCAATGGTAATTGTGATTTCTCCATTCCCGCAATCTCAACATACATCTCACCAATTTCCTTTGCAAACCGAGCCTTCGCTTGTGGTCTCTTCAACTGCATGTTCCCACAGTATCGTTAGGTCAAAAAAAAACACAGTTCTTCAAACATTCTCTCTAAAATGACGTGTTTGAAGATATGCACACTTGCCACACTATCATTTCCTGTATCACACTTTCAAGTATTCAAACTATCCCAGTCATTTTTTGGGGCCCCCATGCAGTTAGATTCCAGAGGCCAAGGCGTAATTAACTTCTATATAATAATACTATTAAGCAAATATTCAAAGTACAAGTAAAATAGAAGTACACTCAGATCTCCTTAATATTACAGCCCAGGTGCCCAAAATGCACTTGATTATCAATAGATCCCTATAATTAACATTGTGATGATTGATAATGTTGTACATAAAAACGACACTACAGAAGTACTTAGGGTGTCAGGAATCAATGAGGTGATCTAGAATCCTTCTCCCATCTATGTGTGCAACTTCTTGCCACATAACAGTGTCATAATGAGAGTTGAGAGTGAGTTTTTGAAATAGGTTTGGTGAGAGAGCAAATTATGTGATATTAGAGAGGGAGATACGATACTAAAGAGGTCTAAGTCACTCATACAGCAGTTCTCTAAGAGACTGATCTTTGAAACAGAAGTGAACGTCTTACCTTGAGCGTGGGTGTAAGTAATCCATTTTCGAGTGAGAAAGGCTCAGCTGTCAATGTCACAACTTTGGCAAACTCAAACCCTCGTAACTGCAGAAGAACACAAATCAATTATTCCTTTATGAAAAACCCAGCGTAGGCGCACAAAAAATATGAACATCAGATCCAAAAAATTAACATTATTCTCAAACGCCAATACTCAGTCCAACAGTATTGTTTGAGATTTTCAAATTCTGCTCATCAGAAGGTAAGGATTTTTCATAAATAAACCGGATTCCTTAAACCGTCCCTATCCACAAGTGTTCAACATTTAAAACTGTTCCAGATGAGCTTCAGACTGTCGTACAGCAGCCACATAATGTGACAGAAGAAATGAACACAATCCAAAAATTATACCACTGTGCTGTCAATGGAAAATATTGTATAATAGTGCCCAAATGAGAAAGACCAAACCTGAGCTTCACGGCCAACAGCATCCATATCCGCGAGTACAGCAGCTCTCACAACAGGATCGGCACAAAGTTCCTGCAAATCATCCGCATGCTGCTTCCACCAACAGCAATGTATCCCATTTAGTGATAAGCTAGACTGCCTTGTCAAAAATCATCACATCCAAAGCGAATTTTGTGCTCCTCTCCAGTTTATAACCTCTTCAGGCCTGAATTAAAAATAAAAGTCTAGTTTGGAAGATCATGGCCAATTATAGTAACTTTCAAAAATATTAATAATATTCCCAAAATGTAAGGCATGGTTTCTTCATTTTATTGGTATATTTTGCTAGAATCCTTGAATGATTCATTCCCAACAAAAAATAAATAAATTTAATTAAAAGTAAAAATGAAAACCAGCATCTCAAATCTTAATTTTGAGCTTCACGCAGTAAGAAGTCATGAGAAGTCTTGGAAATGATCATCAAAAAATCTAAATACTTGCCTTAATACCCCTCGATTTCGCCCAAGCAGGTAGAGTCTCTGGATCAATAACAGCCACTGCTACAAGACTGGCGTTGAAACTATCGCCTGTGCAAACGCACCAAATGAATTGTGATGATACAGAATGTAGAGGGTCTCAATTCATCCAATCCGCACGTTGATGTAACTTGACATTAAATCAACAATAACGATTTTCATATATTCCAATCACAAGAAGATGAAAGATGTTATGATTTACCAGTTTGATCCATGCCCGACACCAACCCAAGAATAGTAAAAGTGAATCCCATGGAATACAAGGAATGAACCCTACTACACGGATACTGTTAAAGGGACCTAGTAAATTCATGAGGAACCATCCTCATGATCACAAACAAACAAGCTGTGGAAAATATAGATTAAAAGAAGTTAAAACAATAGAATGAAAATACACACCATGAATAAAACACTGTACGATGAATCGACTACGGAGGTAGACGTTCTCTATCTTCTCAGGTGCAATGTACTCTCCTTGAGCCAACTTGAAAATATTCTTCTTCCTGCAGTTGGTAATGAAAAGACTCCACCAAAATCAGTAAGTGCACATAATACTCTTCCAGCAAATCAATTCTAAAACCGAAAAGGCTTTGATCCTGATATTCTGACCCTTGTGTTACCAACAGCAACTCATTTCTTCCATTACACTTCAATTAGCAAGTGGAGTAAGCATGGCTTTGCTAAATGTCTATAACAAGTATAGTCTATAACTTCCTACTTTCAATGATTGCAAGAAATTCATACATACTGATAAGAATTTGATCTCCAGGGTGTTTGGCTCTGGTATTCAAAGTGATCTCTCCACAGTTCTATAGCGAAATCTCATACAAAACGCACTCCTAAATATTGGTGAAATGCTTAAATTGAAGTGACGCAACCAGTATCCTCTGCCTTAGTTACAGTTCCAACGAAAGTGGAATACACAAGGCATTAACTATGGGAGATTTCAAAATAAACAAATATAAGAGAAGTGATGCTTGTTAAGTACCTGTCAATGATTTTAAGCCGACCGCCAGGCAACCAAGACCCAATATCGCCAGTATGTAACCATCCCTCTCCATCAAAAATTTCCCGTCTGAAATACGAACAGCTTTAGTTAAGCATTAGAAGAAATTCCATAGTCATTTGGCCCTCAAGACTCTTAGTTTCCTGCATTCACTATAGCACAACTTTTCTATGCTGAGAGATATACTCTGCGACCAAAAATGACCAAAAAAATTGCTGGCACAAATTCTGAATCCTGAGAAAGTTTGGAACTTTTGAACAGTGGATGGTCAACTACTTGGGAACTGAATAAGACTTAGAACCAAGTCTAAGACAAAATTCTCCGAACAAAATATTTTTCCACTTCAGATAATCAAATGCATGAGTGGGGTTGAAAAGCTACGTTTGGACTTCGTCTTTGTAGTAGCCTTGGAATACAATGGGGCCTCGAACACAAATCTCCCCTCGAGGGTAAGGCTTGTCATCGTTTGTGTACTCCATCTCCGGAACATCAGCAAGTTTCACCTCTGATACATGAGGACACATATTTCAATAAAACTTAGCCAAGGAATCATGGTTTTCAGAAGACCATTTCGATTGATTGTATTCTGAATAATTCAGATGTAGTCAAATTTAAAAAACCAGAATCAATTGAGAACATTGCATGTGATGGTCAAAATTGGACAAAAGAAAGTCCTCATATGAGTTACTCAACTCTGCTTTAAAAAAAACATGAGACCCAATTTGGGATTTAGGGATTAAAACTACGTACCACATCAACAAAGAAAGATGCAAGGCACGAGAGTACTGAACTTTGGATCCTCACAACAGTCAACAGTAAATGAAGAAAAAATGACGGAATTTACCACAAGATGGGCTTGGTGCTCCCACGTGCCCAGACGTGTTGTCGCCAGGTAGAGTGCCGGAAATAACACATGACGTCTCCGTCATGCCATAGCCTTCTGAAACATAACCACCAAAACATCTGCAGACACAAAATGCGTATAACATAATGAAGCAGTGCAGAAGGCTCGTTTCAAAGAAAGGACTGTTACAGAATATTCAGTCTGTTTTCAGGCTCTTAAGCTGCACCAATTGTCAAGCTTGTAAACTTTACTGAAAAGGTGAATCGGTCATTTTCCCCTTCGCAGATGGGTAAAGTAAGTTTACTAATTGAACACCTGACACCCGAGATCCACAGCTACACAATTCAATTGAGTAAATCAAAATAACTAATTGGAGCGATATATATATATATATATATATATATATATATATATATATATATATATATATATATATATATATATATATATATATATATATATCTGTGTGTGTGTGTGTGTGTATGTGTGTATGTATGTATGTATGTATATGCACTGACATGAGAAACTCAGAATCTTAACAACTCATTATGAAGCTCTCTAAAAATTCCTGAAAAAGTTGAAGTTTACTAAAAACATTGTTAACAGCAATAACAGATTATAGAGAAAATGCCAATTTCCAGGGAAACTCACATTCTTAAGAAGTCTATGACATCTGGGGATATTGGTGAAGCGCCTGACACGATAATACGAACTCGTCCTCCCAGAGCTGCCTTCACTTTGTTAAAAACCAACCGATCCCAAATAGGTGAGGGAGACTTTCCTGCAGGATAGCATTTTTTTCTTCACATGATTTTCAACAAAATAGCAATGTAACTTGCAGTGGAAGCAGATATACGTAGCTAGCAATGCAACTAGCTCGCTGCAAGATGGAAGCAGATGTACGTACATGTCATTATACAAAATAGATGTATTTTAAATCTACTATTATTGATGTCGTATGGAAATGAGCAGTACTTACTTTTCATGACATATACATAACCCTTGTAGAGGATATAAAAATAAACCAATACAGTTTTAATACTCACCTCTCTCTATTGCCTGTTTCTTGGAGTTGTACGCAATGTTGAACAGCTTCTCACGGAGTCCACCTGAAGCCCTCACTGTTCCAGTTATTCTGTTCAGGAAGAGCAATTAGTTAATGATGAGTAACAGTTCAAGTAAATTATGAAATTCAAACTCATTTGTGTCTACAAAGAAAATAGACAAGTCTTCACCAACAGTCAGAGACAATGACCATTTAACGTAGCAAAACCTAGCAACTGCCAAACATCTACTTATATTCCAAAGCTACTAACTTGTCATAAATGCGGTTGTAGAGGCGTGGCACACTGGCAAACAGTGTAGGTCTCAGAGTCTCCAGGTCTTCCATCAGCTTCAAGATATCCTATGAGTTGACCACGAAGAATATATGAGATTCCACATAGCAATCACGCGAATATTTCAAGAGTGAAATGAAGAAAACGATATAAAAACGCATTAAACCAAGACTGTTTTAGGAACTTTTATACAGAATCAGAAAGAGAATCCTCCTCATGATTCATGGGAAGGTCTCCTTATTCTCACATTGATCAAGGGCGCCTACGAATAATCACTACGGCCGTCGGGGGACTTCCCTAAAAATTACGGGAACGATTTTCTTTCTCCGTATCTTTCTGGTGTTTAAAAGTTCGAGAATAAGTTTAATTTTGAAATTTAACCCTGAATTAAACACAGTTCTAGCTCTATAACCATTCCTGTAAAAAAAAATATGGAAATGATAAAAAGGTGCTTCTTACCCCTTGATAGAACCCAACCGCCACACCATAATGCAGCATAACAAGCACGTTCATCCGCTCGTAAATATGAGCTAGGGGCAAGTACGAAATATGTCTGGACAAAATTCAATACATTTATAAGAAAACGTAACATCGCATTGCTGCTGCGAAATTCAGTGACAGACGCAGAAGCAATCCCTACGTGTCCAAGCTGAAAATAGAAAGTCTACTTTGGAAGGTAGTAATCAATTATATAGTACTTTTCAAAACATAGTTCTGTTGTTCAAAAAGTAGGGTACAATTTCTTCTTTCTAAAGATACATTTTGTTGAAGCTTCTTTCAATCGGTACCAATTTCGAAGCATAAATGATTATTTCAATTCCAGATATCTGGCCATTTCGACACTAATGGGTTAAGAAAAGCTATGTTAACTTACACATCGGAGGAAAGGATGGGTACGGCTTTACTACTTCCAGCAGCACTTGCAATTAAATTGTAATGTGATAACATTGCTCCCTGTTTTCAACACACCCAAGTTAGTCTTTGCAACAAATGATTTGAACCCTAATCACAGGATAAATTTCATGTCGAAATCATACATAACAAAAGCCTTCCTAAGAACCTCCAAACAAAACTAGTGCTTTCCTTTCTGAGTAGAGCAAGAGAGTTCAAGTACTCTTGACTAGAGAACTTTAGTTGATTATCATATGGTTGACGAATGCAAGAAATAGGCCCAAATTGTAAGACTATCCATCACACAGATTAATAAGTGAGTAGACTCCAAACCTAGATGATCCAACAATCAGTGAGGATCAAATGATGATTATGGTATACATGGGAATGACATCAATTTAGAGGTAACAACGGTTTTGCTTAGCAGACATTAGCACGTTAACCAGCAACACACCTATTGTTTAGAGCCTACGATTCTATATCACGTGCCTTAGGAACACCAGTGGTGCCACTAGTGTAACATATGGTGGCCAGGTCATGTGGTTTAGGTGTCACAAATGCTCGCTGATCTGCTTTACCCTGTTCACAAAATAACTCAACAAAACTTTAGTGGCCCCCCTCTTTTAATTCACTGAGAAAAAATAAATTGAGAGAATGGACTCATTTTCGTCAATCCATTAACCCCTAGTGCCCACGTTAAAATAGAAAGTCCAGTTTGGAAGATAATAGTCAATAATAAGTCAATTATAGTAACTTTAAAAAATAGTTCTAATGTTCAAAAAATTAGGATATGAGTTCTCTATCTTTACAACCTTCTTTGATGCGTCCTCAATGATTTATTTCATCTTCTCAAGATGTGGAAGCAGAAACTTTTGACCCATCTAGGCATCTAGGGGTTAAGAACTAATATTCACAGCTCTCCTATCCAACAACAAAGGCTTGATACATAGTGAATGACTAAGCAGATTGTTATCATAGAAAAGCAGCAAGCCAAAACTTCTGCAGATGCTTTAAGCGTTCTGATATGAAATTGCAAACAATGTGAGCCCAACGTTGCCTAGAAACCTTCATGTGATTTGCGTAACATCATAAACACTCTATTTCACAGAACTGTAGTGTTACCTGAGCTTCAAGTCGAGAGAAGGGCACGACTTCAATTCCTAACTGAGGTGGAAGTGACGGCACAAAATTCTCGGCACCTCCCACAACCTACACAACTCGGCTTCCGTTTATTTAATTGAAAAATTAAAAGCAAAGTAAAAACCATACAAAGCGCCTTCAAACTCGATCAGTCGGAGAACAAGCGATCAAAGATGACTTAACCTGTGAAGGACCAAGGCTTCATGGCTTTGATACCAATTCGCTTGACCATATTCATTTGATCACATTGTGAAAATCAATCATTCAAATAGGGCCAAATTTTATATCGCTAGACCTTAGTCACTTAAGGGTTAACCAACCCGATCAGATAACCAGAGAAGAGAGATTCCAGCAGTGCTTACCACAATGAGGCGTAAACTAGGGAGCTCCGAAAGACAACTTAGTAACTGCTCCAACCAATCCAAGCAGAAATTTGAGAGAAGTTATTCCAAGAACAGTTCCGCATTGTATAGTTATTCAACCAATTAACCCCGAAGTGCCCAAATGGCCAAAAGGGGACGCTTCAATATCTTTAGGAGTTGAAATAAATCGTCAAGGAATAAATCAAAACTAAGATAATCAAATAGAAACAGGATACCATTTCGTACATTTCTGAACAATGGAAATAACTGTTTTGAAAGCTACTATAATCGACAAGTAGCACCCAACGTGGACTTTCTATCTTCAGCTAAGGAACCCGACTACAAGGTCCGGGCAGCAGCAACAACTCACAGTTTGCAACATGTCTTGGGTACAGAACACAGCAGCGACTTCCGCATGGTTGACAATGTACTTCACAGCATCAGCTCCTGCAAAAAAGAAATAATTACCAAGTTCTCACGTACACAAGTGGCACTATCTTGAGGGATGCGTTATGATACAGGAGAGAGAGCATATGCTGACAATATACTAGCTGCTTTACTGAATTTGGTCCCACAGCTTCAAAACTAATCTTACGTTCAGTCCTAACCAGACAAGAATGGAAATTTTATATAAATATAGTTACCACGGAAATTTTGAAGGAGAGTGCAACTTACCCAAAGTGTCATAAAGAGGAACGGATACATAAGAGTAGGCAGCACATGCAAGTTCTGAGATAACCCACTCCGGTCGATTGATCATATACAACCCAATGCTTGAACCCTGCATATCAAAAAAAGCCAGGAATGGTCAGTTGAGTAATGCACAAAAACTTGAATGAGATAACGCGCATTCGATTCTACGGTTTTTGCATAAACCTACACTGCTGAAGACAGAAGTCAAATATTTTGATCTGTGAATTGTTTGTAACTTAAGTAAGAATCTTATGAAGTGCTTACCTTGGGGATGCCATGCTGAACAAGGCCTGACCCAATTGCAGCGCGCGCAGTTCCTACTTCTCCATAAGTCATCCACCTGTATCTGCAGAAAGAAAATACATGCTCAATAGAAGACATGAACGACGCCTGACATTTAGCAAATTTCGAGTACGGAAGCTACATCCGTAGCCAAGCAACCTTGGAAAGCTTTATGGTCTAGTCTAGACTTGCAAGCAACAAGTTTTTCATTAAATTTAGACTGCGTCAGGAAACTCTACACAGCATCAAGAAAATGTTCCCCATGATTCATGGAGCAATATCCAGGCAATGGTCATAGTGATCAAGTAGAGGCCTCCACATGGTCACTATGGCAACACGGTGACCTCCCCATTCATCATGGGGAAATTTCTCCTTACAATGCTATCTAAGAGTTCCTGACACGGGTCTAAATTTTACTGAACCTTGTTAGGTACAAGATTTTGCAACAAGATGAGTGGCGATTCCATGATCTACAAGAATAGAAGATCAGGAATATTCTTACTCTCCCACGGTACCATCGCCTCGAATGCGAGTTCCCAAACACTTATTCTCCGCAAAGGTTGCCTTCGCGTACCTTCAAATAAATCCACACAAGCAAGATATATTATGAACAACACCACCTACAAAAATCATTGCATACGTTGTTCAACTGAACTTAGTCATGAAGACTGATACAACAGCTAACAATTAAGCAATCAATTTCTCTCTACAGAGCAACATAGTAACAAAAGCAATTCCTTAATCATAGATGCCTCACACGAAGTTGTCGTGCAAGGTTCGAATCTCGGGGTGTTCAGGCCAGTGATCCATAAGCTCAAGGGGGGACATCACTGATCTGCAATAACCCAGACCACACAGTCAAATCATAAATGAAGACTAACTGATAATATGAAATCGGATCAAAAGACTAAAATCACGGTGTACACAAATACGGTGTCAGGACAAAAAAGAAACTGGAAAAAACATTACCAAGATGGCCAAACACATAATGGTTCAGCCGTCTCAAAATTGCAATAGATTACCTTGTGCAAATGATTAGAGAATCCAGTTGCATGTGAATACGGATAAACATAGGTTTATGCAAGAACTCAGTTACCTATGAACGTTCCATTGTCCGGAGCTCAACTTCTCTGGCAGCTTTACGGAATACCCTTCCTCTGAAAATTTCACAAGAAGAAACCAGAACTGATGTCACAAGAAGAAACCAGTCACACATTTAGCAGATTGTGACGTATTCACAACACACTATATCCCCAAAGTCTGAAACATGAAAAAAATTAAACCTCAAAAGACCAAAAGGCTCAAATTGGGTAGGTCATACGGAACTTTCTCTTACCTGATATTATTTATTTATTGACCAACAAATGCAATGTTCTTCACTGATTCTAGTGATATTAAATATGGCCCTGTGTGACTTCTATTATTTTCACGATGTGATCAGTTGCATTGGTCATTTAAAACCATGAATCCTCGGTCCGTTAGGGATTAAGAACCAATGACGGGCTTAAAAAACAAAAAGAGAAGACTTGGCCACAAAACAATCCAGCAGTATCATACCTATTAGATATTCGCCAGCAGTTGGTCGGCACTCCAGTTGTAGACGCTCCTCTGCACAGAAGCAAGTTGTGAGTTTACAAATGCCGCAGAAACACCAGATAATACCGAATTAAATGCCAAAAGTGGACACAAACTCTCCAAACAGGCAAGAAATCTAGATTCAGGAGACAGACTTGGTAAGAAGCAAATAACAAAGCCCCTCAACAAGCTATATAGACTCAGCATTTTAATTCCTGAGTTGCCTCACCTTCCCCATTCAGGAAAGCGCCTCCAATTTCAGACAACCTACAATTATAAATTCGGTACATTGTACAGCTATTCCCACTAGACAGCCACTTACAACCAATGGAAATAAACAACTCTGATAGAGTCTGTTTATGGCTTCTGACGATACACCCCATACAAATACTATCTTTGAATTGCTTGAGAAATATAAGGAGTCTAGAAAGTCCAATGTCGTTTCATTTCCCACGCAATATTTTTGCAAAAAATGATGTCAAGTTGTGCAACTATCATTACATTCTCGAAAAGAGTTGCTAACTGCTAATTCAAGGAAGAATCGGGATCCTCTGACAGTTTCTTTCTTTGTCACACATGCTCTTACATGTTGAGATCAACAATGAAAACATTGGTACTCACCATCTAAAGACCTAAAGAACTTAATAGGGATGTACAAATATTTAGATTCAGACAACTATTGTAAAGAAGTGTAGTTAATACCACCCAAACTGCAGCTACAGTGAGAAGGGTAGGAGGTTAAAACTACTCTAGAATGTTATGATGGGCTCAAATACATCAACTTCAATTCAAAATCTGTACCCGACGCCTTCGTCTGCAAATGTGCATTCAGCATGCGCAGCCGCCTTTGTGTGGTCTCCATCACCACAGGGTCGGACTCCATTCCCCGTCCTTAGCTGGTTTCTAAGCTCCAAAACTGGACAACCAACCACAAAAAAAAAAAGTGTGAGCAATAAACTGAAGTTCACTTCGGAGAATTATATCTGTCTGAAGGGTAGAAAATCTAGATCAACTTTGTCCAAACCTTCTTTTGCATGTACCGCTAAAGACCAATTCTCTTGCTTTCTCTCTAATGCAAACACAGATGGACGTAAATCACTTGAAAATTCGACTTGGAAAATGAAAATAAAAATAAAAATAAAATTCAAGTATTAGATACGTCAGGAAGTAAGCGAAACTCAGATAAATTCAGACACAAAAATCATTTGATGTCAAATAATTCTTCAAAACTGCAAGGCTAGTGTTTGAACATAACTACTGACCATCCACAACAATTGCCAGAAGAAAACTGAAACAAACAAAATACAAATCTCCAAATCTAACCTAAAAAACATCAACCACGCTGGCAATTTGCGAACGCCTCTGATTTCCTTCAAACTCAAGGAATCAATACGCCCCGGACTCAAATTCCAGGTACCAGTTACCAAAAGACATCCACCAACTGGAAGATCAAAAACTCCACGATGGAGTAACCTCAAAGGTAATCGAAGCAATCACACCACCCTTTCGACATACACACGCAAAGCAACTCAAACAGACACACAAATCAAAGTACGAGAACCTTTTCACGAGGAAGACGAAGAAAGTTGGAGCTTCGATCCGACATAGGCAAGAAAAAACAATAAAGAAAAACAGAGTTCGGTGCGCGGGACCCACTCAACACTAAAGAACGGATAACGATGCAAAAAAACCGGGATCAAAGTTGTCCGAGTCAGGTCCAGCTCTCCATAAATTAACAGCCAAATCCAGAGCATACAAAAAGAACTACAGTACTACTCTTCAAGCTCGAAGAGCAAGAGCAAGCTCGTGCACTTCAAAAACTGGCCTGTCTTTTCTAAATTTAAAAAATAAAAAATAAAAAAATAAAAAATGGCGCGTCTGCTAATTCCTTGCTTGCTGCTGAAAATTGAAAACACGAATTGATTTGTTGCCCTAACTTGGTCAAGAAAACCTACTAATCGAAGGTTACTAAAAATTAGGTCCGGATCTTGAAATTTCACGGTGAGTCGTCTCACTGGATCGATCTAATCAAATCGAATCACACAGTCACTCGTGAAAACAAAAAGATATCATCACAGCGCCTTCGACCAACATTAATTTCTTACCCTGGGACGCAACGACGAGATCGAGATTCGATTCTCAGCTAGCAGGTGATGATCGAACTTTTTCTCTAGCTCTCGAATTGTACAGAAGTGGATGCGACAGAGAGCTCGATCGATCGAAGCCACGAACTAGATCGATCGAGGGATGGAGCACTTAAGATCGATTTTGAGGACGAGAAGATTGGTAACTAAGAAGGATCGGAAATTAAGTTGTTGCAGCGGAAGAATGCGATTGCGGTGGTGCAGTGCGCACATGGCTGGCCCTGACGAGAGTTGCTTGCGTGACGTGCGAAACTACTGTGGCTTCCGTCTTCACTGGCGCCCATGGATCCCACGGGCAGTGGACTCTTCATGGAGTCAGAGCGGAACTCCAACCAGTTGTGTACTGTAACGTGAAAACACCCAAACAAGCAATTCAGCAGTTGGAGGCACCTCTTTGTAGAAATAGAAAAAGAAAAAGAAAAAGACATTTATGTAGAATTAGCAATTAAAAATAATGAATTTTCAAAAAAATAATTAGAATTTTTGGATAAGACATGTAATTGTACTATGAATTTTCAAAGTAGAACTCCAAAACCCATCACATAGATTAAGTCATAATACTAAATCTAAAGAATCAATAGTCAATCAATTACAATTAAGTATGCAGGGATACTTGAATTGCACTTTGGAGAGACACTTTCAGTAAAAGTCTACTTGTCAAAAATGGGTACAAACTACAAAGATGGTTTGGGTTTTTTTTCACCTTTAGTTATGGTTGGTGTACATATAGATATTATTCATTTAATGTCGGACACGAGTGACTTCAAGATGAATAATTGTCATCATTGATACTGCTTTCTTGGCAATTGAAATTACACAGACTAATAATGAAAATTCAGTGTTAATTACACTAAAATGATTTTTAAATGCTAAAAAAAATATTACTCTTGATGAAGACTTTTAATCACCAACTATGTTTATAGAGATCCCCTCATCAAATAATATTGATATCTGTATTGTTGGTAAAAATCTTCATCAAGAGTAAGAACTTATAGCATTTTCAAATCAATTCGTGTGATTACAATAAATTTCATTATTAGTGTAGTGTCAATTGCCAAAAAAAGAGGTTCAACACCAATTATTTCAAAAAAATCAATCTATGATTATTTTGAAAATATTGGCCCAACTAGTATGAAAAATAGTAAAGACTAGACTTCTATTGAAAGTAACTATCTAAAGCCTCATATAATCATTGGAGCCTTGATATGGACAATTGTTACAAGTGACTCAATTGTTGAATATCGAGGGGAATTAGATGGTAGTCGTGACCATCTTGTATTGTCAATTTGTTGATCTAACCCTCTAACAAGGGCATTTCATGAAAAAATCTAACTTCATGTTGAAATAAATTTTGTCTTTTCCAATATGTAAAACTTAGTTTTCTAAAAACAGTTGAGTAGATAGGTGTTGAATTTGCTATTTGCCAATGATAATCTACATAATTGTATCCACTTGCCTTTGTTGTCCCTAAGTGCCCAAATTTAAACCTTTAAACTCCAAAGATCCAAGGATTATAGACAAAAACACAAATGTATAATTAAATATAAGTTTCATAATTTTTTTGAAGTTTGCATGAAACTA